>CM076971.1:12357938-12392938 GCA_039105355.1 Benthosema pterotum | reverse complement strand
ACACACACACACACACACGCACGCACGCACACACACACACACACACACACACACACACACACACACACACACACACACACACACACACACACACACACGCCAGGGGCGGATGTAACATTTTCCAATTGGGGGGCCAGGAGAAAATGGCATGGGGGTGGCTTCATCAATGAAACAGTTTACTGTTTTCAATGATTAAATGCTGTTGGTTTAGTGGTGACACAGCTGTAGTTAGTTAGTAGCAGTAGTAGTGTTTCACATCATTTTTTTCACATCAATTTAATTTGAAATATCTTTGAAATTTGGATTGTTTTGCATGCTATCATGTTTGGGAGGGCAGTCAGCGCATTTAGGGGGGCATTGCCCCCCCATGCCCATGCCGAGATCTGCCCCTGATGCACGCACGCACGCACACACACACACACACCTTCAGAGAGAGAGGACAGGAAGCATCCTCCCTGAACGCCGAAACAACTCCGTGGAGCCACGCCCAAACCGTTCTTCTCTGACTCCTCCCTGAACACCACCTCCTGCAGGACTGGGGAGGAAACACAGGGGGAGTGGTTAGTTGTTGATTGATTGATTGATTGATTGATCATTTTATTTATGTCAGAAATCCAAACACTAGCAGCGTGCAGTCACTTCACCGGTTAAAAGAATAGCACCAAAAAGGTCCTTGTTTCTTTAAAGATACTATAGGCAACTTTGCGTAAAAAATCAAAATATATAGCTATATATATAGCTATGATCGTAAAATATGAAAACATAATTTGCTAAAATATGTTTCATATGTGTGTGTGTGTGCGTGTGTGTGTGTGTGCGTGTGCGTGTGCGTGTGTGTGTGTGTGTGGTGCCATGGAGTCAAGCACATTTGTTGACTTAATCCCCCCTAATCAGCATGCTGCTGCAGGTGTACAATAGGTAATACTCGGACATACAGTATATATATGGGACATACATAAAATATAGCAAACCTGCTTTAAAAAACTGAAATAAAAGCAGTGAAATAAGCCGAGTCCCATCGGCTGCTGCTGTAGCATGTACTGTACAGTATCATGGAGCTGAGCGTCGAGCGTTCAAACTCCACACACTCCACACACTCCCTCCTCGGCGCTCGCGGCAGGCCTGCAGGCAGCTTTGCCAAAGCGCTTTACAATTTACAATGGCTGGCTCATGCTTTGTTCCCTTGGCATACTGGCTGTCCTTGGGCCATACTGTAGAATAGATGATGGTACATGTACCCTCCTACACAACCCCCCCACCCCCCCCCCACCCGCATGCCTGCCCTCTGCAGCAAGCTTCAAGGTCATCCCATTCCACTTCCACTGTGCTCTTCTTACGTAACTCTGTGAGCATGTCTTGAGAAAGTTGCTTTGTGTATAAGGAGAGATGGCAGAGAACCGGTATAGAGTATAAGGCAGAGTTGCGACATTGAGGGAGCAGAAAAGTGAGCGCTACACTGCTGTTGAACGCAGCCTGAACAAACAGGAAACATACTGGAGTTGGGAAATAATGATAGATCAACTCCGGCCAAAAATTGACTATTCCATTCTATTAGGTATAGAAGGCTGCCGTCTCCGATGGCCCAAAACAGGGATGGGATCATCATCAGAGTGTTTGGAAACATTCATATTTTACAGCGCAATAGCTTTCCGTTTTCTGCATTGCATTGTGGGTGAAGGGAAAGCCAAAACAAATGCGGTGCTGTGGATCAACGTCAACATTAATGGTGCGGTGACACAACACTATACAGTATGTATAACATTAAAGGCATTGTTGGTGAGGATGCACTTTGCATCCGCCACTGGCGAGGACTGAGTTAATCACTACACTAAAGCAGTGGACAAAAGCAAAGAGATCTCTAGTTTTGGAGTCTTTGGGGCTAAAATTTCCCCAAATGGTGGGTCTGTGGTTAAAATGCAGAATTAATAGTGGGCCCTGGTATAAAAAAGGTTGAAAAACAAGGCAACTAAAGGGATATATCCCTTTTATCTGGGGAGGATATTAGACTTATTTTAGATCATCATGTTGAGGTTGTGAGCCTCTGCTCACTACACAGGCATCTTCACCATCATTCTCACCATCATCACATGATGCTCATGCAAAAACAGAGGCAGGGGTGTTTTTGCCATTAGGCCGACTAGGCAGTTGCCGAGGGCGCCATGAGGGGAGAGGGGCGACCATGAGGGGAGGGGGGTGAGGGGGCGACCACCAGACATGCTTTAATAGGATACCAGGCTAATAAGCCTAATATGGATACATAAATTATACTGGTCCTCTATAACTAGAATTGAACATTTTAAACACATAATATGTTTAGTTTAAAAAGTTCATCATTTTATCCCTTGGGGGGCGCCGTTTTACAGGAGATTTTCCCTGGAGCCCCCCCTTACCAAATGGACCCGTAAGGGTCCATTTGGTAAGGGGGGCTCCAGGGAAAATCTTGCATAGGGCCCCAATTTGCTTAGTAACTCCACTGAGCAGAGGGGAACTATAGCGGATCTACAAGCCCCCAAAGTCTGTCGTGAGCAACTGAAACAATGCAGAAGATTCTTGAAAGAACCAAAACAGGGACGCCAGGTTGAAATGTGGTCAATGTCGTCTCTGTCTGTGTTTATTTTTATTTCTATTATGAATATTTAATCGACTAGATGTTCCTAGACCTTCACATCTAGATTTTCAGGCCGCTTCGGTGTGGCCTGGAAATGGAAACCTGGTAGCTCTGAGCTCACATCTCTGTAAGCGCTGTCTGGAACTTGGACCAATCGAATCCACACGTTGCCTTTTGACACCCACCCACTGTCCAATCAAAATCCAGATGGTTGTGTTTGTTTGTAGCGTCACACCCATAACCACAGTGGTGTTCCTAAGCAATTTGGAGCCCTAGGCAAGATTTTCCCTGGAGCCCCCCCTTACCAAATGGACCCGTAAGGGACCCTTACGGGTCCATTTGGTAAGGGGGGGCTCCAGGGAAAATCTCCTGTAAAATGGCGCCCCCCAAGGGATAAAATTATGAACTATTTTTAAACTAAAGTGTTTTAAATGTTCATTTCTAGTTATATATAATAGTATAATGTATTTATCCATATGAGGTTTATTAGCCTGGGATCCTATTAAAGCATGTCTGGTGGTCGCCCCTCTCCCCTCATGGGGCCCTAGGCAACTGCCTAGTCTGCCTAGTGGCAAAGACGCCCCTGCAAAACCGTGTTTTTGTTTTGTTTTGTTTTGTTTTGTTTTGTTTTGTTTTGTTTTGTTTTGTTTTGTTTTGTTTTGTTTTGTTTTGTTTTGTTTTGTTTTGTTTTGTTTTGTTTTGTTTTGTTTTGTTTTGTTTTGTTTTGTTTTGTTTTGTGACAAAAGAGCTTGTGACAAAAATAATAATTGCCATTTCCTGGTAAATAAAATGTGTTTGGAGGTGGACCTGACAGCGATGACATGCTGTGTTTGTTTAATAACAACACGTAGTGTTATTATTCCACACATCGTCTCGGTCGGGAGGAAACCTAATTATGTCCAAAGCTCTTACTTTTCTGAACTCAAATGCAAAACTATCAAAGTATAGTAGCAGCAGTAGCTCCATTGGTGCTGCTGTCCGGTCAAGTATATATAGGGGTGTGTTAAGTACGTTGTGTTAAGTGTGTTAAGTACGTTTTGATGCTGACAATTTCATACTTTACGTTTCTGCCCGACATCAGCAATATGCAGATGACTCAGACTCACCAGGGCATGTATGGATGTATTATAGCAATGCTTTTCAACCTTTTTCATACCATTGCCCACTATTTATTCAGCATTAAAGATCTCTGAGGCATTGGACCACCATTTGAGAATATTTTAGCCCCACACAGACCCCCAAAACTAAAGATATATTTTGCTTTTGTCCACAATATGCATTTGGGAAACAAAACAGTCCAACTCGAGAAAAAACCTGCCTGCTTGCAACCTGCAAGCAGGCCCTGGTGCAAAATCCAAGCTGTGCACAAGCGTAAATTCACGTTGATGAGCGGTCAAAAATACGTCACGTGACAGAGAGCTTGCAGCGTGTTTCACACGATCTTGTGCTCCCAATGTGATCACGCTCTCAGACTCACCAGGGTATATCCTGCATGGGTGTATTATAGTGCTGACTCAGACTCACCAGGGTATGTATGGGTGAATAGTGCTGACTCACCAGGGTACATATTGGTGAATAATGCTGACTCACCAGGTACATAGGGTGTATAATGCTGACTCACCAGGGTACAGATGGGTGATAGTGTTGACTCACCAGGGGACGGGTGTATAGTGCTGACTCACCAGGGTACATATTGGTGAATAATGCTGACTCACCAGGGTACATAGGGTGAATAATGCTGACTCACCAGGGTACAGGTGAATAGTGCTGACTCACCAGGGTACATAGGGTGAATAATGCTGACTCACCAGGGTACAGGTGAATAGTGCTGACTCACCAGGGTACATATTGGTGTATAATGCTGACTCACCAGGGTACATAGGGTGTATAATGCTGACTCACCAGGGTACATAGGGTGTATAATGCTGACTCACCAGGGTACATAGGGTGTATAATGCTGACTCACCAGGGTACATATGGGTGAATAATGCTGACTCACCAGGGTACATAGGGTGTATAGTGCTGACTCACCAGGGTACATAGGGGTATAATGCTGACTCACCAGGGTAGGGGTGGATCCCGTTGGTGAACACAGCCTCGGCGGGGGGCTGTCCGTTGGCCTGGGGCGGTGGCAGGCCGGCGAAACCGTTGACGCTGATCGGGGAGGAGATGCTGGTCACTGTGGGAGCGCTGATACCTGGAGGAGTGCTGCCCCCTGTAGACATGGAGGAAAAGTACATTTATTTCCATATTTTAGTCATTTTTAAAAGGTATATTTAGTCATATATTTAGTGATTTCGCTCATTCAATCAAAGATCACTTTTCATTTTTGTATTTTTTGATGAGGTACCTCGGATGAAGTACTGGAACATAGTAATCGAACATATACTTCCCGGTTTTTAGGAAAAATGAAAGGTGGAGCTTTTCAGAGTAAAATCTGACCATCTGCTTGTTTGGGTGGTCATTAGCTGATTGGCTGATGGCTGATTTTTAGCAAATCACAGCGCAGCATTCTCCAGCGAGGGGGGAGGTGGGTGGAGCTCAGTTTGAATTGTTTTTTTATAAATAACTCCTGCTCTGTTTATAAACACTGGAAAAGTTCCCTCTATTTACTTTAAGTGAAGTACTGAAGAACACATTTGACAGATCAACTTGGACATGAAGTGGAGTAATAGTTGTTTGTTGTCTTCTCATACACCCATTAAGGATCTTAGCAGTATTATTATCATCATCATCATAATATAAATTGATGAAGACTAACTACTACATACTCTATGTACTCTAAGTGATGTTGAGCAGTCTGTCTGTGTGCTACAAAGGAAGGCGTGAAGATAGAGATAGAGTGATTATTGCTCCATCACATTATGGTCACAGACATCAGCCATCATCAGTTCATCGGAGCCTTTATGGGTCGGTCCTTTAGATGGACCATCTGGCATTTCTGGCCAAATGTCAGAGGGTTTGGTCCCAGACAGTAGACACCATAATGTCAGGGACCGTTTCATGTCTCGGTCTGGTCCCCCTCTCTCTCTCTCTCGCAATAACCGTTAGCATCAAACACCCCAGCATGAGGACGATGGGCGGTGTGACGACGTTTGAGCCGCTGAGCGGTTTCAGCTCCGTCTTTTCTTTCAGGAGGACACACACCTCATTTGCAATAATTTGTGCTTATTCTGTGTACATAGAAACGCAGCTCAATAGATGGCTGATTATGGCTATAGCTGATATCTGCCAGTTAACGTTGCTTATCGCTCAAACACGGGGGTTTTCAACAGGTGCTCCGGGGACCACCAGTAGTCCCTGAGAAGGTTCCAGGTGGTCCCCAGGCTAAACGATGAAAAGTTGGTAAACCAGATGTAACTCTTGAGAATGTAAAAAAATGAAACAAAATGGTTTCATTTTTACACTCTCAAGAGTTAAAATATTCATCATCTGAATTAGCACCACTTAAGAAGTTTACAATGTTTTGTTGGCAAAATACAGCCTGGAATTGTAGAAAAAAAGAAAGAAAAAATAATTCTTTAATTTTAGTTCTTTGATGTGAAAATGTAATCAAATGGTGGTCCCTGGAGTCAAAAAGGTTGAAAACCCCTGCTCTAACACAAGACAGAATCATAGAGGCAGTGGGGCTATGGACCAGAGCTAGTGGATGCACAGGCTATGAGCCAGTGGTTCATAAACAATTTCGTGCCATGGATCTGATCTTCAAATTCACAAGCATTTGTCTGTACTGCAGCCCAAGAAAACACAGGGGTTGACACTAAGGTCTCGGAGGCACTTGCCCATCGGGCAAGCCCTCAGCTCATGGTCACTTAATATATTGTACATTTTGCAGATGTAACTCTTGAGAACGTAAAAATGAAACCAAATGGACCCTTGCGGGTCCATTTGGTTTCATTTTTACACTCTCAAGAGTTAAAATTCATCATCTTAATTAGCCCAGGTCTACACTGTAGAAAATTAATGGTCATTTTGATGTGTATGTTAATTTGCCTGTTTTGTTTCCCAAATCTAGCCTGGCATTGTGGATATCTAGAAAGCAGGGAAAGACACAGAGGCAGAGTGCAATGACTGCCTTCAAGACAAATTTATCTTGTGTTGTGTTATAGTGCACTAAGTTGCGCACTTGCCCGATCGGGCAACCAGGTAGCAGTCTTCACTTGCCCCACCATTTTTTTACTTGCCCCGGGCAAGCGGGCAAGTGTTAGTGTCAAGCCCTGAAACATGATTGGTGTTAAAAACAAATTGAATTGACTTGTTGACTGACCTGACGTGGGTGTCATGGGTCCCCCCGGGATGCCGTTGATGGTTGCCATGTGCTGCATCTGTGCTGCGGCGAAGGCTGCCATGGGGCTGAGGTATCCGCCCTGTCCTACCGACGCCATCAAGGCTGCCTGCTGCTGCACCTGTGCATGCATGGGAGACAGAGGATTCTACCGTTATCAGTGGATAAGATCGCAGTTATCAAGTTGTCATCAGCAGGACTTCTTCGTCTCAGAATGGCCATGCTCTCCAGACTCCCATGTTGTTCCCAGACGCAAAACCTCGGAACAATCGGAGTCCCGACCCTCAGGGGTTGACACTAAGGTCTCCGAGGCACTTGCCCATCGGGCAAGTGCAAGTCAGGTTCTACTTGCCCTCAGGTCATGGTCACTTGCCCCCCAAAAATATATTGTAAATTTTGCATTTTTTACTCCCTACTTGGGTGCTTTAAACCAGGGGTTAACAGGTGGTCTGGGGACCACCAGTGGTCCCTGAGAGGGTTCCAGGTGGTCCCCAGCTAAGTTGGTTAACCAGATGTAACTCTTGAGAACGTAAAAATGAAACCAAATGGACCCTTGTGGGTAAAATTCATCATCTTAATTAGCCCATAGTGGTCACAGACCCAGTGGTCCCTGACCCCAGCAAAATGATATTTTGGAACCAAATGGACCTGGGAGAGAGATAGGTAGAGATAGCTAGAAAGCAGGGAAAGACACAGAGGCAGAGTGCAATGACTGCCTTCAAGACAAATTTATCTTGTGTTGTGTCATAGTGCACTAAGTCACACACTTGCCCGATCGGGCAACCAGGTAGCAGTCTTCACTTGCCCCACCATTTTTTTTACTTGGGCAAGCGGGCAAGTGTTAGTGTCAAGCCCTGTGTAGGCTCAATCAACCCTGTAGGCTCAACCACCTACACAAGCTCAAAAGCCTACACAAGCTCAAAAGCCTACACAAGCTCAAAAAGTGGCGCAGATCTGCTGCTATCAGTGCTTTGATGCTTTTGTGTGATGCCTTTCACAATTCTGACATAATCACCTAATCTTCGCACTTATTTGATTTGATTTGGAAGCTGTATGCGCGGGGTAAACACGCTGTGTCAAAAATGTAGTACCAGTGAAGATCTCCGTGTTTAAACGATCCTGTATAGCGCCTCCCTGTGGTGTCGCTACAAACAAACTGCAGCATCAGGCGCTAGACTGTGGTTTATAATGGCTGTATCTCTGGCTCTGCTACTGAGAGCCAGTGGCAGCCAGATGTTTGTCAGTGTGTCAGGGACCCCCCCCCCCCCCCCCCCCCCCCCCCGCTCTGCTGTGACACACAATCTGATGTATGGATTTATGTGCAGAGCATTAAAGATGGAGTGCCGTGATTTTTGTATTTTTTCCAATTGTGCACATGTTTAAGAGGTGACAGTATGTAAATAGACCCCTTGGTGTGTGTTTTTTTTATGTGCAATGATGTCTTCCCTTTGTATTTCGGGTTTCTTCCTGGGGGTTGAACCTTTCCAGTTAAACGTGCCAATGAAAAAAACTTCAATATAGTGACATCACATGCTCAGCCCCTCCCCTAACTCCTCCCCCTTTCTCATGCAACTAAAGCTGTGGGTGTGGCTTCAGTTCAGGTGGATCTCCACCCATCACCACCCACCAGGCAAACCAGGCATACTTAATGAACTGGTAGGGTGGAATCATAAAAATGACAGTTTAACAAACACTGTACACTTTTGGGGAAAAAAATCTTACTTTTCATATAACATTAATACCTGATGATCATGTTTTAGGGTAGAAAAAATTCATGGCACTCTATCTTTAATGGCTTTCCAGACGGCAACGATAAATGCCTGCATAAACACAACGATTCTCAATTCTCTCTGCAGTGCTGACATAAAGAAAATCGCCCGACGATTAACGCCAGGCAATTTAAAAAGCCCCCCGGTTAAGCTTTCAAAAACATCGCCCGTGTGCACAAAACGAGCACACGAGAAACGAGAACGAGAACCGGCGTTACACGCTCTCTTGATTGCAGGTCGTTTTCTGAGCACAAAACGCCGGTCCCATTGAAAATGAATTAGAATGCGCGATTTATAACTCGCCGTCTGTAAGCCTCTTTAGAGTCAATAAATGACATCATTAAAGGGGAATTCCACCCATGTTCAAGATTTTTTGAGAGAGCGTAAAAATGTGAACCAATTTAGTTAGTGTCGAAGTGTTGATTTGAACCCCTAATTGCTCCTGATGTGCTAGTAGGTACCTTGCATGGTTTCCACTGCCATCAGTGTATGAATGTGTGTGTGTGAATGTGGTGAATGTGATGCACAAGCTATGTAAAGCGCCTTGGATAAAGGCACTATATAAATGCACCATTTACCATTTAACACAGGCAGTAGCCTGGTCCCAGCCTGATTCGCTGCGTGCTGCACATATGAAATGTCACTTCACAATTCGGTCTGGCCAGAGCTTTAGGTATGGTCAGAGATAGGAGGTCTGTGTGTGTGTGTGTGTGTGTGTGTGTGTGTGTGTGTGTGTGTGTGTGTGTGTGTGTGTGTGTGTGTGTGTGTGTGTGTGTGTGTGTGTGTGTGTGTGTGTACGTGCCTGGGCGTAGGCTCCGTACGCCCCGAACTGCAGGGCCATGGGGTTGAAGATGCCCATCTGCCCTGCCATCTGCTGCATGCGGCGGATGGTTCTCTCCTTGTCTGTGTCGGCGAACTTCACCACCAGACTGGACGAGGCTCCCTGTGTAATATACACACACGCACACACGCACACACGCACACAAACACACACACAAACACGCACACGCACACACACACACACACACACACACACGCACACGCACGCACACGAACACACACACACACACACACACACACACACACACACACACACACACACACACACACACACACACACAATGCACACACGAGCGCACAATCACGAAACAATATTGTATAACGTAGCCATGTGCAGGTTATTGTAAGTGGGCCCCCAAATAATTGGCAAGATTTAAATTATATAACATTAATAGAATATAGAATATAAAATATTATATTATCTGTATAGCCTAATATAATAATAGTGCATTCAAAACAATGTCATTGTACATTATTAAAATCGCCCATCCTTGCGAAGTGGTGCAACAGTATACCGGGTGGTGAGAAGAATAGCCATGCTCACAGGGACACAGCCACAAAGCTGTCTAGAGATATGGTTGCACGAGTTATTAATATCAACACATATGTACCGGTGCTTCAAATGCACAACGTAAGTTAAATCACAATCGATAGACTGATTGTTAAGTCGTGATCACAATCTGAAAATGCATGCAGGACTGTAAAATGTCATAAAAAGTCATTCTTCAGCTGTCATGTGACAGATTGGGTGGGTGTTGGAGTCCTAACTCCTGAGCCATGACATAATTTGGGGAAAAAAATCCCCCAGTGGTAAATCAAAATAAGACTGAGGGCCCTATAATGAGTTCCTTACAAGGATTTCTGACTAATAAGATAAACATTGCTTAAACATTATACTTTCCCAATATAACTAAAATAAACAAATAAAAACACCAATGGCATCTTATTTCTTTCATAAATAGAGAATATTTCACTCAACAGGAACTGCTCCTGGCGCAGGATGATGATGTCACGTGTGATCTAGCTCTATGGAATATATGGATGAACATGCTCATGTGACATCATCATCCTGCGACCGGAGCACCTCCTATTGAGTGAAAGATTCTCTATTTATGAAAGAAATAAAGTATTGAAAGTGTTTTTATCTGCATGTTTTAGTTATAGAAGGCAAGTATAGTGTTTTAAGGCATACTTGTCTTATTAGACAAGTATGCCTTACTATGCCATACTTGTCTTATTAGACAAGGATCATTTTAAGTATCAGCTCGCTGGCCACTCAAAACAGCAAAACAGCTTTAAGTCATAAGGCCTGATCAGTGTTGTAGTGGTACTTTTAGAAGTGGGGGGACGCCTCTGAAAGGGGAATTCCTCCCATTTCATTAATTTTTTTCTGAGAGTGTACAAATGTGAACCAAATGGACCCTAGCGGGTCCATTTGGTTCCATTTGTACACTCTCAGAAAAAAGGAAACTCATTAACATGGTGAAACACATCTTGATGATGTCATCAAGATGTATTTCACCATGCTAATGATTTTTTTTCAGACCCAAAAATATTTTAGATGCGAGAAGTGGGGGGACGCCGTCCCCCCGCGTCCCCCCTCCACTACACCCCTGGCTTTAAGTCATAAGGCCTGATACTCATGAAACTAATAACATTCAGCCCATAATGTTGAAGTGTTTGTATGAAAGTATAACTGTTTGCACATACATGTAGTGATGTGACACTCACAGGCATGGTCTGGCTCCCGTGAAGTGCACTGATGGCTGCCTGAGCTTCACCGTGAGACGAATACTTCACAAACGCACAACCTGGGGAGAGAGAGAGAGAGAGACAATAGTTGAGTTAAAAGTAGAATTTGTAAAACAAATATTTTTAAATCTTTTTTCCAGTAGTCAGGCAGTTGAGGTGTACAGGTTGTAAATTTGAAAAATAGTCTTAAAATATTAAAAATAGCCTAAAATATTATCTCTGTCCATACATTCATGGATCCACTTGCTATATAACCTAACATTAGACCTCTAAAATGTCTAATGTTAGATTAGACGTTGAATAGATGTCTAATCTTTTTTTTTTTAGATCTTGTGCTCAGTGGGATAATTTTGAATCGATTCCAGCTTTAGTTTTGCACAAAAAAACAACTCTAGGGCTAAAAACAAGTACAGTCACTTTCCCCAAATGTGCTGACCTCATCACATTTGCCATTATGGTTTTAGTCCAAGGAGTGTATATTGTGCAAAACTAATGCTTGGAATGGATTCAGAATCATCCATTCCATTAGAATACTAGTTTGACTTGTCACTTTATTCTTAAAGCATCAGTGAAGTTTGGAGTCACAATAGACAATTCTTTAGGTCAATAAAAAAAATACTACTGTACAAATCTCTCCACTTTAAACAAAAGAAGCCTATCCACCATGTCAGTAGATTGTTGACACTCACACTTTCACTTTTGGTGAGAGCTGTATTACTGCTCAAAAGTGAAAGTTTGAGTGTCAACATGCTACTGGCATGGTAGAGAGACAATATATTGCAAAAAAAAAAAAAAAAAAAAAACTGCTGAGCAATGTAAATAGGTAAATTTCACAACATCCCATAGTCCCATTCAAAGCAAACAACTTGATGATGTCATCAAGTTGTGTTTCACCATGTTAATGGTTTTCTAGGAAGCACAGAATGGGGGGAACCTTTTATCATGTGTGCACACACAACATCCCTAAGGTATATTAATGACATAATAAAATGTTGAAAATGGGTGGAATTCTCTTATACACAGTTATAGTAAACACAGCTAGAGCCTCGATCTCCAGGCTTCCATGCTGTGAGATGAGAGCCTGGACTCAGGTTACCCCAAAACCACTGAAAAGACGGAACTTCCGGTTAGTTAACTTCCGCCGGATGTTGTCAATTTTCAGCCAATCACGGTGCGGTGCTCCCGAAGATGTATACCCTGCGGAAACATTTTATTTCTCCCTTTGTGCTCGCAAAGCTGTTGTATACAGTATGTTTAAAAGATGAAATCGTGTGTACTTTGCACACTCCTATAACTGCTTTGTTCGTTGAAAATAAGAGTGAACAAGTCAAGTCGCTAGTGAGGACTGAACAGGGTTGTAAATACAGTAACTTCCACAACGACCGTTCACACTAGTCTCAAAAGCGCACCGTTTGCCCAGGGTGACGTAGCTACTGTATATTCAGTTACAGTCCACCACAGTGACGTCCTGGTCGGTCAATAAGCGGGGTTAAAGTACGTCACTAGGGTGACCAGATGTCCCTCTTTGTGTGGGACAGTCCCTCATTTACAAGACTTTTCAAGCGTCCCACAAATTGAGACTCTGTCCCACATTGTGACTGACAGGCATCGGCGTTCAAAATACCCATATAATTTGTGGTGCCCTAACATTTCCTGCTATGTTTTTGGAATCCCCCCCCCCCCCCCCCCCCCATGGTACCACTATATTTCCACACTCACTCTTAGAGAGGCCACATTGCATGCTGTCCAACACATCCTCAGCAACGTCATATCAAAAATAGCTGATCTACAATCTCAAAGCGCGTCGCACTGCGACGCGTTTTGAGATTGTAGATCAGCTATTTTTTTTATTTTAGATCAGCTGTTTTTGCTATACGTGAAATGGAATCCTGAAATATTTTTGGAATATTGACATCAAGATGTTAATAATTTGCTAACTACATTTTGTCATTTTTTACATTTTGTCCCGTCTGTTTTCCCCAGTCGACTGTCCCACACATGCAACACTTCTGTCCCTCAAATGAATAGTTTGGATCTGGTCACCCTATACGTCAGTCTGACAACAACAACAACAACACCATCCTGTCTGGGAATCCTCTTGACGGCGGTGATGGATATATGGTGATGGATATACGGAGGAAGGGGGGCTTAAAAAACACCAGGAGCACTAGCTCTCTGCCTGCGTGGCTGGTGTGTGTGTGTCGCTCGCTTATTGACGGCGGTGCCGTCGCTGATGAATCTGAATGATCAAGTTCCCCCCAGTAATTATCGAGCCCAAAGCCTTCCACTTAGCCCAAGTAAGCCGGGCTGATGAGGCCTTGTTAATGGAGCTTCACGGAGGAATCTGCAGTGATCAAGCTCACTGTAATCATCAGGCTTAGTTATCATCGGACACATTGATTGGCTCCTAAGCTCCTCACTGATGAACCGAGTCGTACAGACGCTGAACTTGGCTCAACGGCGGCGGGTAGAGCGCCCGCTGACAACGTTTTCTGAAAAGGACAACTTTCCTCTGGCGTCACACGACGCCCCAGTGGTTAATGAGGGAGGTTGACTTATGGGGCTAGGCATTGACAACAGGGGCGGATGTAACATTTCCCAATTGGGGGGAGGCAGGAGAAAATGGTATGGGGGCCGCACCCATACTATTTTCAGTTACAGGACTTTTATTAGGCAAGTAAAGCATCAATAATAACATCAGTTGTTGTTGAAGTTGCAACACACACGCAGCACGCATAAAGCTAAAGGTCTGACTCAGAGAGTTTTCTGTTTTCAATGATGAAATGCTGTTGGTTTAGTGGTGACACAGCTGTAGTTAGTTAGCAGCAGTAGTAGTGTTTCACATCATTTTAAATATAAGCACTTTAATTTGAAATATCTTGGGTTGTTTTGCATGCCATCGTGTTTTTGGTGGGGCAGACTGGGCATTTAGGGGGGCATTGCCCCCCCATGCCCCAGCCTAGATCCACCCCTGATTGACAAGGTCTCTCTCTCTCTCTCTCTCTCTCTCTCTCTCTCTCTCTCTCTCTCTCTCTCTCTCTCTCTCTCTCTCTCTCTCTCTCTCTCTCTCAGTGGGTGTGTGTTGGGGTGATGAATTGCCTTGCGGAAAATGTGACGTTTTTCCCTCCTCTTTTTCGGGGAGGAACAAAAACTTTATATTTAAGCAAACTCTTGTAAGTCGACTCATAAGGTTAATAGGGTTCACACGCGACGCAAGGGACTACTGTCCCCTTTTACCGTTGTGGACAAAAAAGCTGATGGACGGTCGGATGGACGGTTTCCCAAATCCAGCCTGGAATTGTGGACAAAAGCAAAATAAATCTTTAGTTTTAGGGTCTGTGGGGCTAAAATGTCGTCAAATGGTGGTCCTCTGGGTCTCAAATGCCGAATAAATTTAGACACCGGAGTTATTCGGTAAAGCAAAAACAAAAAATGTAGCCTATAGGCGTCTGCCAAAGCCAAAACGACAGAGATAGATATATCTCAGTGACATCACTCAACCGTTTAGGTGACTTTCAAAGTCACCTAAAACTTTTGTACTTTCTTTTTAGAAGCCAGATCGATTTTCACTTTACACCTCAAGCCTGTAAAAAAAGAAAGAATGAAAAAAGAGCCCTGTGCCGGTTAGGACCACGGGCGGGTTGTAAACATCCACACAGTTCCCACCTTTGCTGTTCCCGTCAGGACCTCTTAGGATGGTGCACTCCTCGATGTTGCCGAAGGACTCGAAGAGGCGCCGGACATCGTCCTCCGACTGCTGCTTGTTGAGCATCCCTACGAACAGCTTCCTGTCCTCTGGAACACAACACACGGACAGGGGTTCTGGTGTTAGACCCTACAACACCTAAACACATGTTATTTAAAATAGATATTTCATTAAAAAAATCTCATCACAATATATCAAAGTACAGCAATACATGACAACTTGGGGTACTCCTTAACATTTCATTGTGACTTTTCACCAAAGAAAACAAAAAAATAAGCTACTGAAAGACCCGCCCACCTCAGACATCATTATGATGTCACTGAGCATCATGAAGCTACTGAAAGACCCACCCACTTCAGGCATCACAACATTATGATGTCACTGAGCATCATGAAGCTACTGAAAGACCCACTCACCTCAGAAACAAGCTACATTATGATGTCACTGAGCATCATGAAGCTACTGAAAGACCCGCCCACCTCAGACATCACAACATTATGATGTCACTGAGCATCATGAAGCTACTGAAAGACCCACTCACCTCAGAAACAAGCTACATTATGATGTCACTGAGCATCATGAAGCTACTGAAAGACCCGCCCACCTCAGACATCACAACATTATGATGTCACTGAGCATCATGAAGCTACTGAAAGACCCGCCCACCTCAGACATCACAACATTATGATGTCACTGAACATCATGAAGCTACTGAAAGACCCGCCCACCTCAGACATCAGCTACATTATGATGTCACTGAGCATCATGAAACTACTGAAAGACCCGCCCACCTCAGACATCACACCATTATGATGTCACTGAGCATCATGAAACTACTGAAAGACCCGCCCACCTCAGACATCAGCAACATTATGATGTCACTGAACATCAAGAAGCTACAGTACTGAAAGACACGCCCACCTCAGACATCACAACATTATGATGTCACTGAGCATCATGAAGCTACTGAAAGACCCGCCCACCTCAGACATCACAACATTATGATGTCACTGAGCATCATGAAGCTACTGAAAGACCCGCCCACTTTATGATGTCACTGAGCATTATGAAACTACTGAAAGACCCGCCCACTTTATGATGTCACTGAGCATCATGAAACTACTGAATTTTTTATCTTTCCGGCCGACGTCGGCCACCCACGTCGCCCGACGTCGCCCGTTCTGCTGCTGTCGCCCGAATCGGCGGCTCCCATAGAGAAATAATGGATGTCGGGCGACGTCCCTTTATCATCGCCCGCCGTACCCCGCCATTAAAGCGTAGGGTAAGGGCTATATGGGCCCATTTGGTTCCAAACTGCTCGGGGACCCCCTGGGACTCTCTCACTTAATACTCCACTTTGGGAACCAGTGCTATACATCACCGTGGAATAATGGGTAATTATCATTTGTCACTGGTGTCATCATTTCTCATCATTTTCACTGTAATTGTTCTGTCTCCTGTACCGTGTCTATATGTGTCTTGTACATCATATTGATATATGTCTGTGTTTGTGTTGATTTAGTTGTATCACCGTTTTTTTAATAACGGCCTGTTTTCGGGGGACAATACAGACGACAATTAGCTCTTGGCTAACTCTGGCTCATTTGCACGTTGATGTGAAAACCGACATGCTGACAATGATTAATGTGGAATATCGCTGGAAAATAAATAAATGCATACATTATATTCGCAGCTGGCTGTCGGGCAGAAACTCCTCTCCATATTCTAACTTCTTTTTTATTTGTTGTAAGTTAACACCGTACTTGAGCATACGATGTGACGCAAAGTAAGTGAAAGTGAAAGACAGCTTCAGTTCATTATGTTTCAATCACGCCTACTCTCTAGAAACTGGTTTAATTCGTTACATGCTAAACCCCTTATCCCAAACCCCTTATCCTTTTTTTTACTATTTTGATAAACTTTTTGGAATAGTTCAGCATGCCAATCTATTGACACATTGTGAGCTTTTATAGAATGGCCTTTTTAACTATTGAAAATGCTTTTTAAAATAGTTTAAAAAGGCAAAGAAGTTAAGGGATAAGGGGTTTAGCGGTGGCAAAAATCTAGGCCTATTGTATATGCTATACCCCTTATCCCCAAAGTTATTTGCTTTTTGGAGTCGTGAAACGACTCCCTATAGACAGAAAACACAGCGGTTTTCTCCAGTGGAAAACCATTCATTTGCCATAGGAACGTACTGTACGTGTTGGGTCGTCGGCTTGGTTCGGACGTGCCAGCACGAAATCACATGATCACATGACTGTCAGAACGCAGCAGCGTTTGCATAAGGGTGAGTTCACATTGAAGAAATTGATGAAACTGCAAAATTTCTTCAAATTGGCCATCTTTAGTCCAGCTCCAGTCATATAAGGAAGGCTAATTGGCAGATTTCACAACTCCACTTCACACGGGTGTTATTTTTTTAAAATTATTATTACTATTTTAAAAATCATCTTTAAAGGTAAAGGTAAAGAGGTTAAGGACAAAGATGGAGACATTTAGGGCTCAATTTTGATTTGGGGCTCAATTTGGCTCAATATCAGGATCCCTGGCTAACAAGACAAATATGCCTTAAAACAATGTACCGTATTGTCCCGAATATAAGACGACTCGTTTATAAGACGACCCTCATTTTTCAAGACCCATTTTACAGAAAAAAGAACATTGAATGTCAAATAGTATAGCCCCTGAATATAAGACGACTCAATTTTTTGGGATATTTCCATTGGGAAAAAAACATAGTCTTAAATTCAGGCCAATAGGGTACTTGCCTTTTATAACTAAAACATGCAGATAAAAACACCTTCAAAACTTTATTTTTTCTTTCATAATTAAAGAATCTTTCACCTTATAGGAGGTTGCATGATGATGATGTCACATGAGCATGTTCATCCATATATTCCATAGAGCTAGATCACATGTGACATCATCATCCTGCGCCAGGAGCAGTTCCTGTTAAGTGAAATATGCCATTGGTATGCCATTGGTATTTTTATTTGTTTATTTTAGTTATATAGGGAAAGTATAATGTTTTAAGCAATATTTATCTCATTAGTCAGGAATCCTTTTAAGTTTTAAGTCAAAACTTGAGGTGTGGCAAAGCTGTTTGGCTGTTTTGAGTGGCCAAACAGCTTTGCCACACCTCCAAGTTTTGACTTAAGACTTAAGACCTGATGCTTAAGACAATCAAAATAAGACCCTTTGAGTGATTCTTGAGGACACACAACAAGTTGACTGCAAGCATATACTGTCTAAAGTGTCTCTTAACGTTTCTTATTGTTTTCTATATGTACTACATGCTGTGATCAATGGACTTCCCTGAATAAACAGGATACCCTTGTTTAAGTTGATATTTTGGGGTAGTTGTGGGGGTGGGGGTGCCACTAGATGAACCCACCAGTCACGGTGGAGGTTAATCAAATATTTATGGTCCATCTTCCAGTGGGGGGAACATGAATGCACTCAGATAGTTTCCACTGCAATCTTCCCCCCGATAGATTTTTATAGAGAGAGTCTTTGTGTGTGCCTCAGGGGTTCTGCTGTACAGGAAAAAGCCACGCGGGATCGCCCAAATCTGCAGGTTTCATGCTCTCTGAGCACATTAAGTTTCATGGCAACCTGCCCGTTCGATTGTGAGATATCTTGTGTGCAGAGCGGATTTTTTTTCCTTTTTTTGTTGGCCCAAGGTTGGCTCTATATAGGAAATCAGCAGGGGTCACTTCTCTATGGCTCACGCCACAGCAGGGGCGGATCTAGTCATGGGCATGGGGGGGCAATGCCCCCCTAAATGCCCTGACTGCCCCACGTACCAAACATGGTGGTATGGAAATAAAGAAAGACATTTCAAATTAAAGTGCTTATAATTAAAATGATGTGAAACACTACTACTGCTACTAACTAACTACAGCTGTGTCACCACTAAACCAACAGCATTTCATCATTGAAAACAGAAAACTCCCTGAGTCCGACCTTTAGCTTTATGCATGCTGCGTGTCTGTTGCAACTTCGACAACAACTGATGTTATTTATGATGCTTTACTTGACTAATAAAAGTCCTGTAACCGAAAATGGTATGGGGGCGGCTTCGAGGAAGCTGCCCCCACACCATCTTGTCTTGCCCTCCCCAATTGGGAAATGTTACATCCGCCCTTGGCTCGCAGAGGCACAGAGCTGATCCTGTGTCAGTGCCAGACAAAATATATGGAGCTGGATAAAGATAGTGCTGTGTAAAGTGTGGATGGATGGATGGATGGATGGATGGATGGATGGATGGATGGATGGATGGATGGATGGATGGATGGATGGATGGATGGACTGACGCCGCAAAGCTTTTAGTTTCCGTCAAGTGACCTTTTCTGACTGCCAAAATACATACCGTAATAATTTTTCTGGCAAGATCGACGGACGGTGGCGGAGTTCAATAGTTCAGGTTGAGACTAAACTCAACATCACTCAACGTCTACAAATCTGATTAAATAGTGGGCCGTGGTGTAAAAAATGGTTGAAAACCACTGCCCTAATTCAGGGGTTTTCAACAGGTGGTTCGGGGACCACCAGTGGTCCTTGAGAGGGTTCCAGGTGGTCCCCAGGCTAAATGATGGAAAGTTGGGTAACCAGATGTAACTCTTGAGAGTGTAAAAATGAAACCAAATGGACCCTTGCGGGTCCATTTGGTTTCATTTTCACACTCTCAAGAGTTAAAATATTCATCATCCAAATTAGCGCCACTTAATTAAGAAGTCTACATTGTTTTGTTGGCTTAAAATACAGCCTGGAATTGTGGACAAAATCAAAAGAATTCTTTAATTTTAGGTCTTTGGTGTGAAAATGTAATCGAATGGTGGTCCGTGGCTCAAATGCTGAATAAGTGGTAGTCCCTGGAGTCAAAAATGGTTAAAAACCACTGCCCTAATTGATCATATACAGTACCACATCATACAAAGGCATAACAGACCCCCAAGCTCAGAATGGGACGTGCTTCTACCCGACAGAGACTGTTATTGAGTTCTCTCCTTATTTTATTTATCTACTGAGTTGTATTTTTATTGGTTTGGACCCAAATAAAAAGCCTTTATTCATTCAGCTCTGAGTTACAGTTAATGTTAATGCTTCACTGGGCAAACAGAGGATCCACGGCTGAGCTTTCTTTATTATTGATCTCCAGTTGCATTACTGTTCTGACGTTTTAAGAGATGTTACTTTAGGCTTCGTGCAGTGTGGTTCGATGTGGTCTCAGAGTTACTTATGGGCTTCTATTAATTCCCTGTGAAAACCGTACATCATCATTGATATACAAATGTATAGTATCTGTTGAATACTCAAGTGTATTTAAAAGCACCCTTTCGTAAAACGATTACTCCACGCCACTTTTAGGCTACCTACTCGTCGAGTAATAGTTGAACAGGAGTGTCTTTGACTGGAGTTCCCCTTTAAGTTCCCCTTTAAGTACTTTGTCCATCATTGAGGGATTGATGGATCGATGGATTGATGGATCAATTGATTGAATGACTAAGTGGAACATCTGAGGTATCGTGAAAAGATGCTTTTAGCCGACACGGCCATGTCGCCATCACACCTGTAGATCAGTAGCCTGGACTTTTTTTTTTTTTTTTTCGGGTTTATGACCCAGCCGACGTTACTATGCATAATGTTGTGCCAAGACATTCTCTGTAGCTGGTCTTTTTTCTAAGTGCTGGAGTTTGGAATCGCTCATTGTGAGTCACTGAACAGACTTGTGTGCCACCTGTTTAGAATTTGCACAAAATACAGGAGGCAGCAGTTCGGCTTGTTAATACGAACAACAAATGCTTCCAAACTCCAGCACTTCTAGAGAGAGTTGCAAATTGCGCTTTTCCTCACGTATCCAGACAACTACTACACAATCTACGAATGTTATAGAGTCTGGGACTAAGCCTCCCTCATTTTTTTTTGCTAAGTAACAAGCTATATATGCTTGTTTTCTATTTTCTCAACTGTATAAGACGAAGTGAGAAGCAGAGAGGGAGGAGTTTTCACTTGCGCTTCATGATAGCTTCTCTCCAGTCTCACCCATACCATTTTCGGTTAGAGGACTTATTGAGCAACTAAAGCATCAGTAATAAAATCAGTTGTTGTTGAAGTTGCAACAGACACGCAGCATGCATAAAGCTAAAGGTCTGACTCAGAGAGTTTTCTGTTTTCAATGATGAAATGCTGTTGGTTTAGTGGTGACACAGCTGTAGTTAGTTAGTAGCAGTAGTAGTGTTTCACATCATTTTAAATATAAGCACTTTAATTTGAAATATCTTTGAAATTTGGGTTGTTTGCATGCCATCGTGTTTGGTGGGGCAGTCTGGGCATTTAGGGGGGCATTGCCACCCCCCCCCCATGCCCATGCTTAGATCCGCCCCTGTATGACGGAAGCATTTAGAAGAGAAGGTAAAAGTTGCCGTGACGTGTTGGCCCTCCAGGTAGCGTCTGTACATGTGTACGGCCTGTAGGTCGCGGCCAGTAGGAATGTTAAACGACCACAGCAGTGCCTGCAGCCTGTTGGCTTGTATATCTGCCGGCAAATTAATGAGCCTCCGTTTGCTTACATTCATAACACACACCGTGCTGTAAGGTGTGTGTGTGTGTGTGTGTGTGTGTGTGTGTGTGTGTGTGTGTGTGCGTGCGTGCGTGCGTGTGTGTGTGTGCGTGCCTGCGTGTGTGTGTGCGTGCGCATGTGTGTGCGCTTAGGGTCCATTCCCTGTCTCCTGACAGTGTGTCCTTGCCGAGTCAACAAGACTAATCTATGCTCTGGCCTTGCACTTGTGTGTGTGTCTCTCTCTGTGTGCGTGTGTGCGTGTGCGTGTGTTGGGAGGGGGGCACAAGAGTGGTTTGCACATAAATGCGCACACACATGCTCAAACACGCGCTCACACACAAACAAAAGATGTCTTATATAGCTGATTCTTATACGGCACTCATCTTATGGTTTCATGTCAATTCTTCACTGTCTCTGTACTCCGAGATCCACCTGCATTCACACAGACCATGGGCCGGATCTAGGCATGGGCATGGGGGGGCAATGCCCCCCTAAATGCCCAGTCTGCCCCCCCACCAAACATGATGCCATGCAAAACAACCCAAAATATTTCAAATTAAAGTGCTTATATTTAAAATGATGTGAAACACTACTACTGCTACTAACTAACTACAGCTGTGTCACCACTAAACCAACAGCATTTCATCATTGAAAACAGAAAACTCTCTGAGTCAGACCTTTAGCTTTATGCATGCTGCGTGTCTGTTGCAACTTCAACAACAACTGATGTTATTATTGATGCTTTACTTGACTAATAAAAGTCCTGTAACAGAAAATGGTATGGGTGCGGCTTCATCACCCGTGGCGAGAAGCAACACGGGTGATGAAGCCGCGATGAAGCCGCCCCATTTTCTCCTGCCCCCAAATTGGGAAATGTTACATCCGCCGCTGCCACACAAAGGTGCGTGCACACACACACACACACACACACACACACACACACACACACACACACACACACACACACACACACACACACACACACACACACACACACTGACCAGTGGGAACCCCCCCCAACGGTACCATTATTTGATTATACAACAGGTACGTTTCGCGGGAAGCGTGCTGATTGGTTGAAATAGCCATGTTTAAATGAGCATGATGGAACGCTTAATCAAAACATAAAACTCTCACCAATGTGCTGAGTCTCTGGATCAGAGCGGATCAGAGTGGATCCGGTCGGATGACTCTAAGGCTGCTGGTTTTCTTGGGACACGTCATAAAAAAATTACGATTTCTTTTAGAGGATAACTTAGTTTTAATGAAAGCGAGTCAATGTGTGTGTATTACTTTAATGGCAATATTACACTCAAGGTTTTGCTTTAGTGTCATTAATGGCACTTCTGTGCTGACTATGGCAGTCGTTCACAAAGTTTTTCATGTCAAGGACCCCCAATTTGACACTAATTTCCCCCCGGAGGCCCATTTAAAAAAGATATGCCAGAGTCAGAGACCTGCCGTAAGATAATATTTTAAAGGAGAATTCCACCCTGGAAGGCTTTCTGGCATTTATTTGCAGTTGATTCATGTGCAAAAAATAGTGGTCCAGTTGTTATTCCGAAAAAAAAAAAAAAAAAAAAAAAAACAGCTTACAGACAGTGAGTAATAAATTGTGCATTCTAATTACCGTATTGTCCCGAATATAAGACGACTCGTTATAAGACGACTCTCATTTTTCAAGACCCATTTACAGAAAAAAGAACATTGAATGTCAAATAGTATATCCCCTGAATATAAGACGACTCTATTTTTTGGGATATCTCCATTGGGAAAAAAACATAGTCTTATATTCAGGCCAATAGGGTATTTTTCCATCGCACCCGGCGTTTTGTATTTATCGCACGGCTTTCAGTGATTTGTGTAGCGTGCGTGCTCGTTTCGTGCAAACACGCACAATGTTTTTGAACCAGTGAGCTTTTTAAAACGCCTGGCGTTAATCGACGGGTGATTTTCTTTATGTCGGCACTGCAGAGAGAATCGAGAATCGCTGCGTTTATGCAGGCGTTTATCGTTGCCGTCTGGAAAGACCTTTATGGATTTTTTTAGTCACAAATGCGAGCGCCTAGTCGCACTGTCGAGCCCCGGCGCTCTGGGATGGAATCGAACGCAAGAAAAATGGCGTTCACTCACACCAGAAATGAAGGGACGGCGTCCCCCCACTTCTCACATCTAAAATATTTTTGGGGCAAAAGTAGGCCTATGTTTTTTGTCTTGTCATTTACTTTTATGTATACAATCAGGCATTGCAATTTGTAAACAATCTTTCTCAATATGCTATACTTGTATGCTATACTTGCGCATGCAAATGCAAAAGTGTGCATGCACATGTCTTAAAGGGAAATTCCACTCATTTTCAATATTTTACTATGTCATTAATATACCTTAGAGATGTTGTGAGGACATGGTAAAAAAAAAAAAAAAAGTCCCCCATTCTGTGTTTCCTAGAAATGGAGGTCTGAAAAAAATCATTAACATGGTAAGATACATCATGATGACATCATCAAGATGTATTTCACCATGTTCATGAGTTTCCTTTTTTCTGAGAGCGTACAAATGGAACCAAATGGACCCGCTAGGGTCCATTTGGTTCACATTTGTACACTCTCAGGAAAAAATTTGAAAATGGGTGGAAATCCCCTTTAAGACGCGTCCCCCCACTTCTAAAAGTCCCACTACAACACTGGACCGGTGGACCAGCTGGTCAACAAGACTGTTTGACATCTGATGATATATGAAAAGAAAGAGGATTTAGCAGAGGGACCCCCTGAGAAGGACCCCCTGCTGGAACTCCCTCCAGGAGCTGCCGAAATAAATCACTCTTTTTTATTCATCCGATAACTTTTATATTAGTATTCATCCAGATTTTTTTTTCTTGAGGCCGAAGGACGAAACAAGGACGCCTATAAGAGCAAAAAAAAAGGAAAAGGAAAAGGAAAAAAAGAAAAGTTAGGAAAGAAAAGGTGGAAAAAAGAGGTAAGGTCAGAAAAGAGAGAGAGTGAGAGAGAGAGAGAGACAGAGAGAGAGAGAGAGAGAGACAGAGAGAGAGAGAGAGAGAGAGAGAGAGAGAGAGAGAGAGAGAGAGAGAGAGAGAGAGAGAGAGAGAGAGACAGAGAGAAAGAGAGGGAGAGAGGGAGAGAGAGAGAGACAGAGAGACAGAGAGAGACAGAGAGAGACAGAGAGAGAGAGACAGAGAGAAAGAGAGGGAGAGAGAGAGAGAAACAGACAGAGGTACAAGTGGAATCCTGCATCGTCCTCTCCTCCTCCCTTCCCACCACGACACACACACACACACACACACACACACACACCCCCCCCCCCACACACACACACACACACACACACACGTGCACGCGCGCACAGACCGAGCGCTTGCCTCGGTCGCCTCCGGCTCCATCAATCATACTTAGAGAGTGACCGAACTAAACAGTGGAGGAGGAAGAGGAGGAATAGGAGGCCGCTGTGCAATCTTTCTCTTTCTCCTTCTTCTTCTCCGTCTCTCTGCCTCGCTCACTTCCTTCCTTTCTCTCTTTCTCTCTTTCTTTCTCTCGTCAGCCCCCATGGCCTCCCCCTCCCTCCTCCCCCTCCCTCCTCCCCCTCCCTCCTGCCCCTCCCCCTCCTTATGCCTCGCTCCCTTATCAACCTTCACCTCCTTGCATGCTCTATTTCTTCACTCTCTCTCTCTCTCTCTCTCTCTCTCTCTCTCTCTCTCTCTCTCTCTCTCTCTCTCTCTCTCTCTCCTCTCTCTCTCTCTCTCTCTCTCTCTCTCCCCCCCCCCCCAGTGCCTTGGTGAGTGAAGAATGACGGTGTGACGTTGTGGTGTCAATGGTTTTAACAATTCACATGCCATCGCATGGAGAAAACTTCACTAGAGAGACTAATGCGTAAACAATTATACGTATGCACTTATTTACACTTTAAAAGCTTAAACGGAATTCTCCTTGTCCTCAACATTCTTGCAGACGTCCCATGAGCCAGTCTAACCCTACTGAACCCTATACCCAACAGTCCCATGAGACAGTCTAAACCAGTCTAAACCAGTCTAAACCAGTCTAAACCTACTGAACCCTATACCCAACAGTCCCATGAGCCAGTCTAAACCAGTCTAAACCAGTCTAAACCAGTCTAACCCTACTGAACCCTATACCCAACAGTCCCATGAGCCAGTCTAAACCTACTGAACCAGTCTAAACCAGTCTAAACCTACTGAACCCTATACCCAACAGTCCCATGAGCCAGTCTAAACCTACTGAACCCTATACCCAACAGTCCCATGAGCCAGTCTAAACCTACTGAACCCTATACCCAACAGTCCCATGAGCCAGTCTAAACCTACTGAACCCTATACCCAACAGTCCCATGAGCCAGTCTAAACCTACTGAACCCTATACCCAACAGTCCCATCAGCCAGTCTAAACCAGTCTAAACCTACTGAACCCTATACCCAACAGTCCCATCAGCCAGTCTAAACCAGTCTAAACCAGTCTAAACCTACTGAACCCTATACCCAACAGTCCCCATCACCAGTCTAAACCAGTCTAAACCAGTCTAAACCCACTGAACCCTATACCCAACAGTCCCATCAGCCAGTCTAAACCAGTCTAAACCAGTCTAAACCCACTGAACCCTATACCCAACAGTCCCATCAGCCAGTCTAAACCAGTCTAAACCAGTCTAAACCTACTGAACCCTATACCCAACAGTCCCATCAGCCAGTCTAAACCAGTCTAAACCAGTCTAAACCCACTGAACCCTATACCCAACAGTCCCATCAGCCAGTCTAAACCAGTCTAAACCAGTCTAAACCCACTGAACCCTATACCCAACAGTCCCCATCAGCCAGTCTAAACCAGTCTAAACCAGTCTAAACCTACTGAACCCTATACCCAACAGTCCCATGAGCCAGTCTAAACCAGTCTAAACCTACTGAACCCTATACCCAACAGTCACACAAAACCATCAAAACTATCAGATCTGTAAGAAGTCATCTCACTGATCCTCCACTTCAGGGGTGTTTTTGCTATAGGCAGACTAGACAGTTGCCTAGGGCGCCTTGAGGGGAGGGGGGCGACCATGAGGGGAGATGGCGCCATTTAAAAGGATACCTGCCACTGTTACACTTTTGTGGGTTTCTTAAATGTTGCGTTCTTAAAAAAAGTGACTGTTTTCATCAGAGACAACTTGTAAAGTTTCAAGGACTATGTCCAGAAGCATCAGTGGACGTCTCTCTCTCTGTGTATTGATCGTGTCAGGAGGAGAAACGTCTAGACACAGAAAATCAGCTTTTTGGCTGCAGGACCGCCGGCAACGTTGGGCTCCAAGAGTTTCTTAAAAAAAGAAACAGAGAAAAAATGATATATATTATGTATTACAGCTTTACTTTTATGACAGGTAATATGTCTCTTGTGCAAACATTACTGAGCAACTGTCTGTGCAGTGTGTGGTGTATTTTTATTTTTTTTGTAATTATTTTCACCCACACACATAACCAGGGATGTAGCTGCGTACAGGTGGTGGGTTCAGACTTTTGACAAGTTGTTTAAGCCTGTGAGAGTGTGTCTGGCTGTCTGCCTCTTATATCGAATGAAAACACAACCTCTTTATACCTACTCATTTATCCAAAAGCTTACGAGTGTCAACAGCAGGGGCGGATCCAGGCATGGGCATGGGGGGGCAATGCCCCCCTAAATGCCCAGTCTGCCCCACCAAACATGATGGCATGCAAAACAACCCAAGATATTTCAAATGAAAGTGCTTATATTTAAAATGATGTGAAACACTACTACTGCTACTAACTAACTACAGCTGTGTCACCACTAAACCAACAGCATTTCATCATTGAAAACAGAAAACTCTCTGAGTCAGACCTTTAGCTTTATGCATGCTGTGTGTCTGTTGCAACTTCAACAACAACTGATGTTATTATCAATGCTTTATACTTGACTAATAAAAGTCCTGTAACAGAAAATGGTATGGGTGCGGCTTCATCGCGATGAAGCCGCACCCATACCATGTTCTCCTGCCCGCCCAATTGGGAAATGTTACATCCGCCCCTGATCCAGGGACGTCTGTCTTGAGTGGACAGGATTTGTGTTGGTTGAAATGTTCGCCAACCTTCCTGCATGATCAGACTGACAGGACTTCATTAATAAGGGCAGTCCCAGCATAGGCCTGCATGTTAGGTTATTTCAATCAAATGAATGGTCCCAGCCCTAGTAGATGTACAGTGTGTGTATAGGAGAGGAGATGGAGACAGCGGTCATCTGAGGACACGTCTTACGTAAGACATTGTGAGAGGGGGAGGGGGAGGGCGAGGGGGAGGGGGAGGGCGAGGGGGGGGGGAGGGGGGGAGGGGAGGCCGGGGGGAGGGTCTGTCAGGCCTGCTCTGCTATATGCTGCTGCCTCATCTCAGTGCTGCCAACCGCCTAAATCCTAAATGCACTAGAGGCACTTCCAAAATGCACTAGAATGCGCTAGAGCAGTGGGTTTTTTCATATACCAGGGCCCACGATTTATTCTGCATTTTAGCCACGGAGGACCATCCTTTGATGTAGAGTGTAGTCTCTCCGACTAATTTAAATAACTGGTAAAATGTACAATTCTACAAAATAACAATTCTACATTTTCGAAATGTCTAGATTCTTGATAATTAGGTAATTCAAATGTTTGAATATAATGTAACTTTTGAGAGCGTAAAATGAAACCAAATGGACCCGTGAGGGTCAACTTGGTTTCATTTCAAGAGTTACAGATCTATAAGGGTCCATTTGGTTACCAGTGGTCTTTTCTAGGAAGTAAGGAGGACTCTATCATAGGAGGATAAATGGTGAAAAACAAAGGTTTTATCTCTGGCGCCTGTCAACCAATTTCGCTCCAACTCACCAGTTTTTCCACTAATTTTCGCGCTGGGGGGGTCTGGAAAAAAGCTAAATATAGTGACAAATGCGCCAAGTTGTCAACACTGAATAAAATGCTGCTGCCTCATCTAATGGCAGCGGGTCGGCTGAGGATGATGAGCAGAGGCTGCCATGTTTACACCAGAGGAAGAGGGATGCAGGCAGGGGCGGATTGGCCATCTGGAGTACAAGGGAGTTTTCCCGTGGCCTGCGCCACCTAGTGGCCTGGACAAGATCCAAAATGCACTAGTGGCACTTCCAAAATGCACTAGAATGCGCTAGATTCTCGCCTGGAACATACAGATCAAAATGACCATTAATCTTCTACATTCTCTAGTTGTGCAGACTAAGTTGGGCTAATTCACATGATGAATATTTTAACTCTTGAGGGTGTAAAAATGAAACCAAATGGACCCGCAAGGGTCCATTTGGTTTCATTTTTACGCTCTCAAAGAGTTACATCTGGTTAACCAGCTGCCCCCACCAGGGTGGCCTGGCAAAGGCAAAATTGTCCCGGTGGTAAAATATGTGCCAATCCACCCCTGGATGCAGTACTCAGTACTACAGCTCTGTGCCTTGTAAGTACTTGGTGAATGGCAACCAGACAAGTGGAACTCTGTGTTTAGTGCCTTTAGATGTTGCATTTGAACAATGTAAGAGTTAGAAACACTCATTCTGTGAAAAGCAAAACAACCTACTGTATGTGCACTTGCCTCTCTACAAGAGTAATCGTTTCGTCACGCCTAAACCTATATTCAAAAACGTTCTTCAACGTAAATAAGGCAAAAACGTTAGGGCTAAGGGGTTTAGCAAGTGACAAAAATGGAGTCCTAAATCGTATACACCAGTGGTTTTCAACCTTTTTCATACCAAGGCCCATCAAGGCCCGAAAGTTGGAATGTGCACTTGTGCAGTCTGTAGCTACAGTGAAGGAAGGAAGGAAGGAAGGAAGGAAGGAAGGAAGGAAGGAAGGAAGGAAGGAAGGAAGGAAGGAAGGAAGGAAGGAAGGAAGGAAGGAAGGAAGGAAGGAAGGAAGGAAGGAAGGAAGGAAGGAAGGGAGGGAAGGAAGGAAGGAAGGAAGGAAGGAAGGAAGGAGGAAGGAAGGAAGGAAGGAAGGAAGGAAGGAAGGAAGGAAGGAAGGAAGGAAGGAAGGAAGGAAGGAAGGAGGGAGGGAGGGAGGTAGGGGGGAGAAAGGGAAGAGCGTACCTCCTCGACTCTCGCTGTCTGCTGGCTTCACCTGAATTGGTCTGTTCATCTAGAGAGAGAGAGAGAGAGAGAGAGGAGAGAGATGTAAGTTATACATGGAAGTCATAAGAAGAAACAACTTTTTCTCTCATACATACAGTAACAATCTTCTTGCGCCCCCAAAACCCCCGAAACTCCTGCACTAAAGAAAGAAAGAAGGAAAGAAAGAAAGAAAGCTGCAGCACAATATGCCAGACTTCACATAGTCAGTCAGTCAGTCAGTGCTATAATGAACCTGCATGCACAACAATCCTCTACTCACACAGAGCACTGCTCTGGGCATGGTGTGTGTGTGTGTGTGTGTGTGTGTGTGTGTGTGTGTGTGTGTGTGTGTGTGTGTGTGTGTGGTGTGTGTGTGTGTGTGTGTGTGTGTGTGTGTGTGTGTGTGTGTGTGTGTGTGTGTGTGTGTGTGTGTGTGTGTGCTGGGGTGTATTATTTGATGTAAGATGAAAGGAGGAGAGGAGGGAGAGGAGAGGAGAGGAGAGAGGGGGGGGGGGTCTGGAAAGTTGGAAAGGGGATGAGGCGAGAGAGAGAGAGAGAGAGAGAGAGAGAGAGAGAGAGAGAGAGCGCAAGAGCGAGAGAGCGAGAGAGCGAGAGAGAGAGAGAGAGAGAGAGAGAGAGAGAGAGGGAGGGAGAGAGAGAGAGAGAGAGAGAAAGGGAGAGAGAGAGAGGGGGGGAGAGGGAGAGAGAGAGAGAGAGAGAAGAGAGAGAGAGAGAGAGAGAAGAGAGAGAGAGAGAGAGAGAGGCCGGGGGTGGGAGGGGGTAGATGGATGGATGAGAGGAATGAGAGAGGGGTAACTTTAGGTCGGCGGAGATGCCTGTGTCTATTTTTCACTGTCTGTGTTTCCAGTGTGTGTGTGTGTGTGTGTGTGTGTGTGTGGTGTGTGTGTGTGTGTGTGTGTGGTGTGTGTGTGTGTGTGTGTGTGTGTGTGTGTGTGTGTGTGTGTGTGTGTGTATACTGTATGGGTGACCAGATATGTGTCCCTCTTTGTGTGCATGGGACAGTCACAATAGACCAGTGGTTTTTCAACCTTTTTGATTCCAGAACCCACTATTTATTCAGAATTTGCGCCACGGACGACCGCCATTTGAAGACATTTTAGCCCCATGCACAGACAGGTTTCTTTTGTTTTTGTCACAATTCAAACAGGCAAAACATACAGTTATTATCATAGATTAACAACGACCGTTCATTCCTAATGAAGTTGGTGGTAATTCAGATGATGAATGTTTTAACTCTTGAGTGTAAACATGAAATCATTTTTACGCTCTCAAAGAGATACAGTGGTAAGCACTTGAGATTGTCACACGTGCTAGTCATCTGGCGCCTCGGTGTTACCACCGCCCTCGGTGTTACCACCAAGTTCCACCAACCTCCATGCTGTCACCAGGAGATGGCAGCAGAGAACTAATGTTCCAACACAATGGTCATGGAATAGTGGAGGTGTGAACTGATTCTCAGGGGGGAGGGAGAATGAGTGGGCTATGGGCCAAGACAATGTTAACACCCCACCCCCACATTGTGACCGTGGTAGTTAGAAACCAGTTCAACTAGAGTCCTGAAAAAACATGACAGAGTGACACAGTATATTTTGCATAATCTACAGTAAATGTCTTCAAATGAACTTTAATGTCTCATGTTGGGGAAGTTACTTTTAAAAAGTAAGGGCATTATAGTTATAGTTACTTCCCTGAAAAAGTAACTAGTTACTTTATTCCTTACTAAATTATGAAAGTAAGGGCGTTACTTTACTTTACTTAAAAAAAAAAAAACATACAAAAAAGGGGTGTTTTTCTGTAGTATTCGTGCTTACAAGTTCAAAGTGAAATTCTTCCCATTTTCAACATTTTACTGACATTAATATGCCTTAGAGATGTTGCGTGGACAAGACAAAGATCTCACCATTCTGTGTTTACTAGAAATGGAGGTTGTGTTTCGCCATGTTAATGATTTTTCTTTTAGGACCTTTTTTTTTTAAAGGGGTTGGAATTCCCCTTTAATGGCAGCATGCTGAGCATGGACTGTATTAAGATTTTCTTTGCTGAGGACAATGCTTGCTGTCTACACTTCACCTCAATGTTTTTGTTTTCGTCCACGTCCTACTGTATACCACAGTCGTTTTCAACCTTTTTCATACCAGGGCCCACTGTTTATTCTGCATTTAGCCACGGACCACCATTTGAGGACATTTTTGGCCTCACAGACCCCAAAACTAAAGATTTATTTTCTTTTGTCCACAATATCAGGCTGAATTTAAAAAACAAAACAGTCAAACATACAGATCTAAAGAACCACTAAACTTCTACATTCTCTACTTGTGTAGACTTGGGCTAATTCAGATGATGATTATTTTAACTCTTGTAAACATGAAACCAAAATGGACCCGCAAGGGTCCGTTGGTTTCATGTTTACACTCTCAAAGAATTGCATCTGGTTAACCAACTTTCCATCATTTAGTGTGAGGACCACCTGGAATAGTGGAGGTGTGAACTGATTCTCAGGGGGGAGGGAGAATGAGTGGGCTATGGGCCAAGACAATGTTAACACCCCACCCCCACATTGTGACCGTGGTAGTTAGAAACCAGTTCAACTAGAGTCCTGAAAAAACATGACAGAGTGACACAGTATATTTTGCATAATCTACAGTAAATGTCTTCAAATGAACTTTAATGTCTCATGTTGGGGAAGTTACTTTTAAAAAGTAAGGGCATTATAGTTATAGTTACTTCCCTGAAAAAGTAACTAGTTACGTTATTCCTTACTAAATTATGAAAGTAAGGGCGTTACTTTACTTTACTTAAAAAAAAAAAAATACAAAAAAGGGGTGTTTTTCTCTAGTATTCGTGCTTACAAGTTCAAAGTGAAATTCTTCCCATTTTCAACATTTTACTGACATTAATATGCCTTAGAGATGTTGCGTGGACAAGACAAAGATCTCACCATTCTGTGTTTATTAGAAATGGAGGTTGTGTTTCGCCATGTTAATGATTTTTCTTTTAGGACCTTTTTTTTTTAAAGGGGTTGGAATTCCCCTTTAATGGCAGCATGCTGAGCATGGACTGTATTAAGATTTTCTTTGCTGAGGACAATGCTTGCTGTCTACACTTCACCTCAATGTTTTTGTTTTCGTCCACGTCCTACTGTATACCACAGTCGTTTTCAACCTTTTTTATACCAGGGCCCACTGTTTATTCTGCATTTAGCCACGGACCACCATTTGAGGACATTTTGGCCTCACAGACCCCAAAACTAAAGATTTATTTTCTTTTGTCCACAATATCAGGCTGGATTTAAAAAACAAAACAGTCAAACATACAGATCTAAAGAACCACTAAACTTCTACATTCTCTACTTGTGTATAGACTTGGGCTAATTCAGATGATGATTATTTTAACTCTTGTAAACATGAAACCAAATGGACCCGCAAGGGTCGTTTGGTTTCATGTTTACACTCTCAAAGAATTGCATCTGGTTAACCAACTTTCCATCATTTAGTGTGAGGACCACCTCGAATAGTGGAGGTGTGAACTGATTCTCAGGGGGGAGGGAGAATGAGTGGCTATGGGCCAAGACAATGTTAACACCCCACCCCCACATTGTGACCGTGGTAGTTAGAAACCAGTTCAACTAGAGTCCTGAAAAAACATGACGGAGTGACACAGTATATTTTGCATAATCTACAGTAAATGTCTTCAAATGCTTCAAATGAACTTTAATGTCTCATCACCAGTGTTGGGGAAGTTACTTTTAAAAAGTAAGGGCATTATAGTTATAGTTACCTCCCTGAAAAAGTAACTAGTTACTTTATTCCTTACTAAATTATGAAAGTAAGGGCGTTACTTTACTTTACTTTACTTTACTTTTTAAAAACATCCAAAAAAAAAGGGGTGTTTTTCTGTAGCATTCGTGCTTACAAGTTTAAAGTGAAATTCTTCCCATTTTCAACATTTTACTGACATTAATATGCCTTAGAGATGTTGCGTGGACAAGACAAAGATCTCCCCATTCTGTGTTTACTAGAAATGGAGGTTGTGTTTCGCCATGATAATGATTTTTCTTTTAGGACCTTTTTTTTTTTAAAGGGGTTGGAATTCCCCTTTAATGGCAGCATGCTGAGCATGGACTGTATTAAGATTTTCTTTGCTGAGGACAATGCTTGCTGTCTACACTTCACCTCAATGTTGTTGTTTTCGTCCACGTCCTACTGTATACCACAGTCGTTTTCAACCTTTTTTATACCAGGCCCACTGTTTATTCTGCATTTAGCCACGGACCACCATTTGAGGACATTTTGGCCTCACAGACCCCAAAACTAAAGATTTATTTTCTTTTGTCCACAATATCAGGCTGGATTTAAAAAAACAAAACAGTCAAACATACAGATCTAAAGAACCATTAAACTTCTACATTCTCTACTTGTGTAGACTTGGGCTAATTCAGATGATGATTATTTTAACTCTTGTAAACATGAAACCAAACGGACCCGCAAAGGTCCGTTTGGTTTCATGTTTACACTCTCAAAGAATTGCATCTGTTAACCAACTTTCCATCATTTAGTGTGAGTACCACCTGGAATCCTCCCCGGACCACCTGTTGAAAACCCCTGCTTTACCAGCAAGAATGTAAAAATAGTGTTTATATTTCCACGCTGCAAAGGCTCCATTCACGCTGTCATCCTCGTATTATTGCGTCTGAGAGCGTATTTTACCGTAGCTCAAATGCTAGTGTGTGCGCAGCAACACTCCTGGTTGTGTCTGTTTCCTTACAAGAGGCCAGAGCCTTTAGTTATACCAAAACTCTGTTCAGTTCATGGGGCCACTTCAATGGCGGCTCATCTATATACACTTCTATTGAATTGGGACAACCAAGGTTACCGGATGCATTTAAGTCTATGGCATCATAAGCATTTTTTCTGCCCCTCAATGTCGCAGCTGTTCTACTAGATGGCTCTGCTCTGCTCGACGAATAAGACTGGCTCTGATTGGCTTATACTTATCACGTTACACACATAGATATATTAAAACTAGTACAGGCATCCGGAGGAAACAATGCAAGTGGACGAGAGGGTAACTTTCGTTCGGTGCCTTCTCTATTCAATATACTCTATGTTAGACTGTGAAGAAGCGAGCTGAAGAAGACAGACAGCAGTTCATTTGAAGCATTCATTTAAATGAAACGCTATTCTATCAGCAGCTCATCAAAGCCTAACTTTAGCCTGAGAGAGAAAGAGAGACACTATTGTTAAACATCTGACCCGTAGCTTACTCATTCTCCCTCCAGTTCACACCTCCACTATTGTTCCATTTAATGGGTCATTTACAATTTCCAAACAC
>CM076971.1:12352938-12355438 GCA_039105355.1 Benthosema pterotum | reverse complement strand
ATTTTTCAATTCACTGGGACATTAAGTACTGTACATCAGGGGTTTTCAACCTTTTTCATTCCAGGGACCACCATTTATTCAGGATTTGAGTCAAGGACCACCATTTGAGGGTATTTTAGCCACACAGACCCCAAATCTAAAGATTTATTTTTGCTTTTGTCCACAATTCCAGGCTGGGTTTGGGAAACAAAACAAGCAAAACATGCATTCCAAAATGGCTAATTCAGATGATGTATAATAGTTTAACTCTTGAGAGTGTAAAAATGAAACCAAATGGACCCGCCAGGGTCCATTTGGTTTCATTTTTACGTTCTCAAGAATTACATCTGGTTAAACAACTTAGCTGGGGACCACCTGGAACCCTCTCAGGGACCACTGGTGGTCCCCGGACCACCTGTTGAAAACCCCTGATATACATGCTGATGCCAATAGTTTTCAACTTTCTGAGCTCCAGATGTACATTTCTATATTGCAGTCTTTTTACTTATAGTTAATAGAGATACCTTTTAGCCAAAAATAAAAATAGATATAGATATACTGCAGCTATATTATTTCCCCTCTAAGTTGCTTCTATACTTTGATGCTGCAGCGGTTTCCCTGCAGACAGACACTTGCTTCGTCCTGCGGACGGTCCAGAACTCTGTTGTTTTGGGTCAACAAATCATGACAATAAAACATTCGTAGGGCTCAGGACAGGGGGTGCTAATGTGTGAGGAGACGGGGTTGTGTGGGGTGAGGCAGCGTTTTAGCCAATCACAGCACAGCAGCAGTCTCCAGCAGATTGATAATGAGCCAATAGAGTGGAGGTGAGGTGGAGTTAGATTCTGTTTTTAAAGGTAGGGGAAGTGATTTCACTTTTGTCAGATATCACCCCCCCAAAAAATCTGTTAAAATGCTCTATATAAGGTGTGCAGACCATATATGGACTTTCCCCCTCCCCCACGTTAGCCGAAAAGTTCCCCAGGTGGAGGGTGAATTCTCCTCCAATCAGGATCGAGCAGCAGGTTCACATAGTGTAGCTACTCTTGGACGCCCCTAGTGCACCAGGCTGGTACTACACCATGCATTTCAAATCACTTACCCTACCTTTAAACTAATCTGTTTACAAACACAGTGTTTGTACACAATATAGTCGTATTACCTTTAAGTAAAATAATTTCAGTACCTTTCCGGCTATCCATGATTTCCCCCACCAAGGCACCAAGGCTGCTTGTGTCAGGCAGTGTTGCCATGTCTACTTATTATAGGCAACATTTGATTCTCTTTTATTCTCGAAAGTCACTTGCAAATATTTGCTGGCTGATGTTTTTTTCGGGCTTGTTTCTGCAGTCTACATGTAGAAATTATTACTTGCCTTCTTTATTCAAATGTTTAAAAAGTATTTCAATTCATTCAATGAGATTTTAAATTACAGGTGCACAACCTCACAATGTGTCGCTGCATGGGAGCTTGTAGATCAGCTATTTTCATTTGTTCTTGATTTCATACACCTGGCCACTTGTTTCTCTTGCAAATCTGGCAACAAATCATGAGATAACAGGAACTTCTGCACACACAAATGCAAAGTCTGATGGGCAGTATGAAAGTTGTGGATACTGCCAAAGATACTCTATGTATAAAGATGGCCATACTCCCATTGGCGCCACTATAGTGACATGGACTACAAAGCCTACAAATGGTCTCCTAAGTAGTAAAGGTTTCTCTCAGAGCCCCCTATCTGTCGTATGTCAAACTGCAGATTACAAAGAGACTCTTCCTGACTCCTAACAAATCTCGCGAGAGTTGGGCGGTGGGATAACGGATAATTTATAACAAAGTGAAATTTCTTCTGTTCTGTTTAGCTAATAATGATGATCGCGTCCAGTATTTAGTTCAGTATCCATGGAGTTAAGGAATGGATCATACGTTGTGTTCACGTTCATTCTACCATTGGAAATGAATAGATTCCAACATACTTCCCGTCTCCTAATATTGTACCCGCCCCCTCCTTCTAGAGTCAGGAAGCAACGTAAGTACGACCCTCTTGGTCATTGGCCTCTTGGATAACAGGAACTTCTGCACACACACAAATGCAAAGGCTTCTGGGTAGTATGAAAGTTGTGGATACTGCCTCTTCTGGGTAGTATATAGCAGGGGTTTTCAACAGGTGGTCCGGGGACCACCAGTGGTCCTTGAGAGGGTTACAGGTGGTCCCCAGCTAAGTTGGTTAACCAGATGTAACTCTTGAGAACGTAAAAAAGAACCAAATGGAACCTGGCAGGGGGGGTGGGGGCCAGAATTAAAGAGGCTTTAGTAAGAACAAGGCGTTCTGTAATAAAAAGAAAAAAAGGAGTGAAAAAGTGAAATTGGGGCGGGGTCAGGGGGGTGTAGAGGTGTAGAGGGGTGGGGGTGGGGGTGCGTGTGTGAGAGAGCAAGCGAGCAGCGATGGCAGTGAGAGAGCGAGAGTGAATGGGAACGGAGGCAGGGGTGGATGTAACATGTTGTGGGGGGGGGGGGGGGG
>CM076971.1:12330906-12352438 GCA_039105355.1 Benthosema pterotum | reverse complement strand
TTCTCCATTTAAGGGTCCATTTGGATTCATTTTAACGCTCAAGAGTTACAGATCTATACATTTTAGAGGACTGTCATGTGATCTACCTGCATGGCCTGTGTGATCTACTGGTAGATCACAATCTACCTTTTGGGCAGCCCTGACCTTAAAGCATTAATGGTTGGTGTGATTCCCGTGTGTTCAGTGTGTGTTACCTCACCTGGACTCAGGACTCGCTGGCATCACAGACACCGAGGTCTTGGCAGAACTGGCAGAACTGGCAGCAGCAGGCATGTCAGGAGAAGTGGCCGTGTCCGATTTGGAACGATGCAAGTCCTCTGTAGGGAGTTAATGATTTATACGTTCTAAATGTTTTAATGGTCCTGGGTATTGAAAGAGTAATCACACATCTACTTTTGTTTTTACAGGTGCGTTGGATGGTTTAAAATCTGAACAAAGTATGAAGTCCCGCACACCGTTTCTTGCTGCTGCAACTCACTTTTTATTCACAGACAAACCTTTCGGTGGGCCTGGACCATCCTCAAGAGTGTCTTGAGGTAAGACACTCAAGGCTTCTGATTTTATGGAAGTGAATAATTGTCTCTATACATTATGTCTTGATGAAACAGGGTGACTATCACTGTAAACAAGACTGGTTTGCCCATTTACAGGTAGCAGTAATGAGTTGTGCTTGAATCGCACTGTAGGGGCTCCATTTTGGTTACCGCCCTCTGTATCTGCACAGAGAGGGTTTTCCACGCTTCAGGTTTGGTTTGGAGAGAGACAGACAGACAGACAGACAGACAGACAGACAGACAGACAGACAGACAGACAGACAGACAGACAGACAGACAGACAGGGCTGAGGGAAGTAGGGGTGCTGGGGGGCTTGAGCACCCCCTTTTTTCAGACACAGCCCCCCTTGGACAGGAGGAGGAAAATACTAGTTATTTTAATCAAAACAGATTCCTGTTAATAGGCCTTATACATATGCTCCATCGTTGAATCAGAGGCTAAGGTACCTGTGTCAGTTAGCTCATGCATGTGGAGAGGGAAGGTAAAAGCCACTTTTCCGTGTGTAAATGCATGAAAATGTGCATGCACAATGCACATTAGCACACATTTTGCGTGTGTGCGCATCTTGCAGCACCCCATAGTGAACGTCCAGCACCCCCTATTGTCAATATCTTCCCGCGGCCATGCAGACAGCAGTGTTTCACTTCACAACAACAAAATGACTTCAGCACAACTTTGAGCAACTTGAGGGTTTGTGACGTGCCGACTTACCATGACTGTGTGCCTGTGAGGCCGCGGGCGCTGACCGGGCTGGACACGTGTCAGACTGCTGCTCCTCACAACGCCTGGAGGGTGGGCACGCACACACACACACACACACACACACACACACACACACACACACACACACACACACACACACACACACACACACACACACACACACGCACAAAAACATCTCAAGACACCGTACATCCTAATCACATTGCAGTGACTCATAATGCGGCTGTAGCTTAAAAGTGTGTGTGTGTGTGTGTGTGTGTGTGTGTGTGTGTGTGTGTGTGTGTGTGTGTGTGTGTGTGTGTGTGTGTGTGTGTGTGTGTGTGTGTGTATGCGTGCGCTGACCTGGAAAGAACATGGCATCCAGACGGCTCCTCTGGCTGTGACACTGCAGTTCGGTTGGTTGAGTTGCCAGGTTCACCTTGAGTGGCTTGTTGAACCTGACAGACAAACAGAGAGAGTACAAAATAAAAAGCCCAGTCCATAACAGCGTAGGACCTACAAACAGGCTCAACTAGTAGCTAAGCTATTTTTCTGGGCATGCCATGTGCTGTATGCCCAGAGGGGTTCCTAAAGTGAGGAGTCTTTCAAGAAGGGTCCAGCTACAGACCTAGCCTAGGAGTGGACGTACCTCACAGTTGATGTGATGACATCACATCAACCCACAGGCCCCTGTTGTTGTAGCGCAAAACCGTAATCCCCGACGCTCAACACTCACAGACCTGACGGTCTGTGAGTGTTGAGAGTCGGGGATTTAGGCTTAAGGTTACGGTTGGAGGGGTCTAGGCTTTTGTTAAAAACATTGCTACATCCTTCTCTAAACCTACCCCTAACCTCATACCATTTACCAGACCAGTGGCCTTGTGGTTAGAGTGTCCGCCCTGGAACTGGGAGGCCGGGGTTCGATTCCCGGTCGGGTCATACCAAAGACTGTAAAAATGGGACCCAATGCCTCCCTGCTTGGCACTCAGCATCAAAGGGTTGGATTGGGGGTCAAATCAACTAATGATTCCCGAGCGCGGCGCACGCTGCAGCTCACCGCTCCAAGAGATGGGTCAAAAGCGGAGAACTAATTTCACTGCGGTAACGTGAGTGACTAATCTGACGACTTTGACTTTGACTTTACCCGCCTACTGGGAATTATGGCTTGATAACGGTAGAAGCGGGTGGGACATGGCAACAACAGGGGCCTGTGGGTTGATGTATGAGGTCATCACATCAACTGTGAGGCACCAGGGTCCACTCCTGGGCTAGGTCTGCAGCTGGAGCCTTTTGGGTCTTTCAGGAAGTTCCGGGGGGTCCACACCAGCTACCGTGGGTGCCCCTTCATTTTTGCCAGGCTGACATTTTGAGGTACTGCTTAGTTTGAGGTACCTCTAGTCTATTCCATATACAGTATATACCCCCTGGGTGTCGTTAAAGTGGTCTACCTGTGGTAGTGTAGCCGTGACTCTGTAAGCTGCTGGTTCTGAGCCAGCAGCCTGCTCTCCTGTTGGGCCAGACGCAGCTGCAGCCTCTCCCTCTCCACCTCCAACTGCATCTTCTGCAGCAGCAGCTGGTGCCTCTTCTCCTCCCAGCCCTGGTCACCCAGCTGGGCCTGGTCAGAGCGCCCTGGTGGTCCCCAGTCTGGTGGTCCCCCGCCACAGGGACCACAGGCACCGCCGCGTCCCTCTCGCCACCAGAAGGCCTGTATGTGGAATGAAAGGTTGGTTGATTGGTTGGTTTTAACCTACCAGGACTGGGAATGCAAATACTCCTATTAAGACTGAAACTCTTGGGTCTCTCAGACCCATAAAAACTTTCTCCCCTTAAGAGTTCACAAGGCAGCTCTATTGTTCCAGCTAATGGCTCATTTACATTCCAATTGAATTTCCAACCAGGAAGGACAAAGTTTGGAAAACAGGTTTTTAGTGCTTTGAGGATTAGTGGGGGAGGAGGGTGACGACGGGTCCACAGGACCCACAATGACCAGTCATGGAAGGTAGAATCGCTTCTAAATTCACATTTAGAAATTATTACAGACGAAAGAAAAACAGAGATGACTTGAATTGCATATTTAGGAAAAGTCATGGAAGGGGAACTTTTTCAGACCATCACAGGCAGAGAAAATACACTCAAAAAAGGGGTCCTCACAACCTGTTAGTCTTTCTAGTGTTAACTCTATGGTAGCCATTTTCCCAATCTGTAGCGCCCCCATTTGGTCCATAGTGCCATTCATCTGCAGTAAGTAATTGACTGATTGATCTCAAAAACAACAAAGTTGTATACATTTTTTTCCACACATGTCAGAGATGTGTAACTAATGAGTTAAAGATGGAGTGTCATGATTTTTTCTACCCTAAAACATCATCATCAGGTATTAATGTTATATGAAAAGTAAGATTTTTTTTTCCCCAAAAAATGTACAGTGTTTGTTAAACTGTCATTTTTATGATTCCACCCTACCAGTTCATTAATTATGCCTGGTTTGCCTGGTGGGTGGTGATGGGTGGAGATCCACCTGAACTGAAGCCACGCCCACAGCTTTAGTTGCAAGATAAAGGGGGAGGGGTTAGGGGAGGGGCTGAGCACGTGATGTCACTATATTGAAGTTTTTTTCATTGGCACGTTTGACTGGAAAGGTTCAGCCCCCAGGAAGAAACCCTAAATACAAAGGGAAGACATCATTGCACATAAAAACACACTAAGGGGTCTATTTACATACTGTCACCTCTTAAAGGAGAATTCCGGCCCAAAAGTTTTTTTGTATCTTTATTTGCAGTTCATTTTTTTGAAAAAAGTGGTCCAGGTGTTATTTTGTGAAAATACTCCTTTATGGCCGTTTCCCCTACCCCAAAATAGGCTTATAATGGGGCCAAGGGGTGTTGTTCAAGTTCACCTATATACATCGCTCCAAAATGCAATTTTTTGCTATATATTGTGTCTCCACCATGTTAGTAGTGAGTTAACACTCACACTTTCACTTTCACTTTTGTTTCAGCAGTGGTTCAGCCATAAACCATGTGCCACGCCCCCAGCTTTTGAGACAGCTGGATCACTGCTGAATCAAAAGTGAAAGTGAAAGTGTGAGTGTTAACTCACTACTGACATGGTGGAGACACAATATATAGCAAAAAATTGCATTTTGGAGCGATGTATATAGGTGAACTTGAACAACACCCCTTGGCCCCATTATAAGCCTATTTTGGGGTAGGGGAAACAGCCATAAAGGAGTATTTTCACAAAATAACACCTGGACCACTTTTTTCAAAAAAATTAACTGCAAATAAAGATACAAAAAAACTTTTGGGCCGGAATTCTCCTTTAAACATGTACAAAATTGGAAAAAATACAAAAATCACGGCACCCCCTCTTTAACGTTTGGTGCGTTACATACAGCACCTAGCCAGACCACTCTACCACTCATCCAACGTCACCCAAGTAGTGCAGACCTGTTTCATGTGTAAATAAGTGAGTGATTTTGCTTTAGGATCAGCGCAATTATTTCTTTGTTTAAATTAGAATATAACGCAAGGAAGGGTGCAGGGAGTCAAATAATAATAATAATAATAATAATAATAATAATACCAGCAGATTTACTAGAATAAAGAGATTAAAAGGAGGCTCTCCACTGAAGTGAAGGGTATAATACTAATTATTAAACATATTTATGAAGGGAAGAAGATGAGAATTATAATCAGCCATATATACAAACTTGATAAAGACTGGAAATTCAACCGACTATATTAAAAAGAGTTGGGAAAGCGAAATCAATATAGAAATTACAGAAACAAGAATGGTTTCAGATGTGGAGGACACATCAATCAACTACCAATTCACGGATATGGAGGGAGCCCTCTTGGGAAAAAATTGGTCAGGTTTTTCATAAACCTGACCAATTTCATAGAGACCAGTAAAACGATCACACACTTATTTTCTAAGTGTCATACGTTAGGTTTGGGGGAAATGTCTCCATTTGTTGGTCGCGACCGTATTAAAACAACTGCGACTGGAGAAAACTTCACTGAACCTAACCCTAAACACTAAACCTAAATTAACCTCAGTAAAACAAATACCTAAACCTAACCTTAATGCATGACTGTTGCACCATTGGTCGCGACTGCAGGCATAGCGATCACGACCAGTGTTCTGTTCATGGTTGCTAAACGATTTTGCGGCAGATGGATAACATAGATGGATAGCATAGATCTGTCGCAACCGGCAGCCACGGATGTGTGTTTGTTTGTTTTGGGGAAAATAAATAGGGAAACAGCAACAGGAAAGAAACTGTTTCCACCAGGCTTAGAAACAGTTTCTTTCCTGTTGCTGTTTTCCCTGCTGAACTCTGCCCCTCCCCAATGAATGACTGAACATTAACACCCTCCCACTTAACTTATTATTTGACTTATTTATTCTTACAGCACTGTTCAGTAAATTATCACTGCCTATTTATTTATTGTTATACCGTCCACTCTGTACATTTAAAAAAACAATAATATGCCATCCTCATTATTGCATTACTGTGTTGCACTTTGGTCAGACGCCACTGTTCATTTCATTGTCAAAGTATTTGTATACTCTGAGCAGTGACAATAAATTGAATCTGATCTGATAAAAATCAAGTCAATAAATAAAATAATAATAATTCCAGCAGATAAAGTACAATATGTAGTGTACTGTACATGAGGCTGTACATGTTGTGACTGGAATGTGAAAGTGGAAGCACATCAGGAGGTCCACAATATAGCACATACAGGTATTCTATGTTTAGACATAATAAGGTGCACAAAAAATAAATAGGGCAGAAACTTTGCATGTAAAAATAAAGCTAAAGGAATCCACATGGCAATGATGGCATGCAGGGCGGATGTAACATTTCCAAATTGGGGGGCAGGATAAAATGGTATGGGTGCGGCTTCATCGCTGATGAAGTCGCACCCATACCATTTTCAGTTACAGTTACAACAACATCAGTTGTTGCAACAGACACACAGCATGCATAAAGCTAAAGGTCTGACTCAGAGATTTTTTTCGGTTTTCAATGATGAAATGCTGTTGGTTTAGTGGTGACACAGCTGTAGTTAGTTAGTAGCAGTAGTAGTGTTTCACATAATTTTTAAATCTAAGCACTTTAATTTGAAATACAGTATCTTGGGTTGTTTTGCATGACATGTTTTGGTGGGGCAGACTGGACATTTAGTGGGGCATTGCCCCCCCCATACCCATGCCTAGATCCGCCCCTGATGGCATGTCCACACAGGAAAGGTAAAGTCTAAGAGGAAGAGAGGGAAAGGGAGGGAGGAACTGTTCTATTGGCATAGAAAAAAAAGGTCTAAAAATGCCGGTCTCCTTCCTGAAACACTCATGTGTGATGTGTGGGTGACTAAAAATAAAGCCATTAATGGTTCAGTGTTGTATGTTTATGTAGAATACATACTGTATGGCCCAGGGCTGTGAATTGACAATGACGTGGTCGTATTGATGCTCCTTTTAAACCTTTACTATGTTTGCTTGTAAGAGCTTTAGCTTATTTGATCTAAATTCCTTTGATCTTTCCTCATGCATCATTTTTTTCCACCTCCCTTTGATGTCTCAGATGAGAGGTTTTCTTTATTTAGTGGCTCAGAAGCACTATAAAATTATGCCTCACAAGGTCCTCCCCAAAAAAGTCAAGCATTATATTACCCTAGCTATTTTGTAATGTTGCGTTTCTTTGCCTTGGCCGCTGTATAAAAGATTTAGATTTATTCATTTTAAAATATTTAGTTTCAGGTAGTGTCATTTGTTAAAGGGAAGTCAGAGGAAGTTGTGGGCGAAATAATTGTGTGACCTCGACCTGGGTTGTGACCATTTGTAAAATACTGTATAAATGCACCATTGACACTAGAAAAAGTGCAATGAAAAGTCATGTATTCATAGCTTTCAGTCACGTGGTTTCTCCGACCCCCTGGCGGTGGTCCGGGGACCACCAGTGATCCTTGAGAGGGTTGAGAGGGAGGTGGTCCCCAGGCTAAATGATGGAAAGTTGGTTAACCAGATGTAACTCTTGAGAGTGTAAAAATGAAACCAAATGGACCATTTTGTTACATTTTATAAATATTGGTTTCAAATATAAATATTCATCATCTGAATTAGCACCACTTAACGTTGCCTACACTGTTTTGTTTTTGCAAAATCCAGCCTGGAATTGTGGACAAAGCCAAAAGAATTCTTTAGTTTTAGGTCCGTGGGGATAAAACAAATAGTGGTCCCTGGGATCAAAAAGGTTGAAAACCCCTGGTGTAGAGTACAGTACCTATCACTAGGGATGTCACGGTATCCGGTAATACCAGTATTACCGGTATAGGGCCACAAAACCGGTACTTGCCCACCGAATGTACCGAAAAAATAAATAAAAAAATTAAGGCTGTTGAAAATAGTTAATTAATGGGATTAAATTAATTTTGTTGATTAATCTGATTAAAAAATTTAACTCAATTAACTCATGTGCACACTCACTCAACCCACTGAGCATTTTCTCATTGAAAGAAATGGGTAGAGCAGGGTTTTACGGAGACTTATAGCTGTGTCTCCCTGTAACCAGAGCCATAGAGTATAGCTGGAGGATCTACAAGCATTGAGGGCTTGTAGATCGCCTATTTTGATAAATATTTTAAAGATATATGGTTATTTTTTTCACAGATTCTGTTGTTTTTTTCAGAAAACATGCATATTTTGGACATAGTTCGAATGGTGATTAATCATGATTAAATTAATTTTGAAGCTGTGATTAATTTGATTAAAAATTTTAATCATTCAACATCCCTAAAAAAAAATAAATAAAAATGTGCACCCATTCATTCAATATTGCACGTTCTAACTAGATGTAACTCTTTGAGAGCGTAAAAACATGAAAACCAAATGGACCCTTGCGGGTCCATTTGGTTTCATGTTTACACTCTCAAGAGTTAAAATATTCATCATGTGAATTATCCCAAGTCTACACAACTAGAGAATGTAGAAGATTAATGGTCATTGTGATCTGTATGTTGGACTGTTTGATTTCCCCAAATCCATCCTGCTATTGTGGACAAAAGCAAAAGAAATATTTAGTTTTTGGTCTGCGGGGATAAAATGCTATCGTATATATTACTAATGTTGATTGAAGATTTGGCCTGCATGTGCAGGTCCAGGACTCTGAGTACATCTAATGGTCAAACTATAAAACCGATAATACCGGTATAAAAGCAAACTATAAAACCGGTGTTGAGATTCTTACACCGTGGTGTGACATGCCTACCTGTCACAGTGTTCTTCAGTGTCACAGTGGTGCTGGTGCTGCTGCTCACGCTGCCCTGCATTGCGTGGAGTGGCCACCGTGGGGCGCTGATGGTGTCCAGTGGCGTCGATAGGTGGGGAAAAGGTAGACAATTTTAGGGGGGACCAATAGCCGGGGGGGGGGGGGGGGGGGGGGGGGGGCACTAAAAGCTTGCATTAATAAGGTTTTATTTTATTATTATTGCTTATTATAAAAAAATATTTGATCTCAAAGTGCACCAGATTGAAGCATTTTAAAGGGGAATTCCACCCATTTTCAACATTCTAATATGTCATTAGTATACCTTAGAGGTGCTGGTGTGGACATGATGAAAAGCCCCCCCCCCCCCCCCCCCCCCCCCCCACCCCGCAATCTGTGTTTCCTAGAAAAGGAGGTCTGAAGAAAACCACTAACATGGTGAAACATCTTGATGACATCATCAAGATGTATTTTCACCCTGTTGATTGATTTCTTTAGACACTTCTTTTTTTTCTGAGAGCGTACCAAATGGAACCAAATGTACGCATTTGTACGCACTCAGAAAAAAATGTTGAAAATGGGTGAAATTCCCCGTTAACGCCTCCAGGAAAGGGGGGCCATGTGGAAAAGCTTTGCCAGGGGGCCCAGAATTGCTAGCTACGCACCTGGTGGTGTCTACAGCAGCAGCGTTTGGGTCCACCCTCACTCCCACTGCCCCCGGGGCACTGCAGGGCGACCCCTGACCCCGGGAGGGTGGCCCCTGACCCCTGGCTCTCACTGGGACAAGAGGAGGAGGAAGAGAAGTGTACAGATGGCGTCTGGGTGGACGGTACGGAGCGGTGGTGGTGGGGGTGGTGGGGGTGGGGGTGATGGTGATGGCCACCGCCTGCCTGCCGTGGCTTTCCCGTTTGACCAGCGTTACCGTTGCCGAGGTAAGAGCCGTCCAGGGCTGCGCTGCTGGTTTTGCTGGTGTACGACGGTCTGCTGGGGCGCTCCTCCTCCTCCTCCTCCTCACTACTTACCACCTGGACAGAAAAACATTACAACATTAAAGGTAGGGGAAGTGATTTCACTTTTGTCAGATATCACCCCCAATTTTTTTTTCTGTTAAAATGCTCTATTATAAGGTGTGCAGACCATATATGGAGTTTCCCCCCTCCCCCACGTTTGTGAACATGTCACTGCTTTCTTGTCAAATCTCGAGCTCCGGCGTGCGCTCAAACTTGAAGATGTTTTTTCTCTCTCTCTCTCTCTGTGTCGGTTTTTGTCAGGCCCGGGTATAAAATTTCTCAATTGGGGGGCGAAAAGTTTATGCGGCCATCCCGTTACATTTAGGGCGTTTAGGGGGCCCGGGGCATTCCCCCCCTGTGCACAGCCTTTTATCCGGCTCTGCAAATGCTACCCGGAAAAAGGAAAAAAAGAAAGCAAGAAAGAAGGCGATCACGGACGCTCTTTCCCCCTCCCTCAACCCTCGTGGATTATGGATTACGGTATATATTGATTATATATTTGATAAAATACTGCAAAAGGTACACAGTGAGAGTAGCCTAAGTTAACATCGATTCTCTCAGAACACATGCACACGGCTGCGTTGTGAGCCGTATGGCAACATTTTGCGTTGGGTCCCGCGGGCGCCGCGGGCTAAAAAAATAAATTATAATAATAATAAAAAAAGCTTAAAGGCTATAGGCCTAATAGGGTTCTACTTGCCCTCAGGTCATGGTCACTTGCCACCAGGTTCCAGGTGGTCCCCAGTTAAGGTGGTTAACCAGATGTAACTCTTGAGAACGTAAAATTGAAACCAAATGGACCCTTACGGGTCCATTTGGTTTCATTTTTACACTCTCAAGAGTTAAAATTCATGATCTTAATTTAGCCCAGGTCTACACTGTAGAAGATTAATGGTCATTTTGATGTGTTAATTGCCTGTTTTGTTTCCCAATCCAGCCTGGAATTGTGGGTAGCTAGAAAGCAGGGAAAGACACAGAGGTAGAGCGCAATGACCACTTTCAAGACAAATTTATCTTGTGTTGTGTTATAGTGCACCAAGTCGCACACTTGCCCGATCGGGCAATCAGGCAGCAGTCCTCACTTGCCCCACCATTTTTTTTTTACTTGCCCCGGGCAGACAGGCAAGTGTTAGTGTCAAGCCCTGCTAGGGGACACGGGAAAACATGCAAACTCCACACACTAAGGCCCTTTCGCCAAAGGTACCTTGGGTTTGGACACTGATGACGTGGAAGTTGAGAACTGGGAAAGGAAAGACCTGGGGTTGTAGTAGAAGAGTTTTTTTGGCAGATGTTTTTGTTTTTTTACATTTTGTCTTTTCTTCTTTAGGAAAGTGAAAAAAGAAATCACTGATCTATTAGGGTAAGGGATAGACAGGTGGCCAGACATCAGCTTACATCCATTTATTCTGGACCCCCTCCTCTCCTCTCCTCTCCCTCCTCCTTCTCTGCGCTCACAGCTGCATAAAGGCTAAACATCCTTCGCCGCGGTTAAGGTCTGGCAAAGTACTGGACGCCGGCCCAAAGCATTAAGATGGAGATTTTTCAAACGGAACAGAGGCAAGCCGGTGGAAGCCAGGTCAGGGACGTTTAGCCCTTCCTGTACTTTGGTGTTCTATACTTCAGCTATTGAAAAATATCAGATCTACAAGCTCATAGCGCGCCACCGAGTGTGGCGCGCTATGAGCTTGTAGGTCTGATATTTTTCTTTTTTCTTTTTTTTCTTTTTTGGAAAAATTGTGAAAATGTGGCGCAAATGTTTGAATATATTATTTCAGAAGCAAACATTCTAGCAAACACTCTAATTTCTGCTTCGGGAAACTAGAAACTAACGTTAAGAAACTAGAATGTAGTGTCAGAAACTAGAATGTAGTGTCAGAAACTAGAATGTAGTGTCAGAAACTAGAATGTAGTGTCAGAAACTAGAATCTAGTGTCAGAAACTACAATGTAGCGTCAGAAACTAGAATGTAGTGTCAGAAACTAGAATGTAGTGTCAGAAACTAGAATGTAGTGTCAGAACTAGAATGTAGTGTCACAAAACTAGAATGTAGTGTCACAAAACTAGAATCTAGTGTCAGAAACTAGAATCTAGTGTCAGAAACTAGAATCTAGTGTCAGAAACTAGAAACTAGTGTCAGAAACTAGAATCTAGTGTCAGAAACTAGAATCTAGTGTCAGAAACTAGAATCTAGTGTCAGAAACTAGAATCTAGTGTCAGAAACTAGAAATCTAGTGTCAGAAACTAGAAATCTAGTGTCAGAAACTAGAATGTAGTGTCAGAAACTAGAGAATCTAGTGTCAGAAACAGTAGAATGTAGTGTCAGAAACTAGAATCGAGTGTCACAAAACTAGAATCTAGTGTTACAAAACTAGAATCTAGTGTCACAAAACTAGAATCTAGTGTCAGAAACTAGAATCTAATGTCAGCTAGAAAACTAGAATCTAGTGTCAGAAAACTAGAATCTAGTGTCACAAAACTAGAATCTAGTGTCAGAAACTAGAATCTAGTGTCACAAAACTAGAATCTAGTGTCACAAAACTAGAATCTAGTGTCAGAAACTAGAATCTAGTGTCAGAAACTAGAATTAGTGTCACAAAACTAGAATCTAGTGTCAGAAACTAGAATGTAGTGTCAGATAATAGAAGATCTAGTGTCAGAAACTAGAATCTAGTGTCAGAAACTAGAATGTAGTGTCAGAAACTAGAATTAGTGTCAGAAACTAGAATCTAGTGTCAGAAACTAGAATGTAGTGTCAGAAACTAGAATCTAGTCAGGACAAATGGATTAGGAGGAGATAAACAGAGAAAAACGGAGGAGGAAGAAAAGCCCACGAAGACAGACCGACAGACCGTCGGACGGACGGACAGACAGACAGGCCGACCACATTACTGCAGCACACCTACGGGTGGGGTGGGCTGGAGGGTGGAAAGAGAGAGAGAGACGGTGACGAATACGCGCGGGTCGGAGTCCAGGCAAACACACATTACTCAGAGGAGCCACCGTAGGACAATCAAGATGACCAAGTCATCCGTCCTTCCGGAGAAGAAGGAGTCGCCGGGGCAGAGAGAGAGAGAGAGAGGGGGAAGGAGGAGGCTTTGGAGAATGTGCAGGGCTTGACACTAACACTACCTGCCCACTTGCCGGGACAAGTAAAAAAAATGGTAGGGCAGTGAATACGGTTACCTGTTGCCCGATGCGGGCAAGTGTGTGACTTAGTGCGCTATAACACAACACAAGATGCAGTATATTTGTCTTGAAGGCAGTCATTGCACTCTGCCTCTGCGTCTTTCCCTGCTTTCTAGCTATCCACAATTCCAGGCTGGATTTGGGAAACAAAACAGGCAATTAATAGGGCTGTTGAATGATTAAAATTTTTATCAAGTTAATCACAGCTTCAAAATTAATTTAATCATGATTAATCACCACTCGAACTATGTCCAAATATGCATGTTTTCCTGGACAGGATTTCAACATTTAAAAAAGAAACAGAATCTGTGAAAAAAATAACTATTTATCTTTCAAATATTTATCAAATAGTTGATCTACAAGCCCTCAATGCTTGTAGATCCTCCAGCTATACTCTCTGACTCTGGTTAGAGGGAGACACACAGCTATGTCTCCGCAAAACGTGCTCTACCCATTTCTTTCAATGAGAAAATGCTCAGTGGGTTGAGTCAGTGTGCACATGAGTTAATTGCGTTAAATTTTTAATCAGATTAATCAACAAAATTAATTTAATCCCATTAATTAACTATTTTCAACAGCCTTACAAATTATACATACAGATCAAAAATGACCTAATCTTCTACATTCTCTAGTTGTGTAGACCTGGGCTAATTAAAATGATGAATTTTAACTTGAGATGTGTAAAAATGAAACCAAATGGACCCGCAAGGGTCCATTTGGTTTCATTTTTACGTTCTCAAGAGTTACATCTGCAAAATTTACAATATATTTTTGGGGGGCAAGTGACCATGAGCTGCTGAGGGCAAGTGGAACCTGACTTGCACTTGCCCAATGGACAAGTGCCTCCGGTGACCTTAGTGTCAACCCTGACAACGCATGCCCCAACAGCCCCTCCCCACCCCCACCTCCCCAGCCTCCAACCCCATACTTTTTTTTTCCCCCCCATGTTCTCCTGGGTGGCGGTCACTGGCACAAAACGTGTTCAGATGTGGGCTCCGCGGCCAAATACATGTCAATGTGGGTGTCCTTGGCACGGATTAGTTTGAGAACCGCTGGTGTTGTTGTGATGATGTATGTGTATACACAAACACACACACACACACACTGTCCCTGGCTTCCCATGTATTTGCACACATCACGCGGGGGTTGGGGGGGTGTAAGGGGGTGCTAATGTACATGTAAGCCTACTCCCTATGGAGCCGTCTTCAAACAGCAGCAACCCGTTCACCATCCATCACGGCACGCTCGCTCCCCCGCCGACACACACGCGCACACACACGCACACGCACGCACACGCACACGCGCGCACACACACACACACACACACACGCGCACTTCTGGCTGCTCGCTCACACATTACAGTGTATAGTCAACATGCAGCCTCGTCAGGCAGGCTAGAAAGAAACTCGTATGTCCATAGTTAAATTTTTTTTTTTTTCTGCAGAACATAAAGATAAAAATGTATCCGGCACAGCTCTGTCACCACTGAACCAACAGCATTTCATCACTGAAAACAGAAAACTCTCTTGAGTCAGACCTTTAGCTTTATGCATGCTGCGTGTCTGTTGCAACTTCAACAACAACTGGTGTTATTATTGATGCTTAACTGGCTAATATAAGTCCTGTGACTGAAAATGGTATGGGTGCGACTTCATCGCCGTAGTAGTAGTGCGAAGCACCCCATACCATTTTCTCTTGCACCCCCAATAGACCTGCGCAGTGACGTCACCAGCCCTGTTCCACTAGTGGATTCCTCATTCATTTTCCTCATAGACTTTTAGAAAATGGTTAATAAAAACACGATTGCTCCGCGGCCAAAGCCCAACTCGGGTCGTGACAAAATGACAACAAACACAATATCATCATATAATATCTAATTAGCAAGAAGTATAAAACGGCATGATACAAGACTTTTTGTTTCGTTTTTCATCTATGGAAAATTATTTGATTGTCCAAAAAGATTGTGTGTGTCATCATGATTCGTTGAGTTGGCTTTGCCCGCGGCGTAATCGTCTTTATAGAAATTATTTTTGAAAAGTCTATAAGAAAAATGAATGGGGAATCCGTTTCTGGAACAGTGGCGGTGACGTTACTGTGCAGGTCTATTGGGAAATGTTACATCGCCCCTGACGCACACACAGGTCCGCGGTCACACACACACACACACACACACGCACGCACACACACACACACACACACACACACAACACAACACACACAGGCGGGGATTGGCACATTTTTCCCACCGGGACAATGTTGCCTTTGCCAGGCCACCCTGGTGGGGGCAGCTGGTTAACCAGATGTAACTCTTTGAGAGCGTAAAAATGAAACCCTTGCGGGTCCATTTGGTTTCATTTTTACACCCTCAAGAGTTAAAAAATTCATCATGTGAATTAGCCCAACTTAGTCTACACAACTAGAGAATGTAGAAGATTAATGGTCATTTTGATCTGTATGTTCCAGGCGAGCATCTAGCACATTCTAGTGCATTTTGGAAGTGCCACTAGTGCATTTTGGATCTTGTCCAGGCCACTAGGTGGCGCAGGCCACCGGAAAAAAAACTCCCTGTACTCCAGATGGCCAATCCACCCCTGCAAACACACACACACACACACACACACGTACCTTGCTGTGTGCTGGGACCTGGCTGCGCTTGCTGGGTCCTGGACCCCCTGGACCCCCTGAACTGGTTGAGCTGCTGCTGCTGCTCTGTCAGGTACTGCTGATAGAGAACCAGCAGCTCCTGGACCTCTCTGTACTGCTGCTGGAGGCCTGGAGCAGAACCTGGGTCAAGGGATCAACACTGTATACCAGCGGTGTCCAAACCCAAATAGTGGAGCGGGTTAGCAAAACCAAAAAACCGAAAATTGGTTACACGCATAGCCAAAGACATTTAAAAAATATTTGGATGTGGAGGTATCTTGAATTCCAAGATGGCGGCCCCAAAATCCAAGATGTCTGCCCAGAAATGTGGTTTTTCCTTCATAACTTGAAATGCATTGATTTTTACGCCCAATAAATGTATTGAACGTTAATACAAAGTTGGCCATTACGGACGATTTGGTACCAAGTACGTGTCTGTATCTCCTACGGTTCTTGAGATACAGCATATAGGTACTTTCACAGATTGAGGAGAGCAAGACATTTGTAACATGATTCTTAAGTCAATCAAATGGTCATACAGACATGAAAATTGTGACACACACTCTGCAAACCCCACTATTTCTAAAAGTACTGCATGCCCTGCAAAATTCAAGATGGCAGCCCCCAAAATCCAAGATGTCTGTCCAAAAATGTGGTTTTTCCTTCATAACTCGAAATACGAAGATCTTAAGCCCCATAGATGTATTGAACGTTAATATAAAGTTGGGCATTACGGACATTTTGATACCAAGTACATGTCTCTATGTACTACGGTTCTTGAGTTACAACATATCCGTATTATGAGGACCAAAAGTGTAACATTTTGGCACATTTCACTATTTAACTCAAGGATCCCTTAATCACTTTCAGGAATCATTTTCAGGAAATGGACCTACATGTATAGCTGCTATCATAAACCACTTTAAGTTTCCCAATTGATGAAACGGGTAGGGAGTTATTAAACCGATCGTAAAGGGCTGTTTCAGTGCTACATTTGCTGCGTATAGTTAGCGAACATAAGCCACCCAGAAATGTCTGTCTGTGCATCTGCCCTTCACAATAAGGGTATATGTGAGCGGACGCAAGTGTAGCATGTGTCTTGTATAATGGTATAGTATGCTAATAGGCGTAATAGTGTGATATATGCAATAGTGTAATAGGTTAATAGTGTAATATATGCAATAGAGGTATACTGTAATATGGTAATACATGTAATAGTGTCATAGTGTAACATGTGTAATAGTGTAATAGGGTAATGCGTGTAATAGTGTCATAGAGTAAGATGTGTAATAGGGTAATATTGTAATAGTGTCATAGTGTAACATGTGTAATAGGGTAACATGTGTAATAGTGTCATAATGTTAACATGTGTAATAGTTTCATGGTGTAACATGTGTAATAGTATAATAGGGTAATATGTGTACTAGTGTCATAGCGTAATATTTGTAATAGTATCATAGGGTAACATGTGTAATAGTGTCATAGTGTACATGTGTAATAGTGTCATAGTGTAACATGTGTAATAGTGTCATAGTGCAACATGTGTAATAGTGTAATAGGGTGTAATAGGATAATATGTGTAATAGTGTCATAGTGTAACATGTGTAATAGGTAATAGGGTAATATGTGAAATAGTGTCATAGTGTAACATGTGTAATAGCGTAATAGGGTAATATGTGTAATAGTGTCATAGTGTAACATGTGTAATAGTGTCATAGTGCACATGTGTAATAGTGTAATAGGGTGTAATAGGATAATATGTGTAATAGTGTCATAGTGTAACATGTGTAATAGGGTAATATGTGTAATAGTGTCATAGTGTAACATGTGTAATAGGGTAATGGGTTAATATGTGTAATAGTATAATATATGTGCAATAGTGTAATAGGGCAATTACACTATACAGCTATTTTGTATACCACACTCTTACCTTAATGCACATATATTACACTATTACACTATTACACATATTGCCCTATTACACATGTTGCACTATGACACTATTACACATATTACCCTATTACGCTCTTACACATGTTACACTATGGTACTATTACATATATTACCCTATTACACTATTACACATGTTATATTAAGACACTATTACACATAGTACCCTATTACACTATTACACATATTACACTATGACACTATTACACATATTAGGCTATTACACTATTACACATATTATCCTATTACACCCTATTACACATGTTACACTATGACACTATTACACATATTACCCTATGACACTATTACACATATTATCCTATTACACTATTACACATATTACACTATGACACTATTACACATATTAGGCTATTACACTATTACACATATTATCCTATTACACTATTACACATGTTTACAACTATGACACTATTACATATATTACCCTATTACACTATTACACATGTTACACTATGACACTATTACACTATTACACATGTTACACTATGACACTATTACACATATTGCCCTATTACACTATTACACATATTACCCTAATGCACTATTACACATGTTACCTATGACACTATTACATATATTACCCTATTACATTACCCTATTACAGTATACCGCTATTGCATATATTACACTATTAATACAACCCCCCCCCCCCCCCCCCCCCCCCCCCCCCCCCCCCCCGGCAAAAAAGAGATATTAGGCTATAGCCTTTAAGCTAAGTTTTTTTTTACTGAACAACAAAGCACAAAATACTTTAACGAATCTACACAAATAGAAAATGTAGACAAATTGTTGTTTTTTTTAAAAAAAAATCCAGTTGTCTCTCCTAAATTGTGGACTAACTTTTCTGGGGGGACCAAAGAGACTAAAACTGAACATCAAATGGTGTTCCGTGGCTAAAATGCAGAATAAAAGACAAAACACACTTTTTTAAAAACTGAACAACAAAAACACGACTTTGTTTCTTTCGTTGAATAAAACAAACATGTGCCTTACCCTTAACAGAAGAAAAATGGCACGGTTATTTTGATCGAAATATGAATTTTAGAACGAATATAGCCTACCTAGAACGACGGGGCATTCGCGGTCCGTCCTCGCGGACCGTCCTCACAAAAGGATTTTTCAGACCAGTGCGGTCTCTCTCTCTCGCTCTCTCTCTCTCTCTATCTCTCTCTCAGCACTAAACTTTTTTTTTTCTATAAGCATGTATTTGTGCCGAAGCGCATATTTTCCTCATTTTAAACTGTTTTTTTATTATATTGTTTTTTGCGATGAAAACTTCTAGACGAAGGAATCCACGCTGCATCGCTTGTCGATGCCCGTGTTACCGCTCTATAGTGGCGGAGTTTTCTGGTCAAATCCAGGGCCAGATCTACATGGGACAGGGGAGGGCAGTGCCCACCCGTGCGTCTTTCTCCTCAAATCAAAGGTTACGGGGATCAAATATCTTCTCTTATGACGTTTCTGACACAAATGAGGATAATTCCGGTTCCTTGGTGTGAAAAACCTTGGAGTTGCCCCGCCTGGCAATCTTCCAGCCCCCCTAGCCATGGCTTGATGAGTCCGGGTCTGTTTTTTCCCTTCTCCCGTCTCTTTTTCCCCTCTCTTTTACACTGGGGCGCAGACGAATGTTATATGCAAAAAAGAACGGCTTTTTCTGTCTTTTTAATGGATTAACACCGCTAGAAAATTGACTATAGGCCTAGCAATTACGTTTATTAATCATACCTGTGCTTTATGAAGAGGGCCTGTTGAATACGGCGGTCGGTGAGAAAAGAAAGATTTATAACGGGCGGCAAACTGGATGTAAAATTAAGCTGCTCGGGATGACTGGATCTTTTAGATCCACCGTCTGTCAATCTCCCGGACCAGTGTTTTCTTAAGGGTTGTAATGACAGTGTTTTCGTAGGCTACGCGCCGGACAGCGATGCATTCACATCCTGCAATATGCGCTCCGTATGGGTTATCAAATTGGCTTGCACGGTCGGACTTTTTACTGGCATTTAAATCTGACAGTACTTCAACAATAGGCTCTCTCTGTTCATTTGTTTATGTTAGACATTAACCACCCCAACCCCGCAAGTGGCATGATAAAAAAAACGAGTAGGCTACCAAAATAAATAAAATAAACGACATTCGACGACCGGGAGGTTGTCAGTCGACAGCGCCCCCTACCGACTGACAAGTCGACTAGTCGACTAGTTGGGGTCAGGCCTACTAGGACACATGCTGCACTTGGTGCGTCCGCTTCAGATATACACTTATTGTGAAGGGCAGATGCACAGACAGACATTTCTGGGTGGCTTATGTTCGCTAACTAATACGCAGCAAATTTAGCACTGAAACAGCCCTTTACGATTGGTTTAATAACTCCTGACCGTTTCATCAATTGAGAAACTTGAAGTGGTTTATGATAGCAGATACATGTAGGTCCATTTCCTGAAAATGATTCCTGAAAGTGATTAAGGGATTTTGAGTTAAATAGTGAAATGTGCCAAAATGTTACACTTTTGGTGCCTCATGAATACGGATATGTTGTAACTCAAGAACCGTAGTACATAGAGACATGTACTGTATCAAAATGTCCGTAATGCCCAACTTTATATTAACGTTCAATACATCTATGGGGCTTAAGATCTTCGTATTTCGAGTTATAAAGGAAAAAACGACATTTTTGGACGACATCTTGGATTTTGGGGCTGCCATCTTGGAAATTTTGCAGGGCATGCAGTACTTTTAGAAATAGTGGGGTTTTCAGAGTGTGTGTCACAATTTTCATGTCTGTATGACCATTTGATTGACTTAAGAATCAATGTTACAAAATGTCTTGCTCTCCTCAATCTGTGAAAGTACCTATATGCTGTATCTCAGAACCGTAGGAGATACAGACACGTACTTGGTACCAAATCGTCCGTAGTGGCCAACTTTGTATTAACGTCCAATACATTTATGGGGCGTAAAATCAATGCATTTCAAGTTATGAAGGAAAAAACCACATTTCTGGGCAGACATCTTGATTTGGGGGCCGCCATCTTGGAATTCAAGATACCTCCACATCCAAATATTTTTTAAATGTCTTTGGCTATGAGTGTGTACCAATTTTCACGCTTTTCTCAAAAAGTGCACAATCTGCCCTAATAAGAGAGCTTAAACCGCTCCACTAAAATACAGAGTGGGCCAAAATAGAAAAATTGGTACAAGTTGAGGGCCGGAGATACCGGTCTGTGTTTCAACACCGGTTTACGATGACGTAAACTGCATTTTTTTTTTCAATAAGAAAAACAGCAGGTGTTCACATCTCATGGCGCGCTATGAGACGTGAACACCTGCTATTTAAAAAAAAAAAATCTTGAAAATCTTTGAATATTATATGTTCTTTCGGGGTGAACGTTTTGTACATTCTATAATGTCAGGTCAAAATATGTTGAAGCTAAATAAGACTGAGTTGAGGAAGTAAAACAATCACCTTAAAGGTAGGAGAAGTGATTTCACTTTTGTCAGATATCACTCAAAAAATGTTTCTGTTAAAATGCTCTATTATAAGGTGTGCAGACCATATATGGAGTTCCCCCCTCCCCCCGTTAGCAGAGGAGCCAATAAAAAGTTCCCCAGGTGGAGGGTGAATTCTCCTCCAATCAGGATGGAAGCAGCAGGTTCACATAGTGTAGCTACTCTTGGGCGCCCCTAGTGCACCAGGCTGCTACTACACCATGAATTTCAAAATCACTTCCCCTACCTTTAAAACAGAAACCAGTACAGTCAGGTAGGAGCAACGTTCAGAGCATGCATGAGGAGTGCATGAGGAGTCCGATAAAGTAAAGTAAACTTTGACACCAAAAGTTGCAACTTCAACAACAACTGATGTTATTATTGATGTTTAACTTGCTCAAATAAAAGTCCTGTAACCAAAAATGGTATGGGTGCGACTTTCATCGCCTGGGGCACGAAGTGTCACAGGCGATGAAGCCGCCCCCCACATTGATTTCGCCGTCTCTATATTTTTTAGCTGTAAAATTCAAAATGCAGCAGCTCAAAACTTGTGAAACTGCTTTTGTGAAACGCTGTAATATGATCAAGTAGGCTGGTGTTCATTATAGAAGAAAATAAAAACGCAAAAAAAAGTTTATAACTACGAAGGTACGTTTCCGTAAACTCTGAAACTGAGACTATAAAAAGGGAGGGGGGGGGGGGGGGGG
>CM076971.1:12254422-12330406 GCA_039105355.1 Benthosema pterotum | reverse complement strand
TTTCTTTTTCCCTTTATTTTATTTGTTCTAATAATAATATCAATAATCTAATGATCAATTTGAGATGCCTTTTGCATTACTGAACTCTTCGAAGCAAAGTTGGCTTATAAATCACACAGGCAAAAAAGTAGCCTTCCTGCGTGGCATTATTATTATTATTACCCTTATTATTATTAGTCGTTGATGCATTTAGTTTATGCTTTATAGCCTACTATAGTTTCAGTTAATTCAATGAATAAGTACCTATAATGCAAACTGCATTGGAGGAAGTGGGACCTCAGGGTGAAATTTGGAAAAGGGGGCATCTATGACAATAATCAAGAGCATTATTACACATGTCACAGAATCAAGGTAGTTGCTCCTAATCTGTTTTGGTGTGGAATTCTCCTATCCACTGTGGAAAGTCCCCACTAATTAGTGCACCTGCTGCACGAAGACACAGACAGAAAGAATGCGCTCCATATTTCCATAGAGTTCCATATTAATTTCTGAGATTAAAAGGCCTGTTGACTTTTTCAACTTTAAAAAATAAAATCAGGACTTCCAAGAAACCATGTGAGGAAGAAGATTTTATTTACTGTATCATAAATACGTTGCCACCATTCGCCAGTGAACTCGTGCTTTTTCAAATCTCAAAAGATTCAGGATAGCGCATTGGAGAGCGCATTGGAGAGCGCGTTGGAGAGCGCATTTACATTGAAGTCAAGCGGTTGCACGTAACACCACAATGGACCCCCCAGACCAGGACACACATCAACACCACCTGAATTGCACGACATTACCATTTTTTTTGTGCGCATGTGGGCGCAAACCTGTATTGTAGATCCATGCTTGCAATGACAATAAGTGACAGGAATAGCCGATTTCTTTTCCCTTTTTTTTTTTTGCTTCACTATGCCCGCCCCCCTCCGCGATGCCGCCCTGGTCGGCTGCCCATATTGCCCATGCCTAAATCCCTCCCCTGCTGGCGCCTGTCAATCAATTTCACCCCAACTCACCACCAAATAGCACTAGATTTTCCACCAGGAGTTTTTCACTAATTTTGGCGCTAGGGGGGTCTGAAAAAGCGCTAAATATAGCGACAAATGCGCCAAGTTGGCAACACTGTTTCACAGTAATGTAGGATGACAAGATGTCCCTCTTTGCGTGTGCAGTCCCCTCAACTCCGCCAGACACTAATATTGGTTGTCGGGTATTTGTACGTGCGCCAAGGGCAACACTGTCTCACAGTCCCTCTATGCGTGGTGCATTCCCTCTTTTCCGAGACGATATTAGGTATTTGTGTAGCTTTCTGTTGGCTCTTCTCCTTTCAGAGATGTGTTGTGAAGTCTGTTAAAATAACCAAGAAGTGTTTCCACAAAATAATAATGTCAACAAGGTGTTTAATAATGCTGTTTTTCGTCCCACAACATGCAATTCTTCTGTACCTCAAAGAACATGCAGCTTGTATCCGGTACAGTAAGGTTTACAGTACAATTACGTCAGAGCAGGCTCCCACGGTCTCTGTGGCGCAATCGGTTAGCGCGTTCGGCTGTTAAAAGGATCCCTGCATAATGAGATAAATATGGATAATACATTATACTTGCCCACTATGACTATAATTGAACATTTAAAACACATACAATAAGCTCCTTAGTTTAAAAATAGTTAATGTTTTTATCCCATGGTGGCCGCCATTTTACTAGCCTGTCACATGACCTGTCACTGTGATGACATCACAGTAGATCTGTTGTATAGAACATAGTATGGAACGTTAGATGGTTATACAGGATTAAAACGTAAAAGATCAAAGTATATACACTGTTCTGTTTGTAATGACAATGGTGATTGGCGACCCCCGCTGGTGGAAAGAAAAGAACTGTAAAATGGCCCATAGGAAGAGAAAATGTATAGTTGTTTACATCCATTACATTCACTTCTACTGCGGAGCAATGCACTGTGATGTCATCACAGTGACAGGTCATGTGACAGGCTAGTAAAATGGCGGCCACCATGGGATGAAAACATTAACTATTTTTAAACTAAGGAGCTTATTGTATGTGTTTTAAATGTTCAATTATAGTCATAGAGGGCAAGTATAATGTATTATCCATATTTATCTCATTATACAGGGATCCTTTTAACCGAAAGGTTGGTGGTTCGAGCCCACCCAGGGACGATCACGTTTTTTTCCCACCGTGGGATTTTAACGTTACATACGATCTATTCAGGGGCGGATTGGCACATATTTTCCCACCGGGACAATTTTGCCTTTGCCAGGCCACTAGGTGGCACAGGCCACCGGGAAAACTCCCTGTACTCCAGATGGCCAATCCGCCCCTGGATCTATTCGATCTATGTCACCGCGGTGAAGTTAGTTTCAGGTTGAATATCCACCCAGATGGATGGATATCGGCAAATCTTAGGGACTGTGAATAAATTACAGGTTTCATTTAAAAAGCCACGTCGTCCACTCAATGCACAGCACCTTTTACTTTGCCGTTTTGCCCCATAATTGATTTTTAATGAATTTATGAAATCTAGGAAATGCCAGAACTTTTTGGTCACGTGACCTTATATACAGAATCGTGGTTCATATTGCCTGTCCCTACAAGATGGATATTCAACCTGAAACTAACTTCACCGCCGGTCAGTATGTCAGCTGTCAGCATGGAGCAATGTCTTAAATGGGGGTGACCAAGGTAGGAGTTTCACATTTTCATTTTTGATACCAGGGCCCACCATTTATTCAGCATTATTTGAGCCACGGACCACCATTTGATGACATTTCAGCCCCACAAGACCCCAAAACTAAAGATTTATTTTTGCTTTTTGTCCACAATTCCAGGCTGGATTTGGGAAACGAAACAGTCAAACATACAGATCAAAATGCTCATTAATCTTATATATTCTCTAGTTGTAGATTTCAGATGATGAATATTTTAACTCGAGAGCGTAAACATGAAGCCAAATGGTTCATTTTTACACTCTCAAGAGTTACATCTGGTTAATCAACTTTTCAACTGGTTAACCAACTTAGCTGGGGACCACCTGGAACCCTCTCAAGGACCAGTGGTGGTCCCCGGACCACTGGTTGAAAACCACTGGACTAGATTGTCTGGTTGAGGGTGCAATGCCCTCAGTGACAACATGTAAGCTGCATTAATATAGAGCCTTTATCCAAGGCACTTTACATAGATTGTTGGTCCCATTCACAGTTCACAACAATGGCAAGCATGCCATACATACCATTCAAGGTACTGACCAACACTTTAGGAGCAAGTGCCTTGCTCAGAGGGGAGCCCAGTTTCGAACCGGCAACCTTGTGGTTACCATCTGGTGACTTTAAAATGATCCCTGTCTAATAAGACAAATATGCGTTGAAACACTATACTTGCCTTCTATAACTAAAACATGCAGATAAAAACACCTTCAATGCTTTATTTCTTTCATAAAGAGAATCTTTCACTCAATAGGAGGTGCTCTGGTCGCAGGATGATGATGTCACATGAGCATGTTCATCCATATACAGTATTTCATAGAGCTAGATCACACATGGACATGTGACATCATCATCCTGCACCAGGAGCATTTCCATTTGTTTATTTTAGCTATATAGGGAAAGTATAATGTTTTAAGCGATGTTTATCTTATTAGTCAGGGATCCTTTTAAACCCTAAGCCAATGCCACCCAACAAGCCTCCATATAATATCCATAAAATATCAAATCAACATTAGAAAAACACTCACAGTGTAAAGAAAAATAAATAACACACATTGTCAAATTTTCTCATAAGCCAAATAAGTGAAACCTTTATTTCCAACCAATATACAATATATATGGTTAATTATATTGTCACTTCCAATTTCAGATGTTAAAGTTGGGCCTTTGAGAGTTGAAGGCAGGATTGCAAGGGCCTGGACTACAGGAGGAACCGGACTGGACTGGAGCTGTTTCAGTTAGTCCCAGCTGGAGCAGAAGGAGGGGCGGGGGGCGCGGGGTTGGGGGCGGGGCTGGGGTTGGGGTTGGGAGGAGGGTTAGGGTTTGGGTTGGGGTTTGGGTTTGGGTTGGGTGCGGGGTTGGGAACGGGCGTAGGGGCAGGTGCGGGTGCAGTGAAGCAGCCTCTCTTGTGCCACTGCATGTCGCGCACGCGCCGGACGGACTGGATCTGAGGCGCGGACGCTCCCCAATCGTTCCAGTGCTTGTAGTCACCATGTTCGAACACATACTGACGCCCTCTGTAGCCTGGATACATGTAGCCTATCCACCTGGAGGACAGGACAGATATATATAAGAAAGCTAGATGTCTTGAGGCGGAGCCTCTGACGTCGTTCACGGCAGCCATCTTGTGAGAGAACTAAATACAGTATGCTCTATGGCAGCCCAAACAAAAACAGCTGTAGCTCACTCAAAACTTGACGGATTTACAAACGGATTGCATTAATATGAACGTTATCAACTTGCCTATGACTTTTGCTAAATTTTATTTTTTATTTATTTTTTTCAAAGACATCCTATAACGGCTCATATTATGCAGACGTCTCTGACGTTTACAACAAACCAATCCGTTTGAAAATCAGTTGTAAAATAAGCGAGTTATCGTCATTTAAAAAGCATATGCTCATAGACACAATGTTATGCTATCCTCTCACAAGATGGCCGCCACGTAACAACGTCACTCCCCATTGGCCAGCAGCACGGGCGAGCAGTAGTACTCAGGGTCGGATTGACCATTGGGCGTTCAGGGAGGTCTCCCGGTGGGCCACGACCCGTAGGGGGCCAGTGGTTATCACGGTATGATTAAAAGCACTGGTTTTCAACCTATTTGATCCCAGGGCCCTCTATTTATTCCGAATTTTGAGCCATGAAGGACCAGCATTTGATGACATTTTAGCCCCAACAGACCCCAAAACCAAAGAGTTATTTTGCTTTTTGGTCCACAGTTCCAGGCTGGATTTGTGAAACAAAACAGTCAAACATACAGATCAAAATGGCCATTAATCTTCTAGATTTTGTAACTAGACTTGGGCCAATTTAGATAAATATTTTAACTCTTGAGAGTGTTAACATGAAACCAAATGGACCTGCAAGGGTCCATTATTTTTGTCTGTTTATTATTTTTTAAGCAATGCCTTGCTGTAAATCCTGCTGAAATGCAAGTAAATATCGCAGGCCTATATGTCATAATTGATTTGCATTTGTGCAGACACTATCTGCCATGTCAGGAAGAAAAATACAGTAGTACTAACACTGTTTTCAATGTTACGGTACAATCGAACACATCGAGTACTAGAGATGTCCGACTTTTTTATCGATACCGCGATAGTCTCAGCCTCTTCATTTCTGATACCGATATCAACTTATATCAACCAATACCGATACAACCCGATAATAAAAAAACGCACATGCACCAGGGCCTGCCACCACTCAAACATGATTTGTCCCAATTATGTTGCTCTATCTTTAAATGGTGTTTTACTGATTAAAAAAACAAAAACAAAAATAGTCATATTTTAATACATATTTTTTCCGATACCTATATTTTCCATTTTTAAAGCCTTTATCGGCTGATAATATCCGAATAGCCGATATATCTGCCCATCCCTATTGAGTACTATCAAAGGTAGTTGTCCTACGAGAGGAGATATCTGGACTGCAGGAACCAAGCAAAACATTGCATGCTTTCATTGGATTCCCCACTGATCTGCACTGTACCTTCTCTAGAAACCCACAGAGCTTTCAAAGAGAAACACCAGGTTTACCATCACACCTTCAAGGAAATGCAAAGACATCAGGGGCAGATCTAGGCATGGGAATGGGAGGGGCAATGCCCCCCTAAATGCCCAGACTGCCCCACCAAACACGATGGCATGCAAAACAACCCAAGATATTTCAAATTAAAGTGCTTATATTGAAAATGATTTGAAACACTACTACTGCTACTAACTACAGCTGTGTGTCACCACTAAACCAACAGCATTTCATCATTGAAAACAGAAAACTCTCTGAGTCAGACCTTTAGTTTTATGCATGCTGCGTGTCTGTTGCAACTTCAACAACAACTGATGTTATTATTGATGCTTTACTTGACTAATAAAAGTCCTGTAACTGAAAATGGTATGGGTGCGACTTGAAGCCATCCCCATGCAATTTTCTCCTGCCCCCCCAACTGGGAAATGTTACATCCGCCCCTGATGGCGCCCCGACGGGGCTTTGGGAATGCTTACGTTCCGTTCACAGCTTTGACACTGGCCACGCGGTCCTGGAAGCCATGAGCCCATAGACTAGGGGACATCGTCGTCCACAATCTCCATCTTACGGCCTGCGTAGCCGGCGTTCTCAAACAGATGCAGCTTGTGGTCTGCACTGTCCTGGAGAGAGAGAGCGAAACAAGAAACAAGTATACTGTGTCAATTAAATTGAATCACATATTTGAATTTCCTTGCGCAATTCGTGAACTCACAAATGCACGGCCATGGAAAGTGTCATCTCCTGTCTGTGTACGTTTTTTTTTTTTTTTTTTTTTTTTTTCATCCCACGATTTTGCAACCCATTTTTTCACCCAGTGCCATTTACTAATATGATCCTGGGCACTACACACCCTCCACCAACCTGGGGAGGCAGCGGACTGGCCTCATGCTTCCTTCAAGGCATGAGGAGTCGCTCTGCCTTCTTTTCAGCTGACAGGGAGGAGTTTCCCCGGCTGGCCAGGGGGAGGCAGTTTAGAGCCCAGGATTACTGCATGTTTTTATGAGGGTATCTACCCTAGGGGACACGGGGAGAACATGCAAACTCCACACAGAAAGGCCCTGTGTGTGTAAGTTTTGAACATTTTATAAAATGAAAGATAATGTGTCTTTTATCAGCAGCTTATCATTATAAATAATGATAAGCTGCTGATAAAAGACACATTATCTTTCATCCTACTCCATCAATATTGGTACCATTAGGTTTCCATGTAGCGGTAAAACACAAAACAGTGAGGGGGAGGTGTCACTAAGCACTTATGTATACCCCACTATACTGTAATTACCACAAATGGCAGACTATCTACGAGCCCACACAACATGTGCAAGCAAACATTTCCCTAGACGGGGGTCTGCAGCCAAATATAGATAATTCTGGGGGTCCTTGGCATGAAATATGTCGAGCATCACTGACACAGGATTTTTCAACTAGAATCTATCGTCTAGTTTGTGACACTAGAATCTAGTGTCACAAACTAGACTATCTACGAGCCTGCACAACATGTGGGCGTTTGTAGATCAATTTTTTTTTAAAGTAAAAATAGTGAAAAGTTCACATTTTGCTCAAATAGAGATACCAGTACTAAGATGCTCCCACCACCCTCCCAGCAAACCAAACCAAACCAAACCCCAAATACTGGTGCTAGTAGTCCTTCTGTACTGACCATTCTGAGTGGCTTGAAGGATCCCAGACAGTAGCTGTTCTGACTGTTAGTCCATGTGCTCCACCGGGGATATTCTCCTTTCTCCAGCACAAACTGCTCCCCCTGAAAGCCGCTCCGCTCAAAGCCCACCCAGCTGAGGACACAGGAGGGACATGGAGTTTAGGCCCTGCTACACTAGCAATATTTTGATCAATATCAACTAGCAACGTCAACATCAACAGGCAACATGATGAGACACATGGCAACAGGCAACATTAAAAGTGGAATTCCACCCATTTTCATTTTTTCCTGAGAGTGTACAAATGTGAACCAAATGGACCCTAGCGGGTCCATTTGGTTCCATTTGTACACTCTCAGAAAAAAAGAAGCCTTATTTTGCATTGACTCATTTTCACGTAGCTGCCACTGGACACAAAATGTTCATTTAGCGGAATAAAAGTTACAAAATCCTTGTTTTTGTCCACTGCGGTGAAGCAGCAGAAGCCATGTTGTTTTCAGAAAAGTTTATCTGTGGGAGTCTGGGAGAAAGGATCACATGACACCAAGGAGGGCTGTGATTGGAGGATTCTGAAATGTTGACCAGTAGAGGGCGCTAAGATCTGACTTTTCTGAACAACCAGGAGTTGATAATTTTCTATAGAAAGGTGGAAAGTCAACGTTGATAGTTGACGTTGCTTGTTGATGTTGATCAAAACATTGCTAGGTGTATCAGGGTCCCGAACGACACCCAGCTGATCGAGGACACAGAGGGACACGGTGTTAGACACATTCACACAGGCATGCTGCTTTAAACATTTCTCTTCTGTTCCAAACATTATGTTATACGGTAGCAATTGATTAGCAATTAGCAAAAAAAAAATCCTGAAAATGTGACGCAAATCTTATTATTATTTCGGAAGCAAACATTTCCCTAGAACAACACGTTTTCAGACGGGGTCCGCAGACCGCAGCCAAATATAGATCATTCTGGGGGTCCTGGGCATGAGATATGTTAAGCATCACTGACACAGGAACAGATTTTCTTTTAGAAAAACTAGAATCGGGTGTCAGAACCTAGAATCTAATGTCAGAAACTAGAATCTAGTGTCAGAAACTAAAATCTAGTGTCAGAAACTAGAATCTAGTGTCAGGAACTTGAATCTAGTGTCGAAAAGTAGAATCTAGAGTCAGAAGCTAAAATCTAGTGTCAGAAACTATAATCTAATGTCAGAAACTAAAATGCAGTGTAGTGTGAAAATAGAATCTTGTCAGGAACTAGTAGATCTAGTGTTGAAAACAATCTATCTAATCTAATAGAGTCTAATAGAGTCAGAAACTAGAATCTACCGTCAACAATTGGAATCTAGTGTCAGGACAACATGCTTAAACAGCAGCTGTTGAATGTGGTGATGATGATCAGATCATGGTAGTTACACAACACCACGGTGCACAGGCCAGGGAACAATCAGACCAAACCATTGAATGATGTTTTTTTTCTACTCACGGTCCTGACTCCACGATGACAGATCCCACCCTCTCCGTCTTCTCCATCACATCCTTACACTCAGCAGACAACTCCACCTTCTTCCCAGAGAAGTTCTCAAACTCAAAACACGTCAGCTGCAAGACAGAAGACCACAATATTAAAGGGGAATTCCACCCATTTTCAAAATTTTCCTGAGAGGGCACAAATGTGAACCAAATGGACCCTAGCGGGTCCATTTGGTTCCATTTGTACCCTCTCAGGAAAAAGAGGTCTGAAAGAAAAATCATTAACATGGTGAAATACATCTTGATGATGTCATCAGATGTATTTCACCATGTTAATGTTTTTTTGAGACCTCCATTTTTAGGAAATACAGAATTAGGGGAACTTTTTTTTTTATCATCACCATACAATATCTCAGTCTAAGGTATATTAATGACATATTAAAATGTTGAAAATGGGTGGAGTTCCCCTTTAACCACCACATCTTGGAACACAACTGTGTCATCATGTCTCAACAGAGCAAACCAAACCATAGAGTTAGGGTATATTTACCAGCATTCATGACTATTTTAATGTATTAGCATGTTTTTGTTTTTGCTTACTGTAAATAGCTCTGGATAAAGACTGCTAAAAGCCTAAATTGTAAATTATATTCTTCACACATACATTGATGTAAATAGGTTTTCAGTTTAGCCGCTTCGACCTCTATCCATGGATTGAATAGAGCATAATCACCAGTAATCACACGATCGAATACAACGAGTAGACGCAGATAACAGATACCCGCCGGCAGAGTTGGGGGTAACGAGTAACGAGTAATATTACTACTTTTTCAGGTAACGAGTAGTGTAACGAGACTACCTCCTAGAAAATAGTAATAATATTACAGTTACTTCTACTAATATTACTTCGTTACTTTTGTCATGCTGCTGCGTTCAACAGTATTGCGTTGGTGAAGGGAGATGAGCTAATGCGACTTTAGCTTGATCGGAAAAAAGATGAGCAGCGGATTTTTATTAGGCAGACGTACAAAGACATCTGGTGTCAAAGCTGCGACATTGAGGCGTCAGAAACGTAGCGCTGGAGAGCTGTTTGTGCAGCTTGTTGTCCCTATTTATTGTCCCGATCCTCAATAGAAGTCTATGTAGAAGAGCCGCGCTTGGACTGGCCACTTAAAGAGAACGGAGTTGGCGCTATACTGCTCTGCTTTGCGCTTACCTCTCCGGTGATTCTTTGTTGAGATTTGAATCGAAAAAATCTCAGTCCATTCTCACCCGATTGCAATAATTCCAACTGTGGTCCAAGTATATCCAAGGATATTTTCATTTGCCATATAAGTCATGCGTTTATAATATGAGTTTATCACACAATAGCTGGGGGAAATGTCCACACTCGAAGCCTGCCTGTATGCGCTGTCTGTCAGGGGATTTCCCATAGGCTACACAGCTGTTCTGATTACGCGATGCCAGTGGCTTAATCATCAATTAAGCCACTGGAGCTATAAGCCCTCATATACTCAATATTAAATCAAAAAGATCTTATGCTTATGTATGTTTATCATACATTTTAATTTTGCATTAAAACATATTTGACAGACAGAACTGTAACTAAATAACAATCCACTGACTGAAATAACAGCCTACTGCAACTATGTAATCTATGGTAGGCTATGTTAATCATGTGTGGCATATAAATGTTAGTATTTTTTTCCAGGGTGGGATGTCTGTATTCATTCATCTAAATACATTTATCTAAATACATCCATCCATCTTCACCTGCTTATCGGTAGTCGGTCGTGGGGGCAACAGTCACCCAATTGATGTTTGGCTGATTTGTGACTCTTGTTATTCTTCTTCATTAGATTCAGCTCTAAAAGAAGCTGACAGATTGTGTAGTTGTAGCTAATTTCCTTTTTTCAGGGATCTGGGTGCAAAAGTAATATAAAAAAGTAATATGTAATATACTACATATTACTTTTGCATCCAAGTAATAAGTAGTGTAATATTATTACTTTTCTAAAGGGGTAATAAGTAATAAGTAATATATTACTTTCCTAAGTAATATTCCCCAACACTGCCCGCCGGGCAAGTAGATATTTTGTATTCATTTCATCGGTTGATGACGGCTACTACTAGTAGGGTGGGACGAAGGAAGTTTTACTGAGGTTATGTTTAGGGTTAGTAACCGCATAAAGCACCGTCTAACCCTAACCCTAGCCTAACCCTAACCCCAAACCATTTAAGGCCAATCTCATTTTATATTGTTAAAATGAGGTGGATATATTCATCTATCTAAAGGAAATTGACATTGGCAAAGGATTCAAACATTAAAAAAATGCAAATGGTAAAAAAAAAAATACAGACAGCATGCTTTGCCACTGCTGTTACTGTACTAGTAGGGGCCAAACTACTTGCAGTTCGCCATGTTTTCCATGGCGAATTATTTTTAAAACGCAATTTATAGGTTTTGGACGTGTTTACCAGAATAGTACTGCATTCTGTGGACACTTTACTGTACTGTGCATCATATATAGGATGCAGGCAATCAACATCACTGTCTGCACATTCAGAACATTCAGAATCTCTAGTCAAAAGGTAGAAACCTTACCTTAAAGGTACCTTAAATGTATAAATCTTACCTTAAAGGTGGCTCCAGCTCCTCCCTGGCTCTTCCCTGCAGCCAGCTGGTCTGGAGCTCCTTGTTGTTCTGACATTTTCCCTCTGGAAGACAGAGTTACACATTCAGGATCAGATAAAGCATCCAATAATAATCTGACCTCAGGAGTCTCCCGTAGCAACAGGATGATGTAGATATGATGAGACATGATGGTAGTTATTGCACTCTGCAGGTTCCTGACGGCTTGTAAAGTAAAAAAAATAAAAATACCCCACTGAGGGTATCTCAAAATTGTATTTTCTAAAAAAAAAAAAAAAAAAGAAATGAAAGCTTGGTCAGTTTTTCAATGTGAGTTTAGAGGACATGATGCCTAGCTATGTCTGTAAGCCTGAAAGCAAAACATTGACAGATTCTAGTTGTGCAAATTCAGCATTCTGCAAAAAAAAAAAAACCTGCAATTTCATCTAGAAATTTCTCATTACACACAACTCAATGCATATGCAGATTTTTTTGTAGCAGCGTAAAAAAAAGAACTTTGAGTATTAAGAAGAAGTAACTAAACAGGAAGATGGAAGGAGGACTTGTTGAGGAAGAGAGAGAGGGAAATATCTTTCTTTTTTCTTGTCTTTTTTTTTACCTGAATGGCTTGTGCTTCACGGCACCACGGACAAGCCACACTCTCTCCGTCTTTCCTTTCCTTCTCTTTCTATTTTCTGTCTGGCTCAGTGTGAGAGTGTGTGTGTGTGTGTGAGAGTGTGTGAGAGTGTGTGTGAGTGTGGAGGCCTGGTGAGTGGTCTGTGGAGGCCAGTGGGGGGTATTTATGGTTTATTTCTGGCCAGAGCAGCAAAAACCCTGTTGATGCAGCAAGTCTGTCGCTTCCATTGTGTCCATCACACTGCCTCTCAATAGGCTTGCCCTCTGCCCCTGGCACACTGGCACTGGCTGCCCTGCCCTGCCCTGCCCCACACCGCACCACGCCGCGCCGTACTGCCATGCACGCTGCCATGCTACTGCTCACACCGCCCTAGTGGGCAAAAACACACTGCCAGCCAGGATGGATTCACAGATCAACCCAACTCAGCACTATCGGCCCCACCCAACTATTTGGCTGCCCAGACTCCTATCTTATTATACCACTAAGATAGGACTTTGGGCTAGGAGTCTAGGAGTCTTATTATACCACTTTTCCACTTCCACTATACCACTTTTCCACTTTTTCAAATGGACCCTAGTGGGTCCATTTGGTTCACATTTGTATCCTCTCTGGGTGGATTTCCCCTTTAAGAGAGTAATATCTTTACTTTACTTATGAGCACACAGAAAAGTAATAGCTTATTACATTACTTAAGTTAATACCCTATTCACCTGAATATAAGACAGTGTTTTTTTCCCAGGGGAAACATCCTTAAGAATTGACTCGTCTTATATTTTGAGACTATATGTGTCAGGGTCTGGTACTTTGGTCTTTGGTCCTCATGTCTCCCAGGCCGTTTTCCTTTTAGAGCCATCTAAAGTATTTTTTTCGTTTTCTGGCTAAAATCTTTTTTAATCATATTAAAAAAGTAGGAACTTTGATCTTACTACTAAAAACGATTTTAGCCCCGAAAAAAGAAAAAAATACTTTAGATGGCTCTAAAAGGAAAATGGCCTAGGAGACATGAGGAACAAAGTGCCAGACCCTGACACATATTATTTGACATCCAATGTCGTTATATTTGGGACAATACGGTACTTGAATCAAAGAATAATATAATACATATATATAATACATATTACAATGAATATTACTTTCCCAAGTCCCCACTCCCCTGTTGATAGCTTGTAAATCTGTTCTATTTTCACATCATTCAACAAGGTCAACATATAACATATCATGTTGTAGGCTGTATGTTTGTTTAGTTGTAGCTTATATAGTCTCGTATATAGCTTTTAGATTTATAGTTGTAGTTTCTAGCTGTAGTATATTGTAGTTTCTAGTAGTTGTATATATGTCCTGTCTAGCTGTCTGTTAGCTTCACACTACTGCCACTTTATCACACCTGGTTAGCTTAGCACCTTCACCTCAAGTTAGGTGTACAGTTTGCACTTTACTGGTCTGCTGCACTATTGTTTGTCTCGTCTATATTTTGTCTTGACTTTGTCTTATTGCACTGTCTATTGTCTTGACTATTGTCTTATTGCACTGTGGAAAATGGAAACGTTATTTCATCCCTGTATGTGTCCTGACATACACTGGAGTGACTAACCTTGAACCTTGAACCTATTACCTATTACAGATTTGTATGGCATTATTGAGTATGGCATTATTAAATCAAATTAAATTAAATTATTAAAGTTAATGACATATTACAGTGGAGTAATACCTTTACTTTATTTTTGCTGGAAAATATAATATTACAGTAATATGTAATATTTAACGTGAACGACGTCAGAGGCTCTGCCCCAAACCATCTAGCTTATAATATACAGTATCTATGGCAGAGACCCAGTTGTGGCTCCCTGTCAGACCCCGACAGAAGCACATGAGTTTCATGAGAGATAATTTTATTTCCATTTTATTCTCCTAAAACGTGACCCATTAGATCACATACGGTCATGCTGCACTGACACTGCTGCTCGCATGTAAAATAAAAATAAAAAATAAAATAAAATGCAAGCAGTGCCAGTTCTGCTCACCAGAAGAGAGCCACTGGACTCACATTCCAGGAGGCAGCAAGCCAGGCCTCTAACCAATAGACCAGGAGTTTTCAACCTTTTTGATCCCAGGGCCCACCATTTATTCAGAATTTGAGCCACGGACCACCATTTGAGTATATTTTAGCCCCATAGACCCCAAATCTAAAGATTTATTTTGCTTTTGTCCACAATTCCAGGCTGGATTTGGAAAACAAAACAAGCAAAACAGTCATTCCAAAATGACTAATTCAGATGATGAATAAAAATGAAAATGAAAATAAAAATGAAACCAAATGGACCCTTGCAGGTCCATTTGGTTTCATTTTTATGCTCTCAAGAGTTACATCTGGTTAACCAACTTAGCTGGGGACCACCTGGAACCCTCTCAGGGACCACTGGTGGTCCCCGGACCACCTGTTGAAAACCCCTGATCTAACCAATAGACCGCTAGGTAAGCCAAGCCCCTGGTCCAATCACAGCTAACAGTAGTACATTTTAACGGCGGGCGATGCATGGACAAACGACGTCGGCCGATATGAGCGGTCATTACCGTAAATTCTCGCTTAGAATGGCATGCAAAATGAGAACCGTAAACAACGATGTTGTGGTGCACTGAAAAATAAAGCAGGGTGGAGGAGGAAGTGGGACGGAACTAGGAACCAAACTGCGCCGAATGGTTCCGTATGCGGCTGCCAGAGGCGGATCAACGTGAGACTGATGTCAGACTGAAGCTGTGCCACTGCTCTAATGTAAACAACAACCTAACAACACTACAATTACAAATTATTTTGGATATATCATCATATTTTTGTCCTGCTGTTGTCCCACATAGTTTCTGTTTGAGAGTTCCCAGATCCAGGTAGGAGGAGGGGACTTGTGAACTACTACTACTACCGCAACCTGGCAGAGTCAGGTTACGAATCGGCGGCTCCCATAGGCAAATAATGGATGTCGGCAGACGTCGTTTGTCCATCACCTGCTGTTAAAACCTACTCTAAGCAAACCATGTGATAGATAAACCTCTACACCAATAGCTTTCCTATATGACAGGTTTTCAACCTTTTTCATCCCAGGGACCACCATTTATTCAGGATTTGAGCCACGGACCACCACTTGAGGATATTTTAGCCCCACAGACCCCAAATCTAAAAATTTCTTTTGCTTTTGTTAACAATTCCAATTGCCTGTTTACAAAACTATAAGCAAAATATACATTCCAAAATGGCTAATTGGCATGATGAATATTTTAACTCTTGAGAGCGTGAAAATGAAACCAAATGGACATTTGGTTTCATTTGGTTCCATTTGGTTTCATTTTTACGCTCTCAAGAGTTACATCTGGTTTTAACCAACTTAGCTGGGGACCACCTGAAACTCTCTCAGGGACCACTGGTGGTCCCCGGACCACCTGTTGAAAACCCCTGCTGTATGATAAAACATTGTTTTAAAAATAAAATGTCACACACACATTTTTCCACTGCATAGGGCATCATGCCTTGTTGATGTATTTGTAAGAGATTTTGAAGGTCTGGTTCCAAAAATGAACCAGTATTTATTGTGTAAAGTCCATGATATTTACATTGGAATGAATGAGCCTGGATGGACAGTGTCCCAGGGTGGACAAAGAGGGCGGGGCTTAGCTAAAGGTCTATTTGAAGTTTGTTATTACACATCACGTAAAAGGTACATTGTATAGAAAAAACATTATTTTCCCACGATTTTCATACAGATCAAAATATACATATTAATTGAACAGACACAAAGTTAATAGATGCCATTAATAATGATTTATGTTTATGAAAATATAATATAATTCCCATGACCATGTACAGTAACTATACAGCAGTTGCCTTTTTTATTGTCTTTGTTTACAATGTACTTAAAGGGGAACTCCACCCATTCTCAACATTTTAATGTCATTAATATACCCGAGAGATGTGTGGACATGATAAAAAAAAAAGTTCCCCCAATTCTGTATTTACTAAAAAATGGAGGTCTGAAATACATCTGATGACATCATCAAGATGTATTTCACCATGTTAATGTTTTTTCTTTCAGACCCCTTTTTCCTGAGAGGGTACAAATGGAACCAAATGGACCCGCTGGGGTCCATTTGGTTCACATTTGTATCCTCTCAGGAATTTTTTGAAAATGGGTGGAATTCCCCTTTAATGGAAAGTCTTAAAAAGTGTTTTGGGTCAATCCTTTGTGTGGTGCAGTAACAATAATTCAAGTCATAATGCAAGTCATTTTAAGCATTTTATATTATAATCCATTATTTGTTCAGCTAGATAAAACTATATTCCATTTTCATATTTTCTGTACATGTTTTTTTTTTTTTTTTTTTTTTGCGTTTGTTTTTGTGTGTTTTACACAAAGCTCAAGTGTTTCCATTACTTTAAGAGTGAACACCTTGTAGGTGTTTAATATGTACCATCAACCCCATTAGATACAGCTTACAGTGCTCTAAACAGTGGTTTTCAACCTTTTTGATACCAGGGCCCACTATTTATTCAGCATTTGAGTCACGGACCACCATTTGATGACATTTTAGCCCCACAGACCCAAAACTAAAGATTTATTTTGGTTTTGTCCACAATTCCAGGCTGGATTTGGGAAACAAAACAGTCCAACATACAGATCAAAATGACCATTAATCTTCTACATTCTCTAGTTGTGTAGACTTGGGATAATTCACATGATGAATATTTTAACTCTTGAGAGCGTAAAAATGAAACCAAATGGACCCGCAGTTACATCTGGTTAACTACCTTTCCATCTGGTTAACCAACTTAGCTGGGGACCACCTGGAACCCTCTCGAGGACCACTGATGGTCCGCAGATCACCGGTTGAAAACCACTGCTCTTGCACATCAAAACTAAAGGTCCATCTGTAAAACCTATAAATATATGGACCTATAAAAAGGTCCATATGTGCTCCATTCTTAATCCATTTGATATGGCAGTAGATACAGTAGATTGTGTGCTTTGGCACTTGGAATTTAAGGCACTTTGGGATTGGATGATCTCATCTGAGAAACCTGATTTATTCCACAAATAATAACAAAAGCATTCTGAATTCACAAATAATAAAAACATATTCTGAATTCTGAATTTTCAAATAACAAAAGTATTCTGAATTGTCAACAAAAAAAGTGCTCAAAGGCCAACATGCCTCACAAAAGCATCCATTTCCTCTTGGTATATTATGTCCAGTTCATGTCTGTGTGATGATGCAGACATGACACACGTTTTCTCAGAATTCATATCCGAGATGGAATTATTCCTTCTCCAATTCAGGACTTCAGTGTCTCCTGAAACATAATCAAACCATAACATGAATTTTAGCATCACTATTATTACACACACAGGATGAAGTCATAGCAGACACTGATACTTGATTAGGGGTTTTCAACCAGTGGTCCTTGAGAAGGTTCCAGGTGGTCCCAAGTCTAAATGATGGAAAGTGGGTTAACCAGATGTAACTCTTTGAGAGTGTAAACATGAAACCAAATGAACCCTTGCGGGTCCATTCGGTTTCATGTTTACACTCTCAAGAGTTAAAATATTCATCATGTGAATTAGCCCAAGTCTACACAACTAGAGAATGTAGAAGATTGATGGTCATTTTTATCTGCATGTTTGACTGTTTTGTTTGCCAAATCCAGCCTGGAATTGTGGACAAAAGGATAAATAGTGGGCCATGGTATGAAAAGGGTTGGAAACCACTGAGTTAGATATTTGTATCAACTATATTTCATGCCGTAACAAGATACAGTATTTATGCAGTAACAAGATGCAGTAACAAGATAAGTATTTAACAACTCCATAACTCCAGGCCGTCCCCTCAGGTCTTCCACTGCTGGCCTGCTTGCGGTGCCCAAAATGGCAACTAAAAAACACGGGGAAGCAGCCTTTTGCTTCTATGGACCGACGGCGTGGAACAAACTCCCATTATACATTCGACAGGCAGCCTCTGTAGACATTTTTAAAGCACAGCTCAAGACGTACAGTACTTCTATGCACTTGCTTTTAACTGATTCTCTGTGATTTTATATTTTATGATTTTATATTTTATGCCTTATTTCAGGTCCTCACTGTACTGCTTCTTTGATGTATTTTAATGATCTCTTTAATTCAGTCCCATTTTTGTCTTCTTCTCTATTGCAATGTAAAGCACTTTGAGCTGTATTTTATGTCATGAAAGGTGCTATACAAATAAAGATTATTATTATTATCATCCTCACCCGTGTTGACTCGTCTCTCTCTTATCTGGCTAGGCCTCATTGTCGTACTGACTCAAGCGTTTCTTTGACTTCAGCTCTTTCAGCCAGGAGGGGGCAGAGTCTGACCTAAGAGACAATCACACAAACATCATGCAGTCAAAACCTTGTGTGTTACTTTTCAGGAAATGTGGGGCAGTGTTTCACTGCTGAATGAACGCCTGGGTACAACGTACCCCAGAGAGAGTAGGGACTTTAAGGAACAGTCTCGAGACAATAGGCGTGGTCCGTCGCAGTCGCCACAGAAGCCCAACATAGTTCAGAAAGCATGTGAAGTGTGTTCCAAGTGACCAAACTAATATTCTCTAGCCAGCTATTCCTTCGGTTCTTGTTTTTCTATGTATTTTTTTTTCTTTGCTTTAGTTTGCTGTTTTTTTGTTTCTTGTTCCTAACGAAAGCTTGTCATGTTTTGTTTGTTTTCTCTTTCTTCCTGTGTGTGTGTGTGTGTGTGTGTGTGTGTGTGTGTGTGTGTGTGTGTGTGTGTGTGTGTGTGTGTGTGTGTGTTTTCTTTTCTTAAACTTGCTTGCTGTCTAAAGGGTAGGCATTATAAGCCATGTTCTTCGGCCTAACGACCCTTTTGGTTGTTAACCAGAAACATGTATGATCAATGAAACAATGGTAAATATTCATTCTGCGACCAAAATAAATAATAATAATTACTGCCGTCGTAGGTCGCATGTTGGACCAAGCTTAAATAGGCTACCCGGAAGTTGCCATTTTTTTCAGCCAATCGCGGCATGGTGCTTCTGAAAATGTATACCCCCCAGAAACATTTATTTTTATTAAAGCCGTTGTAAAGGTTTAAAAGATGGAATCCTGTGTACTTTGTACACTTCTATAACTGCTTCGTTCATTGAAATATTTTGTTTTTTTCTGTAAATAAGAGTGAACAAGTCAAGACGCTATTGAGAACTGAATAGTTGTTTCACTGGGGACTTTAAATACAGTAACTTCACTACTATGAATATTTTAACTCTTCAGAGCATAAAAATAATGAAACCAAATATTTGGTTATTTGGGCTGCCATTGGTTACTGCGCTTGGACTCTTGTAGAGTGATCATGTCAGAATCACAAACACCTCTCGACGAGAGTCCACATCTTGGGCTAGTGCTGACTTACCCTCCCTCAGTGGCGCCCCCCAGTGGCGGCAGCACTCTGGCAGCCCCAGCCATCATGGAAGGGGAGCGGGATGGGGAGCGTGAGAGCTGGGAGGAGGCTGGAGGTGCTAGCTCCTCAGCCGGACTCTTCTCCTCCTCCAATTTCTCTGCTGGGGTTTTCTCTGGCTGTTCCTCCCCGCCGCCGCCTCCTCCTCCTGTTCTCTTCTTCAGCTGAGCCTTAAATGAGCCAAAAATGAACGGAAGATTTTTTTAGGGGGAAAAAAATCAACAAAACAAATTAAGTTATTCTTTGTGGATTCATTCACTTCTACTGCGTGACCAAAGTGACCACCACAAAATGACCAGAACCGCTAAATATTTGCCAAAACCAAAGAATACAGTTGCAACCACTATATTCATGCTGTGTGTCTGTTGCATAGTTGTTCTCGTCAACGAAAACGAAAACGAAAAGTGTTCGTCAACGACCATTTTTTGCGGGACGAAAACGAGACTAGACTAAACGAAAAACATGTGTATAAACAATAACTGGGACTAAATTAATATGCAATTTCGTTGACTAATAAATACTAGACGAAAATGTAGTTGACAAAATAAAAACTAATCTAAAATCTAATGTCATTTTCGTTCACGAACGAAGACGACACGAAATATATTATTATAATAATCGTATCTCTTTTTTGCGGCGTATTTTGCTATGAAGTCACGTTGTGTTCGGAAGTGCACGTCGGGCTGTCCGGGAGCACAGTCGCCTATCACTTTGTATATACTAGGCATTGTGATCACTTCAGTGTGGCTGTAACCGAACACACCCTCCCTCCACAAATCCTCCTCCTCCTTTTTTTTTGGTGCTCGGCACTGAGCGCAGCAGCAGCAGCAAGAAGGCTCTGCAACTAACAAAACTATAAGACACGCGACAGAGATTTTACTCATACTTTATGGTCGAATCCTTTCACACAAAACAGCACGCTTTGCACGGGATTGGACAAAGAGAAGAGAAGATTTATGGAAATATTTTCGCTAATCGATGTGGACAGGGACAATACTTTATGCTTGTTCACAACTAGCGCCGTTGTGCGACGTCTCATCTTCACCGAAAATGCCGTATACAGCACTAGCAGTGGTACGGGGACCACCAGTAGTCCTTGAGAGGGTTCCAGGTGGTCCCCGGCTAACTGGTGGAGACTTGATGTAACTCTTTGAGAGCATAAAAATGAAACCAAATGGACCCGCATGCTCACACTTGTTCTTGTTGTTAAGCAACTTGTTGTTTAGCTCCATCATTTTACACTGATGGGGCTACAGCTTTTCCAGTGAAGATGAGAGCTAGATTACAAACCTGGAGAGAAACCTCAGGATTTAGCATAAAGCAATCAGCAGAGTCTGCTGCTGGTTGTAGAATGTAACGTTACATCAACGTTGTGTTGTTGAGTGACAGTGTTAGCTTAATGTTAGCAACACAAAGCGGAATAGATTATAGACCGATTTACGCAAACTCCGTTCACTTCATGGGATCAGCCCAATGGAGGCTCATACATAGACTTCTATTGAGAAGAGACAACAAAAAGGGACAACCGAAAGTTACGGAATGCATTGGAGTCTATGGGCTCGTGCGAGTACATGAACCACGTGACCAGGCTGTTTTCTGCCCCATCAATGTCGCAACTCTTCTAATAGAAAGATCAGACCTGCCCACAACTTAGTTTGGCCACAACATGAGATCGTGTTTTGACATTGAATGAATTGAACACACATTATATTACACATTGCTGGTGGGGAAACTATGGTTTCAAAATTCAGTTGGAATGCTAGTTTAGCCTATTTAAAGGGGATTGCCATTATTATACCTTAGAGATGTTGTGTGGACATGATAAAAAAAAAAACGCCCCCCCCCCCATTCTGTGTTCCCTAGAAATGGAGGTCTGAAAAAAAAAATCATTAACATGCTGAAACACAATTTGATGACATAAAGTTGTGTTTCACAATGTTTTTCTAGTGATGTTTCTTTTGGGACCTTTTTGTGAAACAAATGAATACTAGCGGGTCCATTTGGTTCCACTTGTACACACTCTAGATCCCAGGGGTCCTTCAGGAAATTCCAGGAGATCCCCAGTTAAATGATATATTGGAACCAATTGGAGACTAAATTGTCAGACTAAAACTAGACTAAAATGACAATAGTTTTAGTCGACTAAAACTAAACTAATAAAATCATGGTTTCATGGACTAAAATAAATACTAAAATGATTTACTTTCCGTCGACTAAAACTAGACTAAATAAAAAAAGGACGAGTTAGACTAAATAGGATAAAAACTAAAACTGGTGATTAAAAGTGGACTAAAACTGAAACTAAAATTAAAAATCGCAGACTAGAACAACACTGATTCATGGACAGTATTTCGTACAACTAAAGTTCCAACTTAAGTCTGAACTATCCTTTTAAAAAGCAGGACACAGACAAACACACTGCTCCGCACCCATACCATTTTTGGTTACAGGACTGTTACATCCACCCTGTCCTGAGGAATCTGTTTGGAAAAGCCTGCCTAAGAGTTTATCATTGTGCCTGAGGAAAACTTGAAAAAAATAAAATAAAAATAAAAATCACTGATTGGATGAGTGCTTTTTGGCAGCACCTACCATAAGTGCTGATTGGTTTTGGCAGCACCTACCATGAGTGCTGATTGGTTATCCCAGAACCTACCATGAGAGCTGATTGGTTCATTCCAGGGAATATGGGAACCCTCTGAGATGTAGGAGGAGGAGAGAGGACCTCCTTGGGTCTGGACTCCTCCTCCTCCTCAGACTCTGATGATGTTCGCTTCTTGGAAGATAGCGGTTCTCCATCTTGGTGAGACAGCAAGACAATGGATTGGAAACATGACTTTAATAGCAAATAATCATTCAGGCAACCTCTTTACAATTTTAAATATAAAAAATGAACAAACAAACAAACAAACGAATGAATGAATTAATGAAGCAACAATTAGACGTGTCTAGAAGCAGTGTTGGTCAATATTACTTAGAAAAGTAACTTCTTTACTTTACTCGTCGTTACCCCTTAGACAAAGTAATATCATTACTTTACTTATTACTGGAATCAAAGAGTAATATATTACATATTACGTTATTACTTTCCCAAGTTCTCAACTCCCACCTTTGAAAAAAATAGAGATGTACAACATAATCTGTTTAGCGAGCTCTTTTTAGAACTGAATCCAATTTATTGGAATAATAATAGTCTCTTTGCCTCTTTGACTTTTTAAACTTTTTCACGATAATAATTATTGTTTTCAAAGACAGTTGGGGTCTTGTATTTAAAAATAAAATACAAAATAAAGCAGCACGCGATTTGTAGTGTACATAACTGTGCGCAGGATGCAGCGTGTGGACTGGATCTACAATCTAGTGCACATCTCTGTTGTTACAGTACCTGTCGATAGCTTGTAAATCTGTTCTATTTTTGCATGCAACAACAAGCTCATTTTAAAAAAAAGTAACTTGGCGTTACTTGCAAAGTAATGCGTTACTTATTACGTATTTTTAATCTCGTTACTTTACTTTTTTGGAGCGAAAGTAATAATATTACAGTAATATGTAATCTAAAATCAGTTACTGCCCAACACTGTCTAGAACAGGGGTGCCCAACCTGTTTACACCCAAGATCTACTTTTCAGCAGCCAACCCCTCCGGGATCTACCAGTCCAATATCAACATTTAAAACCACACGCATCGTTGCCAGCCTGCAGTAACTTCACAACAACACAACACTACTTTGTTTTACCACTTTACTTTATGTCCATATAAGCATAAAGTACAACAGACTTGTCATAAGTAGGCCTACATTACAACAGTACAACAGACTTGGTCAAACACTGCCATTGCAAATGCAATCATAATAAGAACAGTCCAGAACAGTCCATTACACGTTGCAGAACAATACTGTTGGCATAATTCACAGACAGCAAATCGCTCTTTTTTCTTTTCTACCCCATTTTTTTTTCTTTCCCCCCACATCTCCCGAGATCTACTCGTGATCAGGCCGAGATCTACCAGTAGATCCCGATCTACTGGTTGGGCTCCCCTGGTCTAGAACTAACTGGTTGTGTTTCTAACCTGTCGAGTCGCAGGCTCTCCAGTCGGGGCTGGGAGGCTGAGAGGTCGTGACCTCAGTGTGTGTGGGCAGCAGGGTCGCGGCGGTCGCGGCGTTTCGGACAGACGTGGGCAGACGTGTTCTCTGGCTCCGCCTCTTACCCAGCTCTGCCCTGGACCTCTGCACATGGTTGTCCAGGAACGAGGTGGTGGTCTGTGGGGAGAAGGACCAGTGTTGTTAGTGGGACTTTTAGAAGTGACAAGGGGAATTCCACCCATTTTTTGTGAGAGTGTACAAATGTGAACCAAATGGACCCTAGCGGGTCCATTTGGCTCACATTTGTACACTCTCAGAAAAAAGAAAAATCATTAACACACCCAGTGCCAGCCCTTTTTCATATTTTTTGAGGTAGCCAGTGCCAGCGATTTTCATCTAAGTCATATTTCATGTTTCGGTCCATGTTTTCCATCGGACAAGTTAGTTGGCAACACACTTCCGGTCCCGGGTTGGTCCGTCCCTTATTTTGGTCCGTTCTGACTGGAATATGCAGTCGCTGCTCGCTGCTGTTATCATTGGGATCGTATCAAACCAGCGACGGTGAGTGACATAGCGTAACGTAGATCAACCTAAGAGGCATCGGTCATAACTATTTTTCATAATGATAAGCCGCGACGTAGCTCTACTGCAAGGGCACGAAAACTGTTAACATGGTGAAATACATCTTGATGTCATCAAGATGTATTACACAATGCTAATGATTTTTTTTCAGACCTCCATTTCTAGGAACTTTTTTTATCATGTCCACACCTCTAAGGTATATTAATGGCATAAAATATTGAAATTGAGTGGAATTCCCCTTTAAGACACGTGCATGCACACTTGCATTTGCGTGCACCTGCGCAACACACACAGACACGCGATTAAAACAAGTAGAGCATATTGAGAAAGATTGTTTACAATGCATAGGCTAATTGTATCCATAAAAGTAAATGACAAGACAAAAAACATAAGTCTACTTTTGCCCCCAAAATATTCTAGATGTAAGAAGTGGAGGGACGCCGTCCCCCCGCGTCCCCCCTCCACTACACCCCTGTATATAAAATATTCTAGATGTGAGAAGTGGAGGACGCCGTCCCCCCGCGTCCCCCTGACACTACACCCCTGAAAAGGCCAGGTCCCGGGACCACCAGTGGTCCCTGAGAGGGTTCCAGGTGGTCCCCAGCTAAATGATGGAAGCTCGTTAACCGGCGGTGTAACTCTTTGAGAGTGCAAAAATGTTTACACTCTCAAGTGTTAAAATATTAATGTGAATTAGCCCAACACAACTAGTCTACACAACTAGAGAATGCAGAAGATTAATGTTCATTTTGATGTGTGTGTTGGACTGTTTTTGTTTTCTCCGTAATCGAGCCTGGAATTGTGGACAAAAGCAAAATAAATCTTTAGTTTTGGGGTCTGTGGGGCTAAAATGTCATCGAATCGGTGTCCGTGGCTCAAATTCTGAATAAATAGTGGGCCCTGGTGTCAAAAAGGTTGCAAACCACTGTTCTAAGCAGGTGCCAGACCCATAGACAGGACATAAACGTCTGCACAATGTTGCTGCCCATTTGTATATCTGAATCCAGCACTGATTCACTCCATTAGTGACATTGACATGTCACTAATGGTCAGTGTTGCCAACTTGGCACATTTGTCGCTATATTTAGCGCTTTTTCAGACCCCCCACCTAGCGCCAAAATTAGTGAAAAACTCCTGGCGGAAAATCTAGTGCTTTTTGTTGGTGAGTTGGGGTGAAATTGATTGACAGGCGCCAGAGATAAAAACCTCATTTTTCACCATTTTTCCTCCTATGACAGTGGTTTTCAACCAGTGGTCCCCAGGCTAAATGATGGATAGTTGGTTAACCAGATATAACTCTTTGAGAGCGTAAAAATGAAACCAAATGGACCCTTACGGGTCCCTTACGGGTCCATGTTTACACTCTCAAGAGTTAAAATATTCATCATGTGAATTAGCCCAACTTAGTCTACACAACTAGAGAATGTAGAAGATTAATGGTCATTTAATGGTCATATATGGAAGTGCCACTAGTGCATTTTGGATTTTGACAGTTGGCAACACTGCTAATGGTGTTCTGTTGAAACCTACAAATAGTCCAGGCAAAATGAATTTTCAAATGGAATAAATTGTAACATGGGATTTTTCTTCACAGATCATTTCTTTGAGGTCTCCAGAACAACATATTAAAAGTCCCGAAAAATCCCAGTTGCGCAAATATGTTTAATTTCATAAAGTAATAGAATACATAGGCTCCAATGGAGTGATAGCCCCGCCCCCTCCTATACAAACCCATTATAACTTAAAACTCCATTTTAACCATGATGGATTATTCAAAAACAACCCATCTTTTTTCTGGTGACTGATATTGTCCTCCTAATACGTGAGAGGACAGTGGAATTTCATTCACAGGTTTCAGTTATTTTTAAAATATTGTTTTAGGTAAAACATGAGCTAAAATTACTGGCCTAAAAGGGGAAGGAGAGCTCGTATATTCTACTCCTGTCACCCAACCTGATGTACACAGAAAAAACATGTACTGTTAAATAAGAACAGAAAAACACACTCTGTTCTGCTGTTTACTTTAAGAAAAACTACTATAGAATCAATAAGAGAAAAAAAAGTACTTTCTGTTCTACTGTTTACTTGAATGTTCATTAACAGCAAGAAAAAGTCAAGTTTGCACTTTATCCTCCATCTTTGCTCAATAAGAACGACCAGGAGAATCTAATGAAAACATATAAACACACTAACCTCAGGAAGGGGAGGTAGCTCCGTCACCGTATCAGGGTCATCAGGTGGGATTTCAGCTTCCTGCTCACATACAGGCTGGGGACTAGAACAGAGACCAGTTAACTTTCTTTTAGGCCCAAGCAGAGGATTATTGCCTTTTATTTCAATGACTAACCTAAAAATCTTATTAAGTTCCTCATAGATTAAAATGACATTTGCCTCTGTAGAACACTAGGTGGCAGAGTAAGCTCAACTCTGGAAAAATGCACTCTGGAAAGAATGCAGCAGGTATGAAGATAAACAGAGTTTAAAAACATTGTTTTTGTTTTTCATTTCATTTCGAGACTGGGCAAAACATGTTAAACGTGTTTGCATAGTGTTAAATTCATTGACAAAAGCAGGCAAAAAGCATTTCAAAATGTTGCGTTGGTGAAAACAGTTCTATTTTGGTATAGGAAAACCTATTAAAACATGAGTCTTGTTTGCACAAAGTCCAACAAAGTTCTTGCCTTGTGAGCTAATGGTAGTCCTCACACTGTACCTGTAGGCTACTTGTTTTATAACTTGGATGTGCTACGTAACGTTCCTATAGCCAGTGGGGCTTCAGTTTGAATCATAGAACATCATTTGAAGCCACACCTTTAGAACACGACACACAGATGTTGCTCTTCAACATGTCAGGACTAGTCATCCACCAGCACACAGAAAAAGGACTACAGGCCAGGGGCGGATATAGGCATGGGTATGGGGGGGGCGATGCCCCTCTAAATGCCCCGACTGCCCCACCAAACACGATGCCATGCAAAACAACCCAAGATATTTCAAATTAAAGTGCTTCTATTTAAAATGATGTGAAACACTACTACTGCTACTAACTAACTACAGCTGTGTCACCACTAAACCAACAGCATTTCATCATTGAAAACAGAAAACTCTCTGAGTCAGACCTTTAGCTTTATGCATGCTGCGTGTCTGTTGCAACTTCAACAACAGCTGATGTTATTATTGATGCTTTACTTGGCTAATAAAAGTCCTGTAACTGAAAATGGTATGGGTGCGGCTTCATCGCCCGTGGCGCGAAGGGACACGGGCGATGAATCCACACCCATACCATTTTCTCCTGCCCCCCCCCAACTGGGAAATGGTACATACGCCCCTGCTCCAGGTTACAGACAACTGAGGTCAACTTATTTTGTACTCCAAAGTAAGGGTGACAATGTGGGTAGGCAGTGGCATTTCTAAGCAATTTGGAGCCCTAGGCAAGATTTTCCCTGGAGCCCTGGAAAATCTCCTGTAAAATGACACTCCCAAAGGGATAAAATTAGTCTATGGACCATTTTTAAACTAAATGACATACTGTACGCTATGCGTTTTAAATGTTCAATTCTAGTAATTGAGGATAAGTATAATGTATTTATCCATATGAGGCTTATTAGCCTGGTATCCTATTAAAGCATGTCTGGTGGTCCCCCCCCCCCCCCCCCCCCTACATTGGGCAGGGCCCAATGTAGAAAGCAAATAGAGTTTGAGGGTATAGGCGACAGCACCCGCAAAAACAAATGGGCTGTCAAATCCACACAAACCCCCAAATGCCTAGACAACTATGCTATCATCATTATCAGTTCGTCTACATCATACCAGGGCATTATGCGGCCCTTTGGCTTACTCTGACCGGCCCGGGGACCACCAGTGGTCCTTGAGAGAGTTTCAGTTAAATATGGAAAGTTGGTTAACCAGATGTAACTCTTTGAGAGCGTATAAATGAAACCAAATGGAACCTTACGGGTCCATTTGGTTTCACTCTCAAGAGTTAAAATATTCATCATCTGAATTACCTAAAATCTACACAATCAGATAATGTAAAAGAATGGTCATTTTTATCTATGTTTGCATGTTTTGTTTCCCAAATCCAGCCTTGAATTGTGAACAAAAACAAAAGAAAGTTTTCTTACCTCTCCACTGCAGCAGACGCCTGTTCACAGGATCCATTCTGTGTGTCTCCTGGTTCACTATTCACCAGAGCATCAGTGTCTGAAGCATCTGCTCCTGTGCAGTAGCTTTTGAACTGCTCCTGGGATGCACAGAGGAGAGAGACAGAGGGGAATACAATCATTACTAAATATCATATATGGTGAGTTGTTTCCTAAAGACAGATCGAGGCGCAGCCTTACAAAAGCCCTGGCCCGAACCAGGCTAGCGGCCCGTGCACCTAGGCTGCTACTAAACGCTGACAGCATGTCACAGGTTCGAGCCCCCATCCTGACGACCTTTGCAGTGCGTCTTCCCTCTCATCCAAGAACCTGCTGGGACTATAGTAGCAAGGGGGAGGTCTGGGCTTTAGGATTTCACATAACACTTTAAAATGTGTAAATGTTTCCATATCTTCTCATTCAGACAGTGCTGTATGATATACTGTATTTATATATCTGTGGTTTTAGATTTTAGTCTCTCGGACCCAAAAAAACTAAGGATCTTCAAGCTTGTGTCCACAATGTAGGAGAGATAAGTGGTAAAACATTGGCCAAAATATAAATTATTTTCTAAACGTGTAGATTCTTGAAAATTAAGTAATTCAGATGTTCAACTATAATTTAACTCTTGAGAGCGTAAAATGAAACCAAATGGACCCTCACGGGTCCATTTGGTTTCATTTTACAAGAGAGTTACAGATCTATAAGGGTCCATTTGGTTAACCAACTGTCCATCATTTAGCCTGGGGGACCACCTGGAATCCTCTCAGGGACCACTGGTGGTCCCCGGACCACTGGTGGAAAACCACTGGTATATATGATGAAAGCAGAGGGAGAGGATGGGCGGTGTGTGATACATAAAATGCAAACTACAGAGAAAAGCTCCAACAAGCATCCAAGCATGCATGTTTTTATGAGACACTCACAGAGGGGAGCTTGTCCTCACTAAATTTCAATCGTACAACTCCGTGCACCACACACACACACACACACACACACACACGCACGCACACACACACACACACACACACACACACACACACACACACACACACACACACACACACACACACACACACACACACACACACACACACACACACACACACACACACACACACACACACACACACACACACGTAACTACTGTACACATTTTACAAAAACAATCTTTTTACCTCCCTCCATGTTGCCTTACTACAGATACTACAGAGGTTGACTGCACAAGTCGTGGAAAAGTCACAACAACCAGTGGTCCGGGGACCACCAGTGGTCCTTGAGAGGGTTCCAGGTGGTCCCCAGCTAAGTTGGTTAACCAGATGCAACTCTTGAGATTGTAAAACCAAATGGACCCTTGCGGGTCCATTTGGTTCCATGTTTACGCCCTCAAGAGTTAAAATAATCATCTGGATCAGCCCAAGTCGACACCACTAAAAGATTAATGGTCATTTTGATCTGTATGTTTGACTGTTTTGTTTCCCCAGATCCAGCCTGGAATTGTGGATAAAAGCAAAAGAAATCTTTAGTTTTGGGGTCTGTGGGGCTAAAATGTCCTCAAATGGTCCTCCGTGGCTCAAATGCTGAATAAATAGTGGGCCCTGGAATGAAAAAGGTTGAACACCCCCTATGTTAGACAGTAGTCCATGTAGTGCGTCCATGAAACTGAGAGCGTTGGAGTCAGACAAAAAGCAGCTTCATTTGCACAACGTCTCTTATCTGTCAGAATCATGGTGTGGATGAATGGACTACTGAGAGGATTTGCCTATGGCCTCAAAAAGAGTGGCTGTACTGTATATGTACACAGCCAAGTTACATCTAGGCCTATACCTTAGCCCACATATGTCAAACTCAAGGCCCGGGGGCCAAATCAGGCCTGTGAATGAATTATCTTTCGGCCCGCGGGATGATATTGAATTAGTATTAGAACTGGCCCTCTGGTATATTGCACACACCATGATAAGAAATTAATGCAACTAATTGTTTTACTTCCTCAACTCAGACTCATTTACTTTCTCAATTAACTATGAAAGCAGCGCGCACTTGGTGAGAATCATAGAAGAAACGTCACGTCTCATAGCGCGCCACATAGTGGCTTAAACATTGCTTAAAACATTATACTTTCCCTATATAACTAAAATAAACAAATAAAAAAACACCAATGGCATCTTATTTCTTTCATAAATAGCTAATATTTCACTCAACATGAACTGCTCCTGGTGCAGGATGATGATGTCGTGTGAGATCTACGTAGCTCTATGGAATATATGGATGAACATGCTCATGTGACATCATCATCCTGCGACAGGAGCACCTCCTATTGAGTGAAAGATTCTCTATTTATGAAAGAAATAACGTATTGAAGGTGTTTTTATCTGCATGTTTTAGTTATAGAAGGCAAGTATAGTGTTTTAAGGCATATGTGTCTTATTAGCCAGGGATCCTTTTAACAAATGGACGTGTCTGTCTATTCATTTAGTCATACATGCAGTGAGTTAAGTCGACCACATTTCATATAGAGTAAAGATACTTTAATTTACAAAACTGGAATGGTGGCGTACACACACATCTCTAGAAACACTTTTGGGTGCTGAACTTAAAAAAATGTCTTCGACTCTTTGTCAGGTCACGAAGACCCACACCGGGTCGAAACGTTGTCAATAAAGAAGTCTACTGCCTGGGAGATATTGAATGGTTTGCCAACTATTTTTCTCTTTTGTACTTTTTTGCGTTTCCGTCAACAACACGACTCCGTTGTGTCGCTATTATTTGGGCATGTCAGTACTGGCAGACATCTGGCAAAAACAGCCCATCTACAAGTTCATGATGTTATGATGTAGATCTACTGGTTTTGTTACTTTTGCGTGATAGTATCATATAAGAAAGCAGGGCGTACAATGTTCCAGCCAGTCATCAACAATACACTGTATTACCACATACCAACATATTACAGACCCTGGCGGGTCCATTTGGTTTCATGTTTACACCAGGGCTAACTATAGTTTAGTTTTAGTTAGTTTTGACATTTTATTTACTAATTTGGTTAGTTAGTTTTTAGAATGTGTTTGCTAGTTTTTATTTTGGTGAAAATATTTAGTTTTAGTAAGTTTTAGTTTAGTTATAGTTTTAGTTTTGTTTGTTTTTTCTGTGCCAATGGTTGTCAGGTATAGGATTAAAAAATGTGTCAAAGTAGGAAACGGTTGGTATTCAAACCTTGCTTTGAGTTTCTTAATAGATTGGATGATTGCACTCTCCCGCAAGAACACAATTTTTACCCCCAGTGTTTATGGAACTCAGTAGTGGATAGAAGATCTAGAAGCACCAAAACATATTGGATTTAAAAGCTTTATAAAAACTATAACTAAGGCTATTTGGGGTATAATTTCAGTTAGTTTTAGTTAGTTTTCTGAACCCACATTACACTTTTAGTTTAGTTATCGTTTTTTTGCATTCATTTTTAGTTTTTATTAGTTTCAGTTAACTCAAATGTTTTTTTTTTTTTTTTTTTTTTTTTTAGTTTTCATTTTTTTAGTTAGTTTTAGTTAACTATTATAACCCTGGTTTACACTCTCATATGTTTACACAAAATTGTCACCATCTGAATTATCCCAAGTCTACACAACTACAGAATGTAGAAGATTAATGGTCATTTTGATCTGTATGTTTGACTGTTTTGTTTCCCAAATCCAGCCTGGAATTGTGCACAAAGCAAAATAAATCTTAGGGGTTTTGGGGTCTGTGGGGATAAAATGTCATCAAATGGTGGTCCTCTGTGGCTCAAATGCTGAATAAAATAGTGGGCCCTGATGTCAAAACAGTTAAAACCCACTGATGTAAGGCCATAAGCTCATACATGTCTATAATACTACACTACATTCACTCCTCCTGACACCATCCCACGTTACATAATCATGGTTGGAATTCCAATATAACAAAACTATAGTTAAAGCCAATAAAACCACGTTGTAAAACAGCATTGTGGGTCTGCATGAGTGCACTAGCAGTGTAACAGTGTGTTTATATGTAGTAGTGGAGGTGGAGGAGGTACGATGCAAGTTGAGACAAGAACAGATTCTTTAGAGTTCGCCTCCTCTACTTTCTTGTCATGCTCTATGTCAGCCAGGGGTTTTCAACCAGTGGTCCGGGGACCACCAGTGGTCCCTAAGAAGGTTCCAGCCAGGTGATTACCAGCTTAGTTAGTTAACCAGATGAAAAGTTGGTTAGCCAGGTCTAACTCTTTGAAAGCGTAAAAATGAAACCAAATGGACCCGCAAGGGTCCATTTGGTTTCATTTTTACACTCTCAAGAGTTAAAATATTCATCTAAATCAACACAACTTAATTAAGAAGTCTACACAATTAGAGAATGTAGAAAAATTGTCATTTTTATTTTAGTGTATGTTTGCCTGTTTTGTTTGCGAAAATCCAGCCTGGATCTATGGACAAAACCAAAAGAAAATCTTTCCTTTTGGGTCTGTCTGGTGATCAAATGGCGGTCCGTGGCTCAATTGCTGAATAAATAGTGGGCCCTGGTATCAAAAAGGATGAATACCACTGCTCTATGCAGTGGTATTCAGTGTTTATGCCTAAGGAAGGAACTCTCCAATGGGCAAGTCAAAAACTCAACAACACACCTGCATTTTCCTAGTGAAATCAGCAGTGACTGTATGCAACAGTGTTGTTTTTCCAAGAATATTTTGATTTAGCCTTAGTCTTTTCAATAAGACATGTTTAGTCTTTTAGTCCCAATTAGTCTTCTGAAATTCATTTTTTAGTCTAGTCTTAGTTGACAAAATGTCAAAAAAGGTTTAATCTAGTCTTAGTCTTGGTAGTTTAGTATTACATACAAATACATTGTAGGTTTATATATGTTACAGTTTTTTATTATAAAACATGTCATTTTATTTCTTGTATAAAATTACTGCAATAGTAATAACTTCCTTTCCTGAAAAGGTATGCAATGTATACTGCAGATATGTTCACATACTTAAAAAGAACGGAAAAAAAAGATAAAAATGTTTTCCATTTCCATTAATCTTAGGTTATGGTTTAGTCTTAGTCTTTTGATAACACACATCTTTTAGTCCCAATTAGTCTTTTTAAATTATTTTTTGTTAGTCTAGTCTTAGTCGACTAAATATCAAAAACCTTAGTCGACTTAGTCTTTAGTCTTAGTCGACAAAAACAACACTGCTATGCAAGCTCACAACACATTATGATGCCTGACACTGTGAGAATGTGGGGTGGCTATTTTTTTTTTTCTGACAAATATTTCTGGGTGTAAACATTTTTTAGAATTTGAAGATAATCATTGGTTTTTGCATATAATGACATGTTAGGGGCCAAAATATAAACACTAGGTTATAAAGAGAAGAATTCACCTCTATAAATCATTTTCTCCCCCCAGGTCAACTGCACACTTGCAGCTCCTTGCAAGTTGCAGGCATGTATGACATGCCTATTAATGTTTTATTTGTAATAGTAGATGTGTATGTGTGTATATCCCACATTAGTGTAATTTTATCCTACAATAATGTACAAATATTCCCCGAGAATAACAATTCTCAAGCCCCTGGAGGGTTTTTAGGCACACTCTTTCATGCCTTCACTGAATCTTTGTGTAAAACGATGGATACGCCCCCCCCATTCCCATTCATGAAGAGTCCGGGGACCACCAGTGGTCCTTGAGAGGGTTCCAGGTGGTCCCCAGGCTAAATGATGGAGAATCGGTTAACCAGATGCAACTCTTTGAGAGCCATGAAACCAAATGGACTTTTGCGGGTCCATTTGGTTTCATGTTTACACTCTCAAGAGTTAAAATATTCATCATGTGAATTATCCCAAGTCTACACAACTAGAGAATGTAGAAGATTAATGGTCATTTTGATCTGTATGTTGGACTGTTTTGTTTCCCCAAATCCACCCTGGAATTATGTACAAAAGCAAAAGAAATCTTTAGTTTTGGGGTCTGTCTGTGGGGCAAAAATGTCAATGATCACTTAACTTGTGCGACAGTTGTGTGGGGGTCCTTGAGAATTTTTCAAAATATGCTAGTTGTCCAGACCTAAAATAAGTACAAAATAAAGGCAAAGGACCACTCAAAGTTGAGACTATTAATGAGCATTCACAAGGCTGGTCTTAATAATAAAAAAAAAAAAGACCATTCAGAGAGCATGGAAATCCATGTAGGACTTGCAGAGACATTGCATCATCATGATCACCATCTCTTACAGCAGGGGTTTTCAACCGGTGGTCCGGGGACCACCAGTGGTCCCTGAGAGGGTTCCAGGTGGTCCCCAGCTAAGTTAGTTAATCAGATGTAACTCTTGAGAGCGTAAAAAAGCGTAGAAACCAAATGGACCCTTGTGGGTCCATTTGGTTTCATTTTTACGCTCTCAAGAGTTAATAATAATTAATATTCATCATCTGAATTAGCCATTTTGGAATGTATGTTTTGCTTGTTTTGTTTCCCCAAATCCAGCCTGGAATTGTGGACAAAAGCAAAAGAAATCTTTAGTTTTGGGGTCTGAGGGGCTAAAAATTCTGAAGAAACAGTGGGCCCTGGTATGAAAAAGGTTGAAAACCACTGTCTTACAGGTCTTTCAGTGGTCCTCTGCAGGCGACCTCGGAGGGACAAGCCGCGCAGGGACCGCCTGCTTCGCCTGGCGAAGCTGCGGAGAGGAGACCAGACCCTCTGGAACCTTCCTCCTCCTCCTCCCTCTTCCACCTCGCCCTCTTCCTCCACATCCTCCTCCCCCTCCTCCTCCTCCTCCTGCACCGCTGGGGGTCCCCAGACCAGCTCCAGAGCGCCGTGCACGGACCGCCGCACGCTGCCCACCCAGCCCAGCACCTGCAACTGGGCTGCAGACAGCTTTCCTCCCAAGTACTGCATAGTAGGCGCCGGTGGACCGGTTAAAATACATGGAAAACCAGGTAACCAGGGGAGGGGTGGTTAACAACTGGAGCCCCTGCTGCAGGTCATGTCTCTAATCGTGAAGGAAATGTGTTGCAAACGAAGTCAAACGAAGGCGGTCTTGAGCGTCTCTAGATCAAGCCAAGCATAACCTATTCTGAACTGAAAAATGATTCCAAGATTTGCCGATGACCTGGTTAAAATACATGGAAAACCAGGTAACCAGGAACAGTTCAAGCCCCTGCTGATTTCAGAAGGCTCAGGTGTCCTTTGAGTCGTTATAGTCGGCAGGTCATGTCTCTAATTGTGAAGGAAATGTGTTGCAAACGGTCTTGAGCGTCTCTACAGTAGATCAAGCCAAGCTTAGAAAGTCCAACTTCCATATGGGAGGAGTGATCTCCCATCCTTTCCCCATCCATCCATCCATTGATAGGGTTCAGCTCAGTGCAGGACTTCAGTACGGCTTCTTTAGAAGTGCCTCCTTAAACAGTCTCCCTCAGGGAAAGGTGTGATGAAACAATTATTCCTCTGTGGCATTTCTTAGCCATGCCAAAGGACGACATTCCCCAGGTTTTACCTCATCATGAGCAGAATGACTGTGGTTCTGTGGAAAGTATATTCGCTATGCCATTATCAAGTTCATCCCTTTAGTTTCGTCTTGGAATAATGAAGAAAGAAAAGTGTCGACTCTCTCACTCTCACTCAGAGCAAATTTCAAACACCTCCTCCTTCAGCTCTTCGTGAAAATACCTTCTACCTTAAACATCCTCCTCAAGCTCCACTGCCAACATGCCTCTCTGTCCTCAGCCTCGCGTCACATATCCGTTTTCTGGACGAGAAAAACAAAAAGTAAAGCAGCGTGGGAAATGTCTGCCGTTATACTAAATCTGCCAGGCCAGGTAGAGAGAGACGGATCACCTCTCTCTCTCTCTCTCTCTCTCTCTCTCTCTCTCTCTCTCTCTCTCTCTCTCTCTTTCACTTCACAGGGTGTCAAACAAAGCTACGGTCTGTGCTCCAGGAGTGGAAATTCCCAAGGGAGGGCTGTGGCCGGACCAAGGTGCTTTCTCTGCCTTCCTCCATGGATCTCTCTCTCTCTCTCCTAGCTGTAGGTAAAACCACCTGAAAGACCAAAAGGCAATGCCCTTCTTCCGCTTTTGTAAAAAATAAAGAGAGTGATGGACAAAGACAGTGTGTGAGAGAGAGAGCGACAGAGCGAACAGGAGAGTGCAGGAGTCAGGAAGTTCTGTTTATGGATGATACAGAGATGAGCGAGAAAAAGCAGATAGAGGATATGCAAACTTCCTTGGCCTGTGCATAAGCCCACCCTTTTCTGTGTGTGTGTGTGTGTGTGTGTGTGTGTGTGTGTGTGTGTGTGTGTGTGTGTGTGTGTGTGTGTGTGTGTGTGTGTGTGTGTGTGTGTGTGTGTGTGTCAGTCAGGGCTGGATATAGGCATGGGGGGGGGGGGGTGCTCCCATAAATGCTCTGCAAAGCAACCCACATTTCAAAGATATTTTAAATTAAAGTGCTTATATCTCAAATGATTTGAACCACTACTACTGCTATAACTAACTACAGCTGTGTCACCACTAAACCAACAGCATTTCATCATTGAAAACAGAAAACAGACCTTTAGCTTTATGCATGCTGTGTGTCTGTTGCAACTTCAACAATATAAGTCCTGTATAAGATATAAATGTTGTGGGTTACAGAACTGAAAAATAAATAAATCGCGTCACGGGCGATGAAGACCATTTTTGCCTGCCCCACCAATTGGGAAAAATGTTACATCCATGTGTGTGTGTGTGTGCAAGACAGAGAGAGAGAGAGAGAGAGAGAGAGAGAGAGAGAGAGAGAGAGAGAGAGAGACAGAGAGAGAGACTGGGTGGAGGTGGGGGGCTCTCTCAGGGGTGAGAAGAGAGAGCTGCTGGCCTGGGCAGCTAATTGAGGGACCATTTATGGTCGTTTTGATATGCCATCATGAAGGACTGCAGTACAAGGGAACGGAGAGTGCTGCAATGCTCACACATCTAATCTGAGGCCCTGGTGAGTGCATACATAGCACATGCCTGCTAAAAAGGCCTTCCGTCCTTCATAATCATTCGGTAGATCATGATCTACCAGTAGATCACACAGACCATGCAGGTAGATCACATGACATGCAGTTGCAGTCCCCTAAAATGTATAGATCTGTAACTCTTGAGAGCGTTAAAATGAAACCAAATGGATCCATTTGGTTTCATTTTACACTCTCAAGAGTTAAATTATATTTTAACATCTGAATTACGTAATTTTCACACAATTCCGCACAATTAGAAAATGGAGAATAATTGTTATTTTGACTAACGTTTTGCCAGTTCTCTTTCCCAATTGTGTACAATAACGAGAAAGTTCTTAGTTTTGTGTGCAAGAAACTAAAAGCAACATCACAAACTGTCAACTCAAACCCCAAATACTGTTTTCAAACATCAGTAATGGCATATACAAGAAAACCTTCCAATTCTCGCCCTCTATTTTTCATTATGCAAATGAAAGTGCATTATTCTTAAACACTATAACAGTAAGTAACACCATCACCAACTATTTTTCAAAGCTCAAACTTTCTAGGGAGCCTTGAAATGGATTTTCAGTAATGGAATAATCACATTTTTGATGTGTAGATCTTGTTGAGCCGGTCATTTTGAAAGTAGCTCTCAAGTCAAAAACGTGTGGACACCTCTGTTCTACTGTATCTGTGTCTCTGGTTGGACAGACTGAGGTCAGACTGAGTTCTGGACGCTCGGCTGCACAGCCTGTGTTTACACAGCAAACATCTACAGTAGCTCACCCTAGTGCTATTGCTAAACTGTATAGCTCAGGTGTTTTCAACAGGTGGTCCGGGGACCACCACCCCTTAGTCTTTAGTCTTGGAGAACCTTAGTCTTTAGTCTTAGTTGGCAAAAACTACACTGGCCAGAACTTAAGGGATTCTTTTTTTTTTTTTTTGTTTAGTGACCATAAAAGTTTAGCTTATTTGCTTAATTAGCTGTCATTTGGTAATCACGCAACATCCAACAACTGCTGTTGTAACAATCTCTATTATACAACATTTCTTTTTTCATATCCATAGTGCAGGGCAGGCAGTGATATCATGGAGTACAATGCTGCCTCCTGGTGGTTGAACGAGGTTCAGGCAGACACTAATCACTTCCTCATCATCCATGGCTGAACATGCAGGTTCCAATACCTGAGTGTGAACATGAAACCAAATGGACCCACAAGGGGTCCAATTGGTTTCATGTTTACACTCTCAAGAGTTAAAATGTTCATCATCTGAATTAGCCCAATTCTACACAACTAGAGGATTAATGGTCATTTTGATCTGTATGGTTGACTGTTTTGTTTACCAAATCCAGTCTGGAATTGTGGACCTCATCAAAATGTGGTCTGTGGCTCAAATGCTGAATAAATAGTGGGCCCTGGTATGAAAAAGGTTGAAAACCACTGGTAGTAATTAGTAATAGTAATTAGTAATACCAGGCACATACAAATCTTGCAAAAAAAAAAAAAAAAAGTGTTGCCACCAGTCCCGGATTTTCCTGATTGTCCCGGATTTTCATGGTCTGTCCAGGAAAAAATAAAATAAATCCTGGACACTTGAATGTCCAGGATTTTTATACATGGCCAAAAGTATTTTTTTTTTTTTCTTCTTTTTTTTTACATGGCCAAAACTAGAGACCACAACTAACCTGACTTGCGTCACTCACAGTCTCAGATCAGTATGATAGTCCTATTAAATTGTAGTGTGCCTGTACGTACCAGTGTTGCCAACTTGGCACATTTGTCGCTATATTTACCTCTTTTCCAAAAAACCCTACCACCAAAATTAGTGGAAAAAATGAATCTAAATCTGTTTATCTAAAGATAACTGAGATGAGAAAAATGTAAACTGGACCGCTCCAGAAAGAGTTGTAAATTAATGGCTAAGTAGCCTAATTATTAATCTGATATGTAGAAGAGTAATAAAATAATGAGAGCATAACATTTCAGTGTAAAAGTGTGATATATTTCTGGGTTATATGTTTAAAGAGGTGCGTTGCTTCCGACCAAAAGGCCGATAATCGCCGCCGATAATCGGCCGCCGATGGGATCGTCAAAATGCCCAGGGTTTTTGTCAGACACATGTGGCAACCCTACTTGGTAGTATGTTCAATCTTGGAATATTCACTAGAATTTGCAGAAGCCCTAGTACAGTAGCCTGACCTCAGTCTGAATTGTCACTTCGTTTCACTTCATTATTCAGAGTGAAGTCGCAGTAGTTCCTCTCCACCACAACAGTTTCTAGGATGGGTGTTACAAGTGTACTGTAGGAAGAGAGAGTAGCAACACGATTTAATCTCGCGCCACACCAACCCAGAAGAATATTGGCAAAGCAGACGGCATTGTTGTCATCAAAGTGGCTAATCCGTTTGCTGACCAAACAAACACAGCCGACGAGGGTTACTACTACTAGCATGTGAACTATATATACTATACTATATCTATATAAATATTTGATTTTTTTTTTCCAGAAAACTTAGGTTAGGCCTAACACCAAAGACAGGGATGCCAGTCCATGAAACCCAGGGGAAAAAATAAGGTAGTGTTTTTTTTAAGGTGGCGATTCAGGTATGGATCCAGGCTACTAGTACAGAGTACAGACATGGAGAAACAGCAGCCAGCCAGCCAGCCAGCCAGCCAGCCAGCCAGCCAGCCAGCCAGTCAGTCAGTCAGTCAGTCAGTCAGCCAGTCAGTCAGTCAGTCAGTCAGCCAGTCAGTCAGTCGACTACAGTAATGAAGTAGTGTTTACCTGTGGTTTTACTGCTGGTGTCATACAGTAACTATAGGCTTACCTTGCTACTGTCTGTCTTGTCCTACATCAGGAGGGATTATTGTATAGACCTGCATAGGGTGTGTACTGTGTATACACACTCTCTGTGTAGTTATTTATGGATGTGTCATCTTGTAATGCACACAGTGTTGATTTTTCGAACAAACTAAAACTTTGTGTACCCCACGCATTCCCAGGTCCGTTAGGGTAGGTGGTGGTACCCTCATAAAAATCATGCTAGTAACGCTAGTCTCTAAAGTGTTGACATGCAGTTACAGTTAAGTTATGCAGCAACAAATATGCAGCACTTTTACTGCAATGAACTCGAATGACAGAAAGGAATGAGCCGGGTTCCAACAGCAGAGAATTGTTGTCAGGCAGCACAACATTACATTTCTCTCCTTGAAACCACAGATCATTGTTATTGATGCTTCCTGTTTCTCAGTTCATTTTAATTTACCTGCCGCTTTCTGAGTCATGTTTGGAAGGAATATGAATTTTATTTGTAAGGTTTTGCACCACTAATGTTGCACAAAGCTATGTTGTAGTTACTATCGGCACGTCAGCGTAAATAAATAAACAAAACTCACCCGCAGCCACTGTAGATACGCCCACATCGCTTTGATTTTCACTTCCTCTGCTTAATTTTAAAGTTTTAACTAGTGTTTTTTGGTCCAAATTGATTAGTCTGTTTCTGTACAAGTCTCTATGTAGGCTGTGCTCACGCTATTCATCTCTTTCTTATGGAAAGAGTACAGATACTGTGATAAAAAATCTATCATAAGTTCTATCACACTGCCAAACTGAAAGCAAGCAGGCAAAGTTCACTGGTAAGTACAAACGTAAGTAAGCAGGCAAAGTTCACTTCATTTTTGTGCATGTGCATGCCCACACGCACGCATACACGCACAAAGAGTCAAAGCAGTCAACTGAAAGACAAAAATACACTTTAAATAGCTGAACTATCACTTGTGCAATGCATATCCTGTGTGCATGTGCACACATGGTTATGTATGGAAATGGACATCAACTTCATTGACTGACTGCACACTGGAGCACAGTGTTGGGCAGTAACTAATTTTAGATTACATATTACTGTAATAGTATTACTTTTGCTCCAAAAAGTAAAGTAACGAGATTACTCTGCAAAAATGGGTAATAAGTAACGCGTTACTTTGCAAGTAACGCCAAGTTACTTGTTTAAAATGAGCTTCGACGGGTACTGTAACAACAGAGATGTGCACTAGATTGTAGATCCAGTCCACACGCTGCATCCTGCGTACAGTTATGTACACTTATGTACACTAATTTACCTGCTGTTTTCTGAGTCATGTTCAGAAGGAATATGAATTTTATTTGTAAGGTTTTGCACCACTATGTCACTCACAAAGGAATGTGTTGTAGTTACAGTACTATAGTTATTAGGCACGTCTGTGTAAATAAAACAAAAACCAAACTCACCCATAGCCACTGTAGATACCCCCACATGAATGTATCACTTTGATGTTCACTTCCTCTGCTTAACTTGTTAAAGTTAACTAGTGTTTTTGGTCCAAATTGCTTTAGTCTGTTTCTGTACAAGTCTATATGTAGGCTGTGCTTACGCTATTCATACGCTATTCAAGAGTACAGATACTGTGATGAAAAAAAAATCACAAGTTCTATCACACTGTTAAACTGAAAGCAAGCAGGCAAAGTTCACTTCCTTTTTGTGCATGCGCATGCTCACATGCATGCACGCACGCACGCACACACGCACAAAGAGTCAAGGCAGTCAACTGAAAGACAAAAATACACTTTAAATAGCTGAACTAACACTTGTGCAATGCATATATGCATGTGCACACATGGTTATGTATGCAGCGGGGAAATGGACATCAACTTCATTGACTGACTGCACACTGGAGCCTAATAATTCCTTACCCAGACAGGGGGCAGAAGAATGCCTATTTTGCACCTTTGTATGCGTGCAGGGCAAATAATTTGTGTAGTACCTACAGCATTTTTGGCATGTATTGTTTGGTATGGCTATATAATGACCATTGACCATGACTGATGTGTTCTAAAAGTGTGAAAAATATATTTTTCAATTCACCGGCTCTTTTTAACGGGAATACTCAAATGTAATTTTTGACCAACTCTTAACCCCCTTAGTACTGTATAGTGGAGTGTCTTATCGCTATGCCCATTAAGTCAACGCCTATCCTTCTGGAACAATTCCATGTTCTGATAGCTTTTAAAAAGGTAAGCAAAGAGCTGCTGGTTCCAGGGCAAGCATTAGATACAATACAATACAATACACTGTACTGGCACACAGTGAATAGACTGGATTTCAGCTCATGCCTGCATAATTACTCATTAGCTCTCACCAGGGGCGGATGTAACATTTCCCAATTGGGGGGGCAGGAGAAAATGGTATGGGGGGGGCGGCTTCATTGCCCGTGGCGCGAAGCGACACGGCCGATGAAGCCGCACCCATACCATTTTCGGTTACAGGACTTTTATTAGTCAAGTAAAGCATCAATAATAACATCAGTTGTTGTTGAAGTTGCAACAGACACGTGATGTGATGGTTTCAATGATGAACTGCTGTTGGTTTAGTGGTACAACAATTGTAGTTAGTTATAGTGTTTCAAATCATTTTAATTATAATTATAAACACTTTAATTTGAAATATATTTGGAACTTGGGTTGTTTCCATCCCGCCATGTTTGGTGGTGGGGCAGTCATGGCATTTAGGGGGGCATTGCCCCCCCCATGCCTATGCCTAGATCCGCCCCTGGGTCTCACCTACACATGCACTGTGAGAGGCGCGCGCGCACACACACACACACACACACACACACACACACACACACACACACACACACACACACACACACACACACACACTTCAAAGTTCTTTGCCACTGACTTCATCTAGTTACAGCAAGTATAACTAGTCTAAAGATATTTTTGGTATTGTCAGACCTGGCAGTGAGTTTGGCTGAACGACTGAATGGTTGTGTTGTAACAATCACACATACACAAACTACTGCTCCGTTCACCTAATCCTCACCCTCCCTTTCTCACCACCCTAGTATAACAACATATTATTTACCACACTGTACTGTAGGAAAGTGGTTTTCAACCTTTTTCATACCAGGGCACCACTATTTCTTCAGAATTTAAGCCACAGAGGACCACCATTAAGCTCCACACAGACCCCAAAACTAAAAGATTTCTGTCCACAATTCCATGCTGGATAGATTCGGAGAAAACAAAACAGTCAAACATACAGATCAAAAAATGACCATTAATCCTCTACATTCTCTAGTTGTGTAGACTTGGGCTGATTCACAAGATGAATATTCTAACTATTTGAGAGCGTGAACGTGAAACCAAATGGACCCGCAAGGGTCCATTTGGTTTAATGTTTACACTCTCAAAGAGTTACATCTAGTTAACCAACTTTCCATCATTTAGCCTGCAGGGACCACCTGGAATCTTCTCAGGGACCACTGGTGGTCCCCGGACCACTGGTTGAAAGCCCCTGCAGTAGGCTACATAACCACCTGGATCTGGATTGGGAAACCAAACATCTAATTCCTGTCCTGAACTTCAGACAAGCAGATTACTGTTACCAGGCATGTTGAAAACATGTTCAGTATAGTGAGTACAGTATACCACAGCACCGCATTATAATCTCACAGGGTTGGGTGGAACGGTGTTACAACAGTGGTTTTCAACCAGTGTTCTGACCCGGGGACCACCAGTGGTCCTTGAGGGGGTTAGTAACCTAATGGAAGGAGTTAGTAACTTAATGGAAACCTACATTATTGGCAACCATCTACTTAAAGCAGGGGTGCCCACACTTTATTGACCTGAGAGCTACTTTCAAAATGAGCGGCTCAACAAGATCTACACATAAAAAAATAAAACATAAAAACATTTCAAGGCCCCCAAGGAACTTTGACCTCGAAATAGTGGTGATGGTGTTACTTACTGTTATAGTGTTTAAGAATAATGCTCTTATAATGAAAAATAGATAGGGGAGAATTTGAAGGTTTTCTTGTATATGCTACTACTGACGTTTGAAAACAGTATTTGAGGTTTGAGTTGAGACAGTTCGTGATGCTGGATTTATTTTCTTACACCCAAAAGTAATAACTTTCACGTCCACAATTGGGAAATAGAACTGGTAAAACGTTCGTCAAAATAACAATTATTCTCCATTTTCTAATTGTGTGGACTCTTGAAATTACGTAATTCAGTTTAAATATAATTTAACTCTTGAGAGTGTAAAAAGGCAACTTTTTGTGCCAAAAATCAAAATAGATATATAGCTATATTGCTATATTTTTTTGCCCTTTTTACCCTCTATGTTGCTTCTACTTTGAAGCTACAGCGGTTTCCCTGCAGACAGACACTTGTTTCATCCTGCAGAACGGTCCAGAACTTTGTTGTTCATGAAAACAAAACATTTGTCTGGCTCAGGAAAGGCGGTGCTAATTTGTGAGGGGAACGGGGGGTTGTGTGGAGGTGGGGCAGTGTTTCAGCCAATCACATCACAGCAGCCTCCAGCAGATTCATAATGAGCCAATAGAGAGGAGGCGAGGCGGAGTTAGATTCACACTAAAGTTGCCTCTATTATTCAATGTTTGCAAAGATTATCAAAAAATAACAATGGGACGTTGCATTAAACTCCCATAATAAACTTTATGTGAGGTCTACCCAACACAATGTGGTCCCCCAGGTTGCTCTTAGTCAGGATGGTGGTCCCTGGGGCTAATATATGTTGAAAACCACTGCGTTATAACTAGCACTAGTTATAGCAGGGGTGGGCAATTATTTTTCCCAAGGGGCCAAATGAGAAACATACAATATTGTGGAGAGGCCAAGACTAAAGGCTGAACTAAAGTCTGCATAATATTAATTTCATTTAAAGATGAAAGTAAGCGTAAGAGCAACCATTTTGACACCAGGGACCTCTATTTATTCAGTATTTGAGCCACAGAGGACCACCATTTGAGGACATTTTAGCCACACAGACCCCAAAACTAAAGATTTATTTTGCTTTTGTCCACAATTCCAGGCTGGATTTGGGAAACCAAACAGTCCAACATACAGATCAAAATGACCATTAATCTTCTACATTCTCTAGTTGTGTAGACTTGGGGATAATTCACATGATGAATATTTTAACTCCTTGAGAGCGTAAAAATGAAACCAAACGGACCCGCAAGGGTCCGTTTGGTTTCATTTTTTACGCTCTCAAAGAGTTACATCTGGTTATCCAACTTTCCATATTTAACTGGAACTCTCTCAAGGACCACTGATGGTCCCCGGACCACTGGTTTTAAAACCCTTTCAGGGGCCGGTCAGAGTCAGCCAAAGGGCCGCATAATGCCCAGGTATGGGTGATAGTATTTACCTGTTCCTGGGTGTCCACCTCCTCGGGGTTCTGCTCTGCCTCCCCTGGTCTCTCTGGCTCCACATCGGAGGGTTTTGGCTGCTCAGGGTCTGCCGTTTCATCCAGGGATACCAGCACACCGACCGCCTCCACCTCTGGACCAACCACCTCCTGGGTCTGGGTAGAGCTGGGCTTCGAACCCCATCGCCGAGGTTTCACCGAAAAGTCTTCGTAGCGAACCGCCGAGTCGCTGCTGGGCATGTTGGTGCGGCTCCCGGACCCTTCTTTATTAACGGAGAGCGGTCGGGACTTGGGACTAGTAGGCACGTCTTCGGAATCAAAGCTGATCAGATTCACACTTTGGGACTCGACCTCCGCGTCTGCCTTTTCCTTTGAGTCTGCCAGAGCTTCCCTCTTGTTGTCTTCTTTCAGTTCCTCTTTTTCTGTCTGTCTGTCTTCCGATTCGACCGCCAGCCTTTCCTCCGGCGTCTCTGCCTCTTTCAATCTGTTCTTTTCTTCTTCATCATCAGGTAACTTGCTCTCCTCCTCCTCCTCCTCTTCACTCCGTCTCGCCGCCTCTCTCAAACGCTCCTCTAAGTCTTGGGCACTTTTCCTTTCCATTTCATCCTGTGCTTCCTGTCTCAGTCTCTCGGCTTCCATCTGCCTCAGCCGCTCTCTCTCCATCTCTTCTCTTTCACGTCGGATCCTTTCTTTCATTTCCTTCTCTTGCTCCTCTCTCTCCACTCTCAGCTTCTCCTCTCTCAGTCGTTCTCTCGCCCTCGCCTCCTCCTCCTCCTTCAGCCTCTGTTTTTCTGCCTCTTCTCTCAATCTCTCTTCTTCTTTCCGTCTCTCTCTTTCAATCTCCTCTTGCCTCAATCTCTCCCTTTCTGCCTCCTCTTCTCTAAGTCTCACCTGCAGCAATCTCTCCTTCTCCCTCTCCTCCTCCCTCAATCTCTCCTTCTCTCTCTCCTCCTCCATCAATCTCTGTTCTTCTCGCAATCTCTCCTTCTCTCTCTCCTCCTCCCTCAATCTCTGTTCTTCCCTTAATCTCTCCCTTTCCCTTTCTTCCTCTCTCAATCTCTCCTTCTCTCTCTCCTCTCTCAATCTCTGTTCTTCCCTCAATCTCTCCTTCTCTCTCTCCTCCTCTCTCAATCTCTCCTGTTCCCTCTCTTCTGCCCTCAATCTCTCCTCTCGCAATCTTTCCCTTTCCCTCTCCTCCTCTCTCAATCTCTCCTTCTCTCTCTCCTCCTCCCTCAATCTCTCCCGTTCCCTCTCTTCCTCCCTCAATTTCTCCTCTCGCAATCTTTCCCTTTCCCTCTCTTCTCTCTCTCTTTCCCTCTCCTCTTCCTCCCTCTGTCTTTCCTCTTCTCTGAGCCTCTCCTCTTCTCTCAAGATCTCCCTCTGTTTCTCTTCTCTAAGTTTCTCCTCTTCCAGTCGTATCTTCCTCTCCCACTCTTCCCCTCTCCGCTTCTCCTCTTCCTCGCGCCTCTTGTTGTCGTCGTCTTGCCCCGTGCGCTCTCTCTCATCGTCTCTGTATTTTTGCTCTCCATCGTCTTGTTCTCTTTTCGTCTCCTCTTCGGCATTCAGCTTCTCCTTCTCCTTATCGGCCTCAGGTGCACATTTCTGCTTTTCCTCATCCTCAGAATGCTCCTCCTCCTCCTCCTCCTCTGAGCTGGAGTCGGACCCGGACCCCAGCCTTTGCGGTGGACCACCGTCGAATCGTTCCACAACTCCGAAGCGGACCGAGCGTCGCCGGTTGGCTTTGGGCGACGTCGGCTGAAGACTCTCCTTCACAGCGGAGGAGGGGTCTGGGGTGGAGAGATCCGCAGCAGGCTGTGGGCTGAGGGAGTCGGTCAGGAGATCAGTGCTTCTTTCAGACGGTTCAGATGAAACCGTTGAGCGTTTCAGTTGTTCATTAAGTGCTGCTGCATCTTCAGGTCCTTCCGACGGTCTCTCTGCCGGTTGTCTGGCTGATGAGAAGACCTCTGGCTCTGGACCTGAGGCCGGTTTGGACAGAGCCTCTTTCTGGGGAACTTCAAATGGATCATCTCTGGGTGTTGTATGGACTGTAGACAGGTCAGATTCAGTAACATCTTCCAGTAGCAGTTTGTCAGACTCTGTGCTGTTGGAACGGGTAAGAAAAAACACACACACATGCTGGTTGAAATATGAACTGCATCTCCTTCTATGTCAGGGCTGGGTAATTGTTTTTCCCAAGGGGCCAAATGAGATACATAAAATATTGTGGAGGGCCAAGACTAAAGGCTGAACTGAAGTCTGCGTGATATTAGTTTAATTTCTAGATAAAAGTAAGAGTAAGACCAACCATTTAGCCCTAAAGACCCCAAAACTAAAGATTTACAGTATTTTGCTTTTGTCCACAATTCCAGGCTGGATTTGGGAAACAAAAACTGTCAAACATACAGATCAAACATAACTCTTGAGAGCGTAAAAATGAAACCAAATGGACCTGCAAGGGTCCATTTGGTTTCATTTTTACGCTCTCCAAGACTTACATTAACCAACTTTCCATATTTAACTGGAACTCTCTCAAAGACCACAGGTGGTCCCCGGAACACTGGTTTAAAACCTTTTCACGGGCCGGTCAGAGTCAGCCAAAAGGCCGCGGGGCGCCATTCCGAAACACCGCCACTTAGAAACACCCCCATTTCGAAGCATCCCCATTCCGAAGCACCACCATTTCGAAATAATGTGATTTCGGAATGGTGATGTTTTGCCATTTTAGTAAAGACATCGCCATTCCGAACCCCTCCCCCCCCCCCCCCCCCCCCCCCCCCCGATAGCGCACGCTCTCTCGCCCCCCCCCCCTGCCCAAACAAGCGCGCCCCGACCGACCCCCCCCCCCCCCCCGTTTATTTATTCATTTCGTAAAGTCTACAGATATAGCCTAGCCTTAGAGTCTTAGAGCCTTATTAAAGTTGCACATAGGCTCCTCACTGTATGTCACGCTATACCAATAATGTATGTATAACATAAAGCATCGGCATGGGCACATGTAATGTTCCCGACATGAAGCTGTGTTCGTAATGTGTTCAGTACAGTGTCCAACAACACAGCCACGTGTTGCAGTTTACAGCTGAGCTGACAGACAGGCAGACAGGCGGGCGGACGGACGGACAGGACGCACAGACCTAAAATCGGGATCTAAAATGCACGCGCGGCTGTGCCAACGCTCAGTTACACACGCCTTTTCACACCAGGGCCCAATATTTTTTCTGTCACGGACCACCATTTGCCACGGACCACCATTTGGTGTCGACTTCAGTCTCTCATTCTCTCTGACCCAAAACTAAGGATTTTTGGTCCACAATTTAGGAAATAACTGGTAAAACGTTGGTCAAAATGACAATTCTACTGCATTTCGTTTTGAAAATTAATTAGGCCTAATTCAGATGTTTAAATAGCCTATAATTTCACTCTTGAGAGCGTGAAGAGTTACAGATCTATAAGTGTCCATTTGGCAACTGTCCATCATTGAGCTGGGGACCATGCACCTGGAATCCTCTCAGGAACCACTGGTGGTCCCCGGACAACGTTGAAAACCACCGCACTAACGGATCGCATTTCGTTAAGGCTGTAGCGCGCGTCTCTCTCTCTCTCTCTCTCTCTCTCTCTCTCTCTCTCTCTCTCTCTCTCTCTCTCTCTCTCTCTCTCTAAAATAGAACTAGGCTACTATGTAGAATGAATGTCTGTGAGTCTGTAATATTTCAGAAATATTAGACTCACAAATAAATAGAACTACTATGTCATTCAACATAGTAGTTTTATCACTGTGCTGTGAGAGGATAAATATAAGGTCCCTGGTGGCTCAAATAGTAGGCATTATTTGGAGGCCTATTTGGCTATTATTTGGAGATTTTATTTCTTCTCAATATTGGGGTGGCACTCATAGGCTCGCTATAATAATGATCAATCAGATTATTCACACCTTATGAGGATCAGATTGTTACATTTGTCCAAGGAGAGCAGAGCGTTTTCTGCTGCTCAGACAGCACGCATTCGTCTACCTATCAGCATGTTGTATTTGGCCTAATACAATTATTGGTAAAAGCCGTTGTGTAACTTTACATTGAGACCCCAGGCCCAGGTGGGATAAATAGCCTACCTTTATATATCCTATGTAGGGATATTCCTCTTCTTCATACCGGTGCAATTTGTCATGAAATGAAAGTAGCTGTCGATCTTTTTCCATAGTGCAGGTGCAATCAATCTGTATAACGAGCCGTCCAGCAGTGTTGCGCACTAACGGCTATAATATCATATAAGATGCTCGCATCATGGGTGAGTTTTAACGTGGTCAACGGTTCTTCCAGCTATGCCCATTTGTGAGCCCAGTCTGTCTCAGACAGACTCCTACACCTACATGCATGATTATGAGTGCATTCAGGGACTGAAGTTGCATATAGCTATGTTCGTTGCTGTCGCTGCGCTGCTTATTACCAGAGCAAGTGGCGGTGCTGCTGCTGCTGCTGCTTACAGTAGAAATATACAGACTAGCCGGGTTGTTTTCTATTTATCCCCATTTACTTTATTTTCTACGTAATTTGGCAGGCCGCGGTGTCTTTTATCCACGTGTGGGACAGTGGGATTGAGAAGGATGCGCTTTACGCTCAAGACATTTCCAAAATGAGCGCGCACGCACGCACAGCTAGAGGAAAATGTGACATGTGCAAATATGTGGTCATGGGCCAACAGAGTAGACAAACAGACAGACAAAATAGCTGTTAAAACAGCATCGATTTTCAACTGATATTCTTCTTCACTCGGCCCTGCTTTGCGCTATTTGATTGTGGCGCGTAGACGAGGGTGAGAGAGAGAGAGAGAGAGAGAGAGAGAGAGAGAGAGAGAGAGAGAGAGCTGAGAGCCGCGCGCTACAGCCTTAACGAAATGCGATCCGTTAGTGCGGTGGTTTTCAACGAGTTGTTCGGGGACCACCAGTGGTCCCTGAGAGGATTCCAGGTGGTCCACAGCTAAATGATGGACAGTTGCCAAATGGACATTCTTATAGTTAGGCTGACCATACGTCCGTATTTCTCAGGACATGTCCGTATTTCACGTCCTGTCCTGGGTGTCCCGGTTTATTTTTAGAAAATGAGGAAATGTCCTGGTTTTTGTAAAATTACTTTCATTCCTGTTCCTTTCCGACACGTCTTTGCTTACATCGGACCAGTAAATCGACAGGCACTAGGACACTGCGCTGATGATCTCAGCCCTGAGCAGAGTCAGTGCAGGCAGCCTTCGTCAATCAGTTAGTAGACACTAGACAGCGTGGTTGTCAGTCTCCACCACCATGCCCAAGCGCAAGTGCACGTTTACAGACGAGTTACAGAAAAAATTCCCTGTATTCAGACCTGCATGTGGCTGCAAAGCAGGCACGTATGTCTCGCTCTGCAATGGTGGTGCAAGGGACCTAAAATCCCACATTGACACAGAAAAACACAAAAAAGCTGTTCGAGGCGATAGTAGCGCCTGTTCGATATCTGAATATTTCGTGAAACCAGGGAAAGATGATGCAGTGAATGCAGCGGAGGCTGCCTGGTCTTTTCATACAGTGAAACACCACCACAGTTATCGCTCGATGGACTGTTCTAGTTCTTTGATCAAAAGTCCCCCCCCCCCCCCCCGCTAAGGTGTCCTGGTTTTCTCCTTTGAGAATATGGTCACCCTAACTTATAGATCTGAGAGGGCGAGCGACTGGCGAGACAGAGTAATGATAAAAAGGCAATGAATAATAATATATTCGGAATGGCGTGGTCTTTGAAAAAAAGAAAAAACATCGCCATTTCGAAGTGGTATTCTTCGAAATAGCAGTGTTTCGGAATGGTGATGTGTGGCCTTCGGAAAGGCAGTGTCTTTTTTTCCACGGAGAAACCCCGCCATTCCGATTAATGGAAGTGAACGATCGGAATGGCGGGGCTTCGGAATGGCGACGTGTAACCCAGCCAAAAGGCCGCATTTGGCCCCCGGGCCGCATGATGCCCAGGTATGTTCTATGTTCTTCCAAAGAATAATGCAGCCATGAAATGTGTTTATAGCAGTGGTTTTCAACCTTTCTGGTACCAAAGACCACTATTTATTATTTATTCATTATTTGAACCGCAGACCACCATGTGATGTCATTTTCACCGCACAGACCCCAAAACGAATGATTTATTTTGGTTGTGTCCACAACACCAGGCTGGATTTACCAAACAGGCAAACATATTGTATCAAAATGACCATTCTTCTAAATTCTCTCTAATTGTGTAGACTTCTTAATTGTGGGCTAATTTGGTTTTGTTTTTACGCTCTCAAGAGTTACATCTGGTTAACCAACAAAAGCCAGAACCTACCTCTTAATACGGCTCCGGGGTTGACTCTGTGGTCTGTTCTCGGTCCTCGGAGACTCGGACGCGTCTGCCGTCCAGCTCTTGATTCGCTCTCTAACTCCTCCTCCTCCCGTGCCATTGGACGGACTGGGAAGGATCTGTGGCTCCTCCCTCTTCGTGGTACCTCCCTCCGGTCTGGACTTAGAGTCCAGCAGGAGACTGATTCTGCGTTTTATACTGCTTCCCCCTGACCTATCCTCCTGACCGCCCTCTGACCGCTCACCTTCCCCTGCTCTGTTGGGTTGAACTAGTTGGGTTGTGTTGGGTTGAAGCGGTTGGGTTGTGTTGGGTCTCGGCTTCTTCTCTCCATCGCCGATGTTGGGCGAAGGAGTCGTACCAGGCTGCGGGGTAAACGGCAGCCCGCCGCCCGATTCAAACTTTGAGGTAAGCTCCATAGAAAGGCGATTTCTGGCCGTCCCGACGCGCCGAGGAGGAGGGGTTTCGTTGGCCGAGGGTGGACCGGCGTTGTTGTTATTAGAGTTCGTTTTTCTCAGGGAGACTTGGGGCTTTGGGACGAAAGGAGAAAAGACGACGGACTCGTTGTTGCCCTTGTTCTCTTCTCCCCTTTTCTCTGCCGGGCTACTAGCTGTTTGGGCGTTATCTGGTTTGGCTGTTACCGTCGGCTTGCGAAGAGTCGGAGTCGGGCTTGATGAGGACAAGCTGGAGTTATCTGGAGCAGATCTGGGATCGGAGCCGTGCTGCTGCTTTTCCAAATTGTTTTTTTCTTCTTTGACGGCTTTAGTTTGTCCCTTGGTGTTGGCTGTGTCTACAGAGATGAGCTTAGACTCTGAGTTTGTGTTTTGCTGAGAGGAGGAGGAGTGTTGGGTTTTCAGGGTTTCTGACATTATGGGTTTGAGTGCTTTTGTGTCCTCTAACTGGGCAATCACAAGCGACTCTGACTTGTCTGCCGTTGAGTTGGTAGTGTCAGTCGGTTTGGAGACAACATTCGAACTCGGTTTAGGGTTGGTGGGAGATTCTAGAACTACGGGGACTGCGTTCTTAGGTGCCGGAGAGACCGGGACAACGGTCTTTGGGGCGTGGATGGAGCGGATGACGTTCCTCTGGGTGGAGAAGGGTTTGGGCGCCAGCCGAGGTTTGGCTCCAAGCACCGCTGGCTTGGTAGTTCCCCCACCCTGGAGACCCTCGCCGGGGCTCCCGTCTACACGCGTAGCCATGATGCTCTCACAGGGTGGCTGGAAGAGAGGAGAGATGGGCTGGGTTATTATTCCTACTGTGTTTTTAGCAAAAAAAAAACACCCATTATCAGGACCGGATCTATGCATGGGCATGAGGGAGGCAAAGGCAATGCCCCCTTAAATGACCCTGACTGCCCCACCAAACAAGCAAACAAGCCAAAATTCAAAGATATTTCAAATTAAAGTGCTTATATTTAAAAAGATTTGAAAAAAAGATTGAAAACTGGTTGCCTACTATAAGTCCTGTATAAGATATAAATTGTGTGGCATCACAGAATTAAAGAAAATGTATAAAATAGAATATAGATTTTGTGTTATAGATACAGTATAAATTATGACGAAATGCATTGTTATCTATTCAGTGTGGGGGTTTGGGGTGAATTTAAATGAAAATGGTATGGGAGGGGGGGTGGCTTCATCGCCGCCCGCCCGCCCCCATACCAATTTCACCTGCCCCCCCCCCCCCCCCCCCCCCCCTATTGGGTAAAGCTACATCCGGGCCTGACCATTACCACTTTCAGCAGGGAAAGCCACAGGTGGTTAAACCTCGTCAAAGACATGAAAGACTAGAGTCTGGTTGGTCAGGAATTTGTTTTCGACAGAAAGGGGAAAGCCATGCATCATTCTGAACCACAACCAGAAAAACCAGAAGAAAGAAACTAAAATGTTTTTTGACTGACTAAAAGACCCATATGATGCATGGTCAGTGTTTGCCGTATTTTAGATTAAACAAAGTCTTTTTTATTTATTTAAAAATCACACACATGTGAAGTGAGAGGTGCTCTTGTCATCTTACAACATTGATTGCTTAATTGTTTGTGTGAGCGATGGCGATGGGTGATAATGTTTGTGTGAGAACGAAACATACATTAATTTCTCTTCCCTGTCAAAAGGGTCTTTTTTTGTAAAACAAACATCAAACCTTTATATCAGTGGTTTTCAATACCAGGACCCACTATTTATTCAGAATTTCAGCCACAGACCACCATTTGATGACATTTTAGCCCCACAGATCCCAAAACTAAAGATTTATTTTGCTTTTGTCCACAATTCCAGGCTGGATTTGGAGAAACCAAGCAGTCCAACATACAGATCAAAATGACCATTAATCTTCTACATTCTCTAGTTGTGTAGATTGGGGCTGATTCACATGGTGAATATTTTAACTCTTGAGAGCGTAAACATGAAACCAAATGGACCCGCAAGGGTCTTTTTTGGTTTCATTTGGTTTCATTTTTACACTCTCAAAGAGTTACATCTGGTTAACCAACTGTCCCATCATTTAGCCTGGGGACCACCTGGAACTCTCTCAAGGACCACTGGTTGAAAACCACAGCCCTATATAAGAGGAAGCAGTGCCCTGTGATGTGATTTTGAAGTGGAAAAAGGTTTGAGTTTGAGACACACTCCGGTTTACACCTGGATGATAAAAGGTTAATATATTTTGACTACAGGAGCTTTGGATTAAAGATTAATGTACAGTTGGTTACATAATGACAGACAGACAGACAGACAGACAGACAGACAGACAGACAGACAGACAGACAGACAGACAGACAGACAGACAGGCAGACAGACAGACAGACAGACAGGCAGGCAGACAGACAGACAGACAGACAGACAGGCAGGCAGGCAGGCAGGCAGGCAGACTTCTATATCAGCCATGCAGGGTTACAACATCTAGATCAGGGATGGGCAATTATTTTTCCCAAGGGGCCAAATGAGACACATAAAATATTGTGGAGGGCCAAAACTAAAGGCTGAACTAAAGGCTGCGTAATATTCATTTAATTTCAAGATAAAAGTAAGAGTAAGACCAACCATTTTGATACCAGGGCCCACTATTTATTCAGTACTTGAGCCACGGACCACCATTTGATGACATTTTAGCCCCACAGACCCATAGGCGTAGAATACACGGGGGTTACGGGGGTTACAACCCCCCCAAAAATCGAACCCTGGGGTAACAACCCCCCCCAAATTTCAAACCCTGACATTATAACCCCCCTCATATAAACATATGATTTCGGTAAATATGTTGCATGAACAACTTTAGGCTATCCATTTTATGTAAAATAGCGAAAAATAGTTTTGTTCAGTTATGTTTAATCATGTTGCAATGTAACCCCCCCTCCCCTCCCAACACACTTGGTATGTCCCAACCCACCTCATGCAGTGTTGTGCAGTGTTGCCAACTTGCCGGATCTAGATCCCCCCAAAATGCGCGCTGGCCCATAGGTTGCGCACCGCGCATTGGAGCCATCAACGACTCACTGATATTGAGCAACCGACCGTCATGCGGCTGCTTCAACGAGTAGGCCTACTGTACTGTCCGGTAGAAGGAAGGAGGCGCGTGGATAACAGTAACCAGAGAGTTGATAGGCTAGATAGAGCCTTTCATTAGCCTTTCAGGGACAAACATTTAAGTGTTGATTAATTAAACGTAAAGTCAACCACACGCCACGGTCCTCTACACAACACAGCCCCGTTACGTTCGATGAAATGATGTCGTCCCAAACGTTTTCATGCCAAGGGACCCCCACATTGACGAACAGTAAACGCGGTGGTGGTGGTCCAGTTCTTGCTCCTGAACTTTTTCATGTCAAGGAATAATCCCACCTGCCTACTACACACAAATACAAGGACCACGTAATCAACCTTCCCAAATCTGGAAGCTGTATGGACAACAGACACAACAACAACAACGTGAGTGAGTAGCATATTCCAGCGTGTTGTCAGCTCTGCTTGGAAAGAAAGAGGCGAACTATTTCCATAGACGAGCAAAGTTTTTTTGAGGGGCGGGGGGTGGGTGACCATGGCCATACCCAGTCTTATAAATTGAGTAAATGGGCACTGGGCAGGGGCTGAAGACTCCTTTATCTGTGTGTGTGCGCACGTCTCTGCCTTTTGGTCATCGGAGCCTGAGTTGCGACATTGAGGGTGTCACAAACTGAGGCAGAGCGCTCGAGCTGATGTTCATGCAGCCTTAATAGAGACACGCTGGAGTTGGAAATGCATCACTTTCAACTAGGGAGACGCAAATAAGAGATATTTTAGGCATGCAACATCTTAAAAGTATTGTACAGTAAATAAATGATCTAAAATGAAGGGGTTTAAGATGATTCAAAACGGGTTGTTTCCAATGCATTTTCATGTAGAAGAGCTGCCATTGGACTGGCCCCATTAAGTGAACGGAGTTTGCATAATACTCCAAGGCTTTGTGCAGGATGTCGCTGCACGCTGCTTCATTAGTACTGTAATAATAAGGCTCGATTAAACAAGCATTTAATGTGTTGTTCTCCTGTTCTAGCTGGACATTATGACTAGGCCTACCGTTTCTTCCTACCATTTCTATTTTGCATCTGCGACGTGTGGGTCAAACTAACTGGGGGTTAGTTTGACCCAACTGTGTGTGTGTGTGTGTGTGTGTGTGTGTGTGTGTGTGTGTGTGTGTGTGTGTGTGTGTGTGTGTGTGTGTGTGTGTGTGTGTGTGTGTGTGTGACAAACATTTAGCATAGTATGGTACATATTAAGTGCAGCCTAATATGACATGTCTACTTTGATAACATGTCCTAATACGTGATACACTGTAGGCTACAGATAGGCCTGTTTTTCCCAGCTGATTTTGCTGACAAAATCACAGCAAAAGTGTGAAATATACTTTAAATTCAAAACTCCAGTTTTTACAAAAGCAAATGATTCAATAAAGAAATAGATAGTTTAACCATGTCCCCATAGGTTTTTGCTATCTGGGAAATACAATGTATGGCAAAACGGCACCGAAAAACTGATTTGGTGGTCTGCAGACGTTTAGCCATTTAATTAATTTAGATAGAAATCTTGACCCCCCCAATTGTCAACATAAAGCTACGCCCTTGCACAGACCCCAAAACTAACCTTTCAGGCTGGATTTGGGAAACAAAACAGTGAAAGATAAAATTACCATTAATCTTTAATCATTTACCATTAATCATTCTCTAGTTGTGTAGACTTGTGTAGGCTAATTCACATGATGAATATTTTAACTCTTGAGAGTGTCAAAATGAAACCAAATGGACCCACAAGGGTCCATTTGGTTTCATTTATACGCTCTCAAAGAGTTACATCTGGTTAACCAACTTTCTATATTTAACTTGGAACTCTCTCAAGGACCACAGGTGGTCCCCAGAACACTGGTTTAAAACCCTCTCAGGGGCCGGTCAGAGTCAGCCAAAGGGCCGCATTTGGCCCCCGGGCCGCATAATGCCCAGGTGTGATCTAGATCATAGCCAGGGCCGGATCTAGAGGGGGGGCAGGGGTGGGCACAGCCCACCCAAACGTGCATCCTGTATGTATGCCCACCCAATGAAAGGTAATAGCCTATCAGTGGTTTTCAACCAGTGGTCCAGGGACCACCAGTGGTCCTTGAGAGGGTGCCAGGTGGTCCCCAGGCTAAATGGTGGAAAAGTTGGTTAACCAGATGTAACTCTTTGAGAGCGTAAATGTACACTCTCAAGAGTTAAAATATTCGTCATCTGAATTAGCCCAAGTCTACACAACTAGAGAATGTAGAAGATTGGTTGATTGGTTTGATCTGTATGTTTTGTTTCCAAAATCCAGCCATAGTATTGTGGACAAAAGCAAAACAAATCTTAAGTTTAGGGGTCTGTGGGGATATGATGTCCTCTAATGGTGGTCCTCCGTGGCTCAAATGCAGAATAAATAGTGAGCTATGTGGTGTCAAAAAGGTTGAAAACCACTGCTTCATATGAAGAACGTTGGAGTTGCCCATACACCCTGCCATTCCTCCAGCCCACCCTAGCAGGGTTGGCTAAATCCGGCCCTGCTCATTGCACACAGCCAGGGCTAAGATCAACATACAGTACAGATCCAGACACAGTCTGTGTGTTTAGTATGAGTCCATGAGATAAAGAATTATATATGTTTTTTTCTCTGTGATCATAGGCTCTACAAACCTGGGGAGGCAGTGGACTGGCCTCATGCTTCCTTCAATGCATGGAGTCCAAGCTGCCTTCTTTTCACCTGACAGGGGGGAGTTTCCCTGGTTGGACGTAGCGCGTGGAAGGAACACGTTATTCCAACCAGTTCCTGTCCCCTCCATCAGGTGCCCCGGCTGGCCAGGGGGAGGCAGTTTAGAGCCCAGGATTACTGCATGTTTTTGTGAGGGTATCTACCCTAGGGGACACAGGGAGAACATGCAAACTCCACACAGAAATGCCCTTTCACCAACCCCGCCTCGGGTATGGGCACTGATGACGCGGAGGAGCAGACACGCCTCCAGCACCCACAGCAGCGCCCCTAGCGGGAATCGAACCCAGGACCTTCTATCTGTGAGGCAACAGCACTAACCACTGTGCCACCGTGCCCGATAAAGACACCTTTAGGGCTGCAAACGAATATTCCATATTCGAAAGAGAATAATTTTAAGGTTCGAATTTATAATAAATAGTAATACAAATACTTTTTGAGGTCCCACAAGAAGCTGCCCTACAAAATAAAACAAACTAATACAAAAATAGGCTATTAAGATGATTATCAATCATTAATTTGATCTCGCAAGACTCAAGAGAGCTCATTTCTCAGCACCAACGGTGTAATGAACAATTCGGGACTGGAGCAAATACAGAGGAACAACAAGGATGTTTTACAGAATATTAAGCTGCAATATTTCATATTGATATTATATACATTTGATATTTGAATAATTCGATACTTGTTCGAATCCACATGATTTTTTAAAAGAAATATTCAAATGTAATTTTGGCCGGTTCTTGCAGCACTACTTTGTGAAGTGATGGGCGCTATTATTATCATCATAAATCATCGTGACATAACATGGCGATTTGCTCAGACACGTAAATCCTCCTTTCATGGTCAATAACATACAGTATATGACGCAAATAATGGACAAGTGTGTCTTCATTCTTAAAGATAACAGAGGTAACTTTAGTACTGTGTACAAACACTGTGTTTGTAAACAGATTTGTTTAAAAACAGAATCTAACTCCACCTCACCTCCACTCTATTGGCTCATTATCAATCTGCTGGAGAGACTGCTGTGCTGTGATTGGCCAAAAAGCTAACTCACCCCACACAAACCCCCCTCCCTCCCCCTCACACATTAGCCAAGCCTTTCCTGAGCCTGACGAATGTTCTGGACCGCCTGCAGGATGAAGCAAGTGTCTGTCTGCAGGGAAACAGCTGCAGCGTCAGAGCAGAAACAACACAGAGGGGGAAAACGGCAAAGAATATAGGTATATCTATTTTGATTTTTGCCTAAAACCTGCCTCTATTATCGTTAAATTGAAACATACCAACTAGACTTTGCAGCTCTACAGCCCCATGCAGATCCATTGTTGTGGAAGGTGCAACATCGGCGTACAAAGTGAGCTTTGCCATTGTGAAACAGGGGTGGATCTAGGCATGGGCATGGGGGGGGGGGGTATAGCCCCCCTAAATGCCCAGTCTGCCCCACCAAACATGATGGCATTCAAAACAACCCAAGATATTTTAAATTAAAGTGCTTATATTTAAAATGATATGAAACACTACTACTGCTACTAACTAACTACAGCTGTGTCACCACTAAACCAACAGCATTTCATCATTGAAAACAGAAAACTCTCTGAGTCAGACCTTTAGCTTTATGCATGCTGCGTGTCTGTTGCAACTTCAACAACAACTGATGTTATTGATGCTTTACTTGACTAATAAAAGTCCTGTAACTGAAAATGGTATGGGTGCGGCTTGACAAAAACATAAACTTAAAGAAATCCGTTATGCTACTTATACACAGTACATGTACATACTGTAGGCCCCCACACAGGGCCGGATCTAGGCATGGGGGGGCAATGCACCGCTAAATGCCCTGACTGCCCCACCAAGTGGTTATATTTAAAATGATTAAAAACACTAGTACTGCTAATAACTAGAATTGTGTCACCACTGAACAGAAAACTCTCTGAGTCAGACCTTTAGCTTTATGCATGCTGCGTGTCTGTTGCAACTTCAACAACAACTGATGTTATTATGATGCTTTACTTGCCTATATATCTATGTAAGTCCTGTACAAGATATAAATCTTGTCGGTCACAGAAATAAAGAATTTAAACTAAATGGTATGGGCCCTCATGACATTTTTGCCTGCTCCCTAAATTGGGAATTGTTACATCCAGGTAAAGATCACAAAGTCATTTTCCTGACTTCAATGACCCATCCTTAACAACTCTGAACTAAGCAAGTCTTGTAATCTTAAATCTAGACTTTAAGTATAATTGTTTCCGACACTAGAGTCTAGTTATTGACACTAAATGATGCTAGAATCTACTTTTTGACACTAGAATCTAATTTCTGACGCTAGAATCGAGTTTTTGACACTAGATTCTATAGTTTCTGACACTAGATTCTAGTTTTTCTGAAAAATCTGTGCTCCTGTGTCAGTGATGCTGACATACTGTATTTCAAGCCAAGGACCACCAGAATTATCCATATTTGGCTGTGGACCCCCATCTGAAAACATGTTGTTCTAGGGGTCCCCCAGAAGCAAAAATTTGAGTTAAAAATGTTTGCTTCCAAAATAATGTATTCATTATTTGCAGCACATTTTCACAATTTTTCAAAAATAGCAGAACTACAAGCTCATATCGCGCCACTCTGTGGCGCGATATGAGCTTGTAGATCTGCTATTTTTCAACAGATAAAACACCAAAACGCGTTCAGTACACAAGAAGGCTATACTAACCAAGAGAAAATTGTATAAGATTATCATCCTCGTTTTTAGAACATATTTCTTATTACAAGAATTATTACCAAGCACACATTATTTGGCTTGTTTCCAGTACATTTACACTCGTATATATATATCCGAGTGCAAAAGTAGTAGAAACAAGCAAAAATAACGCGTACTTGTAAGAATTCTTGTAATAAGAAATATGTTCTAAAAACAAGGTTGGTTGGTGAGTATATCCTTCTTAAAACAAGAGCAATCATACTTAAAGTCTAGATTTAGGATTACAAGACTTGCTCAGTTCAGAGGTTTTTTGCAGTGAGGTCAATCAAGTCAGCAGCAGGTTCAACTGTTTTTTTTTTTCAAGGCTACTGCAAACGTGCTGGGAAAAACAAAAAGGGCTCGGTAGGTCTTTACTTTCAGTGAAACTGAAGAGTATATTAGTCATCATGTATCCAAACCGTGACGGCATAATGAAACAGATTGCATGCTTCGCATGTCATCTGGTCTTTCCTGTAGCACTTTTGCGAAAACCGGTAAATCCACACTCCCACGGTTCAATAGTGTGTGTGTGTGTGTGTGTGTGTGTGTGTGTGTGTGTGTGTGTGTGTGTGTGTGTGTGTGTGTGTGTGTGTGTGTGTGTGTGTGTGTGTGTGTGTGTGTGTGTGTGTGTGTGTGTGTGTGCAGCACTCAGTGCCAGCACCCTGAGGGTGTTTTAGACACCATGTATGGGACCTCTCAGTTTATACAGGTATGATTAGTTTATGGAATGCGTTGAGATTCCACAGCTGCAATAAATCAAGGTGCAACTCTTTCACTGTGTGAATAGTTACTTAAGGACAGTGGCCTGGCCTATAAGACAAAGGTTTTCAACACAGTGGTCCCTGAGAGGGTTTCAGGTGGTCCCTCTGCAGGCTAAATGATGGAAAGTTGGTTAACCAGATAACTCTTTTCGTAAACACGAAACCGAATGGACCCTTTCGGGTCCATTTGGTTTCATGTTTACGCTCTCAAGAGTTCAAATATTCATCGTGAATATGAATCAGCCCAAGTCTACACAACTAGAGAATGTAGAAGATTAATGGTCATTTTGATCTGTATGTTGGACTGTTTTGTTTCCCAAATCTAGCCTGGAATTGTGGACAAAACCAAAAGAAATCTTTAGTCTTTGGGGTCTGTGGGGCTAAAATGTCATTAATTGGTCGTCCTACGTGGCTCAAATTCTGAATAAATAGTGGGCCCTGGTATGAAAAAGGTTGAAAATCACTGGCCTAAGGTGCCACTTGTTTGTTTGCATGCATTTTTATGGCATTGCATTGCAACACATTGATGGTGAAAAGCGATATAGGCTCAGTGATTGACATTCCGATTCAATGCAATCCTGAGATTGTGTAGAGATATGGGCATCGATTCCTGTTTTGATCATGTCATATCTTTATATCATATAATATCTTTATCTTATCAGGCTTCGCCTTACCAAAATACATTAACAGGACCTTTGCACGCCTACTATGACAGGTTCGTAGTACAGGGGTGAAATTCACAACATCAAAAGGAAAAAAAAACACCTGCATGCTGTATATCCGTGTTTTTCAACCACCGTTTATTCAGCATTTGAGCCACGGACCACCATTTGATGACAATTTCACCCCCAAGACTTAAAACTAAAAGAACTCTTTTGGTTTTGTCCACAATTCCAGGCTGGATTTGGCAAACCAAAACAGAGTGTAGTCTTCTTACCGGTAATTAAGTGGTGCTAATTCAGATGATGAATATTTTAACTCTTGAGAGTGTGAAAATGAAAACAAATGGACCCGCCAGGTCCATTTGGTTTCATTTTCACACTCTCAGGAGTTACATCTAGTTACCCAACCTTCCATCATTTAGCCTGGGACCTTCTCAAGGACCACTGGTGGTGGTCCCCGGACCACCTGTTGAAAACCCCTGCTGTATATAATTGCAGTGAACTTTAAAAAGGTAAACAGAGGCACCTTTTTAGCCAAAATTCAAAATAGATATAAATCGGTGGCTAAATCTTTTGCCCTTTTCCCCTCTACGTTGTTTCTACATTGATGTTGCAGCTGTTTCCCTGCAGACAGACACTTGCTTCGTCCTGCAGACGGTCCAGAACTATGTTGTTGTCAACAAATCATCATGAAAACAAAAACATTTATCAGGCACAGGGAAGGCAGTGCTAATGTGAAGTCACCAATATGTTGCATGCAACATACTGGTGTTGCATGCAACAAAGGCAATGCAACTGATCAATCTGACCAAACAAATGACCCAAAATGTATTTTTTCATTTTCTTTTGAAGCCTGTGCCTGCACTTCATACAGCAAAACGTCCCAAATGCTGCTACACAGGCCTACATATTTGCACTTGAATAAAAAAAAAGCTGAAATTGATCAAGGGGGAAAGTGTTACTAAATGGTATATGGTGCATTTACATAGCACAGGGGTTTTCAACCGGTGGTCCGGGGTCCTTGAGAATATTCCAGGTGGTCCCCAGCTAAGTCAGTTGACCAGATGTAACTCCAAATCAAGCATGTAAATGAAACCAAATGGACCCTTATGGGTCCATTTGGTTTCATTTTCACACTCTCAAGAGTTCAAATATTCATCTACTGAACACAACTAGAAGATTGATAGTCATTTTGGTCGTATGTTTGCCTGTTTTTTTCCCCAAATCAAGCCCGAAGCAAAAGAAATCTTATGGTTTGGGGTCTGTGGGGTTAAAATGTCATCAAATGGTGGTCCGTGGCTCAAATGCTGAATAAATGGTGGTCCCTGGTGTCAAAAAGGTTGAAAACCACTGATATAGCACCTTTATCCAAGACGCTTGACATAGCTTGTGCATCACATTCACCACATCCACACACACATTCATACACTGATGGCAGTGGAAACCATGCAATCCACAACCAGCACATCAGAAGCAATTAGGGGTTCACTTTCCTGCTCAAGGACACTGGGGGAAGCCAGGTTTGAACCAGCAACCTTGTGGTTACCATCCGGTGACTCTACCCCTGAGCCACTGAAATACTTTCACTGCTACTTGCACTTCCATTTTATAAGCAATAAATATTCTCCAGTGCAATTAAAGTAATTCTTGTGTTGACATTTATGTTACTGTGATATCGGCTATCAGTCTTTTTGATTTTACACTGATCGGTGATACACGAATACGGAAACATCGGCCAAGGCCAATTGGTCGATCACAGAAGTGGTACAGGTGGTGATCACTGCGCACCTCACTGATAAATTGTTCTGATAGATTGGCAGTTCCCCCCAACAATATTTGGATTTTTTTTTTTTAATAATTGGTACTTTATTAGTAAAGGAAAGTATGCAATAGAGCAGGGCTGGGCAATTATTTTTCCCAAGGGGCCAAATGAGATACATAAAATATTGTGGAGAAGCCAAGACTAAAGGCTGAACTACACTGTAAAGGCTGCGTAAAATTAATTTAATTTAAGATAAAAGTAAGAGTAAGAGCAACCATTTTGACACCAGGGCCCTCAATTTATTGAGTATTTGAGCCACGGACCACCATTTGATGACATTTTAGCCCCACAGACCCAAAACTAAAGATTTATATTGCTTTTGTTCACAATTCCAGGCTGGATTTCACAAGCAAAACAGGCAAACATAGATAAAAAAAAATGACCATTCTTTTACATTCTCTGGCTAATTCAGATGATGAATATTTTAACACGCAGTAAAAGTACATTAATCCGCAAAACTATATTGTGGATCTATTTCTAAAGTATTAGCACATCCTTTGTTCATTTTTGACCACCCGTAGCACATGGAACTTATTTTGGGGCATAGTGATGCACACAAAAAAACATAGTTCCCTGTGATACAGGGGTCAAAGATGAATGAAGGATGTGCCAATATTTTATAAATAGGCAGGGGTTGACACTAAGGTCTCCGAGGCGCTTGCCCATCGGGCAAGTGCAAGTCAGGTTCTACTTGCCCTCAGGTCATGGTCACTTGCCCCCCAAAATATATTGTAAATTTTGCATTTAAGTTTACTTCCTACTTGGGTGCTTTAAACCAGGGGGTTTCAACAGGTGGTCCGGGGACCAACAGTGGTCCCTGAAAGGGTTCCAGGTGGTCCCCAGTTAAGTTGGTTAAACAGATGTAACTCTTGAGAACGTAAAAATGAAACCAAATGGACCCGCAAGGGTCCATTTGGTTTCATTTTTACACTCTCAAGAGTTAAAATTCATCATCTTAATTAGCCCATAGAGGTCACAGACCCAGTGGTCCCTGACCCCAGCAAAATGATAGTTTGGAACCAAATGGACCTGAGAGAGAGATAGGTAGAGATATCTAGAAAGCAGGGAAAGACACAGAGGCAGAGTGCAATGACTGCCTTCAAGACAAATTTATCTTGTGTTGTGTTATAGTGCACTAAGTTGCACACTTGCCCGATCGGGCAACCCGGTAGCAGTCTTCACTTGCCCCACCATTTTTTTACTTGCCCCGGGCAAGCGGGCAAGTGTTAGTGTCAAGCCCTGGATGTACACAAAAAACATAGATCCCTGTGATGCAGGGGTCAAAGATGAACGAATGTGCCAATATTTTATAAATGGGTTAACAATAATCGTCTAGATTGATGGAGGATCTTTATTTTCTAGAAGGCTAATGGACTGCAAAGCTCCACTATTAAGATCAACAGTTATAAAGTACAGCTGCAGTAGCCTAGTTGGTACTAGCACACTTTATCTTTGTTTGCCTTTAGTTTGTTAACCTGCCAAGGCTGCTTGCTGCACACTACACTGTACCTTTTGTATGCTCCGACTGAATATTTCTACATACAATTCCAATGAAGCTCTGTCTATGGGATTGATTTGAAACATTTAGACTATTGTACTCTGTTACACAAACACTCGTAATAAGGCTGCTCAAGGATTTGCTCAAGACCAGTGGAAAAACCAAACCAAAGGCTTACAAAATCTGCAATTAACCCCTTTTTAAGTATCCACACATTTCATCCAGTTGTTAATAAGTCACCAATAAACTCATGTCAACACTGGGACTGGCCTGTGTTTGGTGTGTCTGAATCAGGGTCAGTTCATATAGAAATGTTACTTGCTTTACAGGTGAAATATAGGACTATTGTTATATCATATTCAATTGTTTGCTTAATGATAACCAGAATTACTCACATATTCACAAGCCAGCCAGGGTTAAATATAAATTGCAGTCAGAAGAACAGTGAATATGAGCTCACTGGGCATGACCTGTTCTAATTCCTTTGAAGCAGTGGGTTTTCAACCTTTTTTGACACCAGGGACCACAATTTATTCAGCATTTGAGCCACGGACCACCATTTGATTACATTTTCACCCCAAAGACCAAAAACTAAAGAATTATTTTGGTTTTGTCCACAATTCCAGGCTGGATTTTGCAAACAAAACAGTGTAGACTTCTTAATTAAGTATGCCAATTCAGATTATGAATATTTTAACTCTTGAGAGTGTAAAAACATTTTCATTTTTACATTCTCAAGAGTTACATCTGGATCTGGTTAACCAACTTTCCATCATTTAGCCTGTATGGGGACCACCTGGAACCCTCTCAAGGACCACCGGTGGTCCCCGGAACACCTGTTGGAAAAAAAAAAAAAGCAGCACACAGATCTGTTTGGGTTGTACCTGTTTGTCTTCAAGCAGCAGTCATCCAGGAGGATATATCTGTCTGGAACCGGAGTAGAAGTAGAAGTAGTAGAGACGGACGGCTCGAAGAAACACTCCCAAACTCAAACAGCCTGGTCTCAGACTGCCTGTCTGTCTTTCCGCGTTTTGGACCAACAAGGTTTCCCAAGTCAAGTGCCTTCTAGCAGCAGCAGTAGTAGTAGTGGTGGTGGTGGTGGTGGTGGTGGTGGCGGCAGGTAGACGTCATTCTAGCCCCCGGTGCGGTAGCGCTGTGTGTGTTGTGCCCAGAGCCTTGGGATTGGAATATTAGACAGAGTTGCGCCAACTCCGTTCACTTCATGGGGCCAGTCCCTCTACATAGACTTCTGTTGGATAGTGACACCCGGAAGTTACTGAATGCATCGGAGCCTATGGGCTCGCGCGAGTACATGAGCCACGTGACCCAGGCTGTTTTCTGACCCCTCAATGTCGCAACTTTTCTACTAGATGGTTGTGCCACAACAAGCAACTCCAGTACAGTCCCTCTGAGAGCACACAGAGGCCAGGAGACACTCCCTCTCCTCCTCCTCCTCCTCCTCCTCCTCCTCCTCCTCCTCCTCCTCCTAGTTGAGCCATGCTGTTGCTGTTGTTGCTCAGGGGCGGATCTAGGCATGGGGCTGGGGGGGGGGGGGACAATGCAATGCCCCACTAATTGCCCAGACTGCCCCACCAAACATGATGGCTTGCAAAACAACAACCCCCAAGATATTTCAAATTAGTGCTTATAATTAAAATGGTGTGAAACACTATTATTATTGATGCTTTACTTGCCTAATAAAATTCCTGTAACTGAAAATGGTATGGGGGCGACACGGGTGATGAAGTCGCACCCATACCATGTTCTCCTGCCCCCCCCCCCCCCCCCCCCCCATTGGGAAATGTTATATCCGCCCCTGTTGTTGCTGAGCTGCTGATTCACTTACAGGCCCGAATATAACATTTCCCAATTGGGGAGATATTGTTGCTGGGCAACTTGGGGGGCTGTTTTTTTGCCCCCATGAGCACAGACGCAGGATAACGCTCCTGTTTCAAATCATTTTAAATATAACCACTTTGATTTGAAATGTGTGCTGTTTGCATACCATCATCATGTCTGATGAGCCAGTCAGGGCATTTAGGGCCCATGCCTAGATCCGGGCCTGACTGGAGGAGTAGTGGAGTTGACAAACGAGTTCTTCTTGAGACACAATCGCTTTTTTTTTTCTTACGGACACTGAATAGGAAATCAATTTCCCTGACTCTGACTCATAGTTGCCGTCTTTAGGTTAGGTTCCCTTCGCTGCTCCGCCCGGATGTTTGTTTGTGTGAGCGCCGCAGTGCCAGTGTTGCCAACTGCCAAAATCCCAAATGCACTAGTAGCGGAGCGGCTAAGTGATATAATACTGCATTTTAGGGTACAAGCATGAAAATTGGTATGAGTGGTCTCCAGGGGTCACTTGACAAGAAAATTGACAGAGGCAATTGAAATTTCAAAATGGCCGCCATTTTTCCAAAATGGCTGTCACCTTAATGGAACAGTCAATGATATAATGGTTTATTTGTTGATAAAATCATGAAAATGGACATTGTCAGTCTCCATGTCTCACTTGTCAATAAGCCACCCCCAGCTAGCTGAAATTTCAAGATGGCGTCCATATTTCAAGATGGCCGACATCTGAGTGCAGCATTTAAGTGATATAATGGTTTATTTGGTGATACAATCATGGAAATGGGCATGATCAGTCTCCATGTGTCACTTGTCAATAAGCCACCCCCAGCTAGTTGAAATTTCAAAATTTCAAGATGGCGTCCATGTTTCAAGATGGCGGACATCTGAGTGCAGCATTTAAGTGATATAGGGCTCCATTTTCGTCACCGCTAAACCCCTTATCCCTTAACTTCTTTGCCTTTTTAAACTATTAAAAAATAACATTTTTTCAATTTTTCAAAACGTTGAACTATTCCAAAAGGTTTTTCAAAATAGTAAAAAAAAAATAAGGGGTTTAGGATAAAGGGTTTAGATGGTAATGAAAATTGAGCCCATAATGTTTTATTTGGTGATACAATCATGAAAATTGGCATGTGCAGTCTCTGTGGGTCACTTGACAATAAGTCGCCCACAGTTACTCAAAATCTCAAAATGGTTGCCAATTTCAAGATGGCTACTGGACCTAAATAGCGATGTAGTTGTTTATAGTAGCACAAGCATGCAAGTTGATATGAACAGTCTCTAAGGGTTGCTTGACAAGAACTGCTAGCCACTTGAAATTCTATTGATGATGATTGATGATCAATGTCATTTTATTTTAGATTAAGAACTAAAGAACGCTAAAGAACAACTGTTAACTCATTGGAATAAAGTAATGTTCTATTATTCATAGATGGATTATGAAAGAGTGAATATCTGCACTGCCCGGGCACACTGGTGATATGTCAATGCTGTTAAACTCAGAATGGGGTTCAATGTCAGGTAATTGAAAGTTAGTATCCCATAATGCTGTCTAATTTAGCCCAAAACAGTTAGATAGTAGCACCTGAGATGTCCTGGTTTAGAACCTCTGTGGAGAGTTGATGCAACGTTGATCGCGACTCTACATAACACTAAAGTTAGCTTATAAGCATAAGCATGAGGAACATAGGGCCTAATTTGGGTATGACAAAATGTTAGAGAGTGAAGGAACATAGAGCTGAGGGAACAGAGCTGTGGGAACAGAGCTGTAACATAGAGCTGAGGGAGCATAAGGGAACACAGACCTGTGGGAACATAGAGCTGAAGGAATCATAGAGCTGAGGGAACATATGGCTGAGGGAACATAGGGCCATATATGGATTAAGAAATTATGGGCCCCTGGGCCACCATCAGCCAAAGGCTCCCCCCTACACCGGAGCATTTTTCTTCCCGGTGTGGCGCACAGGCATTTCAGCAGAATTTACAGCATGGGATTGCTTGAAAATAACACCGAAAATAACTAAGCCAAATAAATGCAAAATGTTTAAACAGTTGCCCTAATTTACCGTATCATGATGGTTTAAGACTTTTGGGGTAATTTTATTGACACAAAATGAATAAACAATGTAAATAACAGTAAAAAAAAAAAAAAAAAAAAAAAAAAAAAAGGACAGTGTGTGCCACTTTTATACCCTGTTACCTCTTTTTTGGGGGTGCCTGAGATTGAACCTCTCATCATGTGGGCACTCAAGCTTAGGCCTCCCTCAGGTCAGGGGCCCCTGAGCCTGGGCCCAACGTGCCTGTTGCATAATCCTGCCCTGCATAGGTTGCCGGCTTGATCCCAGGCTCCCCCAGTGTCGAAGTGTCCTTGAGCAAGACACTGAACCCCTAATTGCTCCTGATGTGCTATAGTAGGCACCTTGTATGATTTCTACTGCCAACAGTGTATGAATGTGTGTGTGTGTGTGTGAATGGGTGAATGTGATGCACAATCCATGTAAAGCGCCTTGGATAAAGGGGCTATTTAAATGCATCATTTACCATTTAACATAGACGGTTGCCTTGTCATGGTAAGGGAGCTTGTGTACCATAGTGAAGCCTAAGAGCTATGCCAGTGGGAGGCAACTCCTGGCAGGATTTACCAAACTGGTCAGGTTGTGGGTGAGAGGTCAGACAAAAAATAGTCAAGCAACCTCTCTTGAGAGCAGGGACGGCTCCAGACATTTGTGCATGGGGGGCTAAATGGGGGGGCTGAGTTTTTTTCAGCAGGGGCTAGTGAATTTCGGCGAAACAATGAAAAATATATATATATATATATATATATATATAATATAATATATATATATATATATAATATATATAACACACACACACACACACACACACACACACACACACACACACACACACACACACAGGCAAATACAATGGTCCCTGTTTATATGCTAAAATACATGTTCATGTTACACAACAAAGCAAATCAATGTCACTGGCTAATTTTTTTTTCCCAAAATGAATGAATGAACTCTTAGTCTTTTAGATCTTCAGGGACAGTTACACATGTACCACAGTTTCAGAGATCTGCAGAACGTAAATGGACACACACACACACACACACACACACACACACACAACACACACACACACAACACACACGCACACGCGCACGCGCACCGCGGAAAAGTGTGGTTACCACCATATAATGTAAACGTAGACACCACATGGATTTGCAAAACCAATCTAGTTAGCTGCACAGGCCAGTAACAACTTCTACAAGACTTGATCCCACAGACAGACACACAGAAGTAGTCACTGCAGCACTGCACTCACGCACAGACATAGTGAGGCACGGCGGCCTTTACATCAACATGTAGGCTAAATAAAGGGACGCACAGGCTAGAAACAGCTTCTACAATACTTGATCTCACAGACACACAGAAGGAGTCGCAGCACTGCGCACATACACACACACAGTGAGGCGCGGCGGCCAAATGCGAACATGTAAATACAGGGACGTGCAGAGTGTGTTAGGGTCCAGGGACAGAAATCACATAAGAGGGCACTTTTGGACAAATGGCAAATCTACAAGCTCACAATGCTTCATAGCGTGTCGCGGTGGGAGCCTGTAGATCAGCTATTTTTGGGGCAGTTGTTCTTGCCGCTAGTAGAAGGCTGGTTACCTGGTCGCACCATCCCCACAACACACGCTGCTGCTCCCCTGGCTTCATTTTCGGGCACTTCATGTTGGTTCTCTGGCCCCGAATCAGACTGCAGGTCTAAGTTTACTTCCTCTTCTTCATCCCCAGACGAGTCTGTGTCCTCAAATACCACATTATTATTCACGATGTCCTCATCATTCAGCTCCTTGTTTATGTTTTCCTCTCGACATTCGTCCCCCTCCTCGCCGCCATAGCAAGTGTGTGTACCGGCCGCTTAGGCGTCGCTGGTCGCTTTTTACCAAACACAACAAACCGGTCCATTATACTGGACTTAAAACAAACGGTGCAGCAGCAACCGAGTTAGTTGTTGTTGTTGTTTTTTTGCCGGGGCTCTGCTCCGTTCCCTCCAAAAACAGTCAACAGCTTCGTGAACTATGAACTTGGCGGACGCTCTGTTGATTGGAGGATTGCATTGCAATGCGTATTGCGTACGTGACCGTGCGGGCGAAAATGACAGGTGGTGAGAATTCTGAGAAATGGATTATTTCAGTATTATACATCATTCCAAAAATAACAAGTATCATGATTTTATAGCAATGATTTACATGAAAGTCAGTCAGTTTGGTCTTCCATATATTTTATTTATTCCCTGAATATTTTTTCATCACAGTCATGTTTTTGGCCAGGGGGGGCTTAGGGGGGCTAAGCCTCCAGCAGGGGGGGCTAGAGCCCCTGCTAGCCCCCCCCTGGCGCCGTCCATGCTTGAGAGAGCCTTTTGAGGCATCCAATAGATCTCTTTGACTGTATGGGCCATATTTTGATTGTCATAAGTATCAGGTCTTGCGTCTTAAGTCAAAACTTGGAGGTGTGGCAAAGCTGTTTGGCCACTCAGAACAGCCAAAAGCTTTGCCACACCTCCAAGATTTGACTTAAGACTTAAGATAAGATCGGATACTTAAGACAATCAAAATAGGGCCCTATGTATCAACATATAACACCACTTAACTGCCCCAATAAGGTGGCGGCCATCTTGAAAAATGGCTGACATCTGAAATGTAAAGTACTGTGAGTGGTTTACTGTCAAGTGACCCACAGAAGCTACTCATGCAAATTGTCATTACTTGTATCATCAGATAAACCATTATATCCCTTAATTTATGCACGTAGGTGTCGGCCATCTTGAAATTTCAACTAGCTGGGGGTGGCTTATTGTCAAGTGACTCATGGAGACTGATTATGCCAATTTTCATGCTTGTATCACCAAATACACCAATATATCACTAATTGTTCCACTAAGTTGACAGCCATCTTGAAAAATGGCGGCCATTTTGAAATTTCAATTGCCTCTGTCAATTTTCTCATCAAGTGACCCCTGGAGACCACTCATACCAATTTTCATGCTTGTACCCTAAAATGCAGAATGCTTATGAAAATAAGCACTTAGCCGCTCCGCTATAGTGGCACTTCCAAAATGCACTAAAATGCGTAGATGCTCGCCTGGAACATAGGCTTACAGATCAAAATGACCATTAATCTTCTACATTCTCTAGTTGTGTAGACTAAGTTGGGCTAATTCACATGATGAATATTGTAACTCTTGAGAGTGTAAAAATGAAACCAAATGGACCCGCAAGGGTCCATTTGGTTTCATTTTTACGCTCCCAAAGAGTTATATCTGGTTAACCAACTATCCATCATTTAGCCTGGGGACCACTGGTTGAAAACCACTGTCATAGGAGGAAAAATGGTGAAAAATTAGGGTTTTATCTCTGGCGCCTGTCAATCAATTTCACCCCAACTCACCAGCCAAAAAGCAATAGATTTTCCGCCAGGAGTTTTTCACTAATTTTGGCGCTGGTCTGTGAAAAAGAGCTAAATATAGCGACAAATGCGCCAAGTTGGCAACACTGCGCAGTGCTGCCTTCCATTCATAAAGCTCCATCCTTATTTGAATAGCACCTGCACTTATGGCGCAAAATCATTTGCGTGGCCAACTCATTATTTACAATACAAATAGTTGCATAGCGACGTGAGTTTGTTTTTTAGCTGTCGAGTGGAACATTTTCTGTAATAAATTAATACAAATAAAAGCTAACAAAAAAAGTGACCTGACATAAGAAAATAGGCTGCACGTTGTAGTAGCCCTGCATATCTCTATTATAAATGAGTAGAGCTATGGACCAAGTTATAGGAATATATCCAATAGTGCAGGGGTTTTCAAACCTTTTTCATCCCAGGGACCACCATTTATTCAGGATTTGAGCCACGGAGGACCACCACTTGAGGATATTTTAGCCCCACAGACCCCAAATCTAAAGATTTCTTTTGCTTTTGTTCACAATTCCAGGCTGGATTTGGGGAAACAAAACAGTCAACATACATTCCAAAATGGCTAATTGGCACAATGAATATTTGAACTCTTGAGAGTGTGAAAATGAAACCAAATGGACCCGCAAGGGTCCATTTGGTTTCATTTTCACATTCTTAAGAGTTACATCTGGTTAACCAACTTAGCTGGGGACCACCTGAAACTCTCTCAGGGACCACTGGTGGTCCCCGGACCACCTGTTGAAAACCCCTGACTAAGGGGGAATAAAAGAACATTTCGAGCTACAGATTCAGAGGGACTAAACCTAGAGAAACCACTCCTCTACCGCCCTCTACTGGATGTTTTGAGCAAAGACTTCCCCAGAGCCATCTAGTAGAAGAGCTGCGACATCGAGGGGGCAGAAAACCGTCTGGTCACGTGGTTCATGTACTCGCGCGAGCCCTTAGACTCCAATGCAAGGTTGTCCCCATTCACTGTCTATAAGTTTACCGTATATAGAATTGGACTGGCCCCGTGCAAGTAGACGGAGTTTACAGAACCAACATACAGATCAAAATAACCATTAATCTTCTACATACTCTAGTTGTGTAGACGCTTTCATAGAGTGCCTGGTTAACCAACTTTCCATCATTTAGCCTGAGGACCACCTGGAACTCTCTCACGGACCACTGGTGGTGGGTGGGTCCCCGGACCACTAGTTGAAAACCACTGCTCTAAAGGACTTTCTGGACTTTCTGGTCTCTCTGGACAAGTTGTCATGGTAACTGTTCAGCACGTGCTTTAGGCTACAAAACAATAAGTACTTGACCTGTCCACTAGCAATCCAGATCCATGGGGGGAAAAGTAACAGGTGTGTGTTATCGATACGATCAGCAGCTGTTGTTGCTGACCATGATGATGTCCCCCATGCAGCGGTGCGACCCGGCACTGCGGCCTCTCCATGGGACAAACAGCCCGGCGGCGGACCAGGACTAGGACCAGGAGCTGTGCTGAAACCTGAAGGCTCAGGTACATGCCAGAGGTAGGATGATTGATTGATTGATTGATTGATTGATTGATTGATTGATTGATTGATTGATTGATTGATTGATTGATTGATTCGATCTGCAAAATCATGGCATGAGCTTTTACGCTCTCAAGAGTTTTAAGATATATAAGGGTCCATTTGGTTTAGCTCTGGTCCAGAGCTCCACTGGTTCTGAGTCTGACTTGCATTGGAGCTCTGTTGGTCTCCGTGCATTCGGCCATTACTGCACCCGACCAGCCTCTCTTCTCTACTGGATATATAAAGAACGTTTTACCTACTCACCAAAATAAACACGTCTTGTGTCATTAGAAAGCCTACTTACCTTGTGGTCGCACTCTTAGCCCCCCACCACACGATAAATTGGACTTTTTGGCCAGAACGCGATCGTTTTTTCACCGAAAAACAACCAGGATTTGCGCCCTCTACCGATATTGCCAATAGAAAAGTTCCATAGGAAATATTTTTCCTTGAGTGAAAAACGATCGCGTTCTGGCCAAAAAGTCCAATTTTATCCGTGTGGTGGGGGGCTAAGAGTGCGACCACCAAGGTAAGTAGGCTTTCTAATGACACAAGACGTGTTTATTTTGGTGAGTAGGTAAAACGTTCTTTATATATCCACTAGAGAAGAGAGGCTGGTCGGGTGCAGTAATGGCCGAATGCACGGAGACCAACAGAGCTCCAATGCAAGTCAGACTCAGAACCAGTGGAGCTCTGGACCAGAGCTACATTTGGTTACCAATGGTCCTTTCTAGGAAGGACAAAGGACTCTATCATAGGAGGGGAAAATGGTGAAAAACAATGGTTTTATCTCTGGCGCCTCTCAAACGATTTTGCCCCAACTCGCAAAAAGCACTAGATTTTCCACCAGTTTTTCCACTACGTTTGGCGCTAGGGGGGGGTCTGGGGAAAAAAAAAAGGTAGCCTAAATATAGTGGTAAATGCGCTAAGTTGGCAACACTGCAAAGTAGGCTTGTCCTAACACTGACTGAGTGCACGCGCACGCGCACGCACGCGCGCACGCACACACACACACACACACACACACACCACACACACACACACACACACACACACACACACACACACACACACACACACACACACACACACACACACACACACACACACACACACACACACACACACACCGTGGTTTTCTCAGTGTGTCATCAGCAGCTGTTCCCAGAGCAGACTGTCCACTCTATGGCTGAAATGAATGGAGGAGAAAATATCCTGCCAAATACACATGCTCTGTCTGTCTGTCTGTCTGTCTGTCTGTCTGTCTGTCTGTCTGTCTGTCTGTCTGTCTGTCTGTCTGTCTGTCTGTCTGTCTGTATTTGTTATAGCTTAACACTCGAAATGTACTAATAATAAGTGAAAGAGCAAATATATAAATACACTAGAAGGCTGATATGATAATGTCAGAGGTTGTTGAATGGGTGTCGTTTGGCAGTAGAGGGAGCCATATCCA
>CM076971.1:12176817-12253922 GCA_039105355.1 Benthosema pterotum | reverse complement strand
CTCTGTCGTGGTGCTGAAATGAGCTTTCTGTTATGGTAGCTGGTAGTGACTCGTCCGTGGTGCTGAAATGAGCTTTCTGTTATGGTACTGGTAGTGACTCTGTCCGTGGTGCTGAAATGACTTTCTGTATGGTAGCTGGTAGTGACTCTGTCGTGGTGCTGAAATGAGCTTTCTGTTATGGTAGCTGGTAGTGACTACTCTGTCCCGTGGTGCTGAAATGAGCTTTCGTTTTATGGTAGCTGTAGTGACTCTGTCCGTGGTGCTGAAATGAGCCTTTCTGTTACTCTGTCCGTGGTGCTGAAATTAGCTTTCTGTTACTGTTTCTGTTGCCCGATGGGCAAGTGCCTCTGAACCTAAGTGTCAACCCCCTGCCCCCCAAAGGAGCCCATGAACAGGCACTGAAACCAGCAGCTCATGCATATTCTAATGAGGCAGGGAATAACAATGAGGTGGCGGGCTAAGCAGTGAGTGAGGGGGCGGGGGTGGGCTGTTTTTGTGGACATTTCTGTACTGCACCCAGAAAAATAGCACACTGAGAAAACACACAAACTGGATCAGCACCCCGAGGAGTGCAAAGTTGTGCGTTGCGCACAAGTAGGCCATGGCTTTACTTACGTCACCATTAGTTCATCCCCTAAACCAGGGGTTTTCAACCTTTTTGATCCCAGGCCCACAATCTATTCAGCCTTTGAGCCACGGACCACCAGGTGAGGACATTTTAATCCCACATAAACTAAAGACCACATAATCTTCTAGTTGTATAAACTTGGACTAATTCACATGATGGATTGAGAACTAAAAAATGAAACCAAATGGACCCTTGCGGGTCCATTTGGTTTCATTTTTACGCTCTCAAGAGTTAAAATACATCGGTACATCTGGTTAAGCAACTTAGCTGGGGACCACCTGGAACCTTCTCAAGGACCACTGGTGGTCCCGGACCACCTGTTGAAAACCCCTGACCTAAACCAGCCAATCTGGGTCCCCCGAGGCACTGAGCGCCAAACACCGAAGAACCCGCGCACCGATCGCCATACTTGCACCCGCTCTGCAAGTAAATTATCTGAGTGTTCTTTAGGACAGGGGTTTTCAACCTTTTTGACACCAGGGCCCACTATTTATTCAGAATTTGACCCACGGACCACCATTGATGACATTTTAGCAACACAGACCCCCAAAACTAAAGATTATTTTGTTTTTTGTTTTTTATACACAATTCCAGGCTGGTTTGGGAAACAAAACATTCCAACATACAGATCAAAATGACCATTAATCTTCTACATTCTCTAGTTGTGTAGACTTGGTGCTGATTCACATGACGAATATTTTAACTCTTAAAGAGTGTAAACATGAAACCAAATGGACCCGCAAGGTCCATTTGGTTTCATGTTTTACACTCTCAAAGAGTCACATCTGGTTAACCAAACTTTCCATCATTTTGCCTGGGACCACCTGGAATCCTCTCAGGGACCACTGTTTGATAATCACTGCTTTAGACTACAGAGTGTATACAAATGTATTAAAAGGCAGCATTTGCATGTATATAATCCATTTGTTTTTAAATGCATGGTTCAAACGGGGCTAATGAGTAGCCACTACTGTATACCGGTATGTATAATTGTGTGGATCCTTGACACAGAAAGGTTGGAGAATCCAGTGCTCGACAGTGTTGACGTGTTGTAGCAGCACACCGCCGTGTTCTGTTTGAGACGGAGACGCATGCAAATGGAGCAGCTAGGCAAAGTTATGAATGTGATTATGTATATTGGTTACAGTATGAGTGCGAACCTGTGTGTGTGTGTGTGTGGTGTGTGTGTGTGTGTGTGTGTGTGTGGTGTGTGTGTGTGTGTTGTGTGTGTGTGTGTGTGTGTGTGTGTGTGTTCAGGGCGGATCTAGGCATGGGCATGGGGGGGGGGGATTGCCCCCCCAAATACCCAGTCTGCCCCCCACAACACTATGCCATGCAAAACAACCCAAGATATTTCATATTAAAGTGCTTATATTTAAAATGATGTGAAACACTACTACTGCTACTAACTAACTACAGCTGTGTCACCACTAAACCAACAGCATTTCATCATTGAAAACAGAAAACTCTCTGAGTCAGACCTTTAGCTTTATGCATGCTGCCTGTCTGTTGGAACTTCAACAACAACTGTGTTCAACTGTCAACTGTTCAACAACCAAATATGGAGCTGTTTAAATGAAAATGGTATGGGTGCGATGAAGCCGCACCCATACCATTTTCTCTTGCCCCTCCAACATGTTCTCTCCCCCCCCCCCCCAAATGGGACATTTTACATTCGCCCCTTGTGTGTGTGTGTGTGTGTGTGTGTGTGTGTGTGTGCGTGTGCGTGTGCGTGCGTGTGCTGTGTGTGGTGTGTGTGTGTGCGTGCGTGTGTGTGTGTTGCGTGCGTGTCAGAGGCGGGGGCAGAGTGAGAACACTTACAGCATGATGCAAGCGCTGCGCAACGGGAACAACTGTCTCAGATAATTCTGCAATTAGGCCTGCAAATTGGTCCATCCATTGTTTCTCAGTTCATTGCTGTAACGGCTCCATTCAGAATGTAAATAACTGCCGGTGCGAGATGCTGTTTAGTCGCCTGAAAGACAGAGAAAAAGAAAAACAACATGGCCTCAAATAGTGTCAACAAATGTGTGGGTGCACATGCACCCATGCTCTTGCGCACGCACACACACACAGATTTGAAAAGTTGTGAGTATATTTTTTTCTTTTAGCGAAGCTGAAGGCTTTAATTTGCCTGACACTCTGAGTCTCAGTGTCTTGCCCAAGGACACTTCGACATGTAGACAGGAGAGCCGGGATTCAAACAAAGTGTACAAATTAAGCCTGTCGGCGTTAACGCGTATCTCGCGTTTCCTCGCATTTCATCATATAGAAAACAGAAAACGATCTCAACAGAACTGTTTACTAAAGGCTACAGCCTAATTGCAACTGTTCTGCATAGTCTTCACTGTGGCATATGCACTGGCTGCTTAGTGTACATGAAACATACAAAAATGTGGAAAATAGTTTGGAGCACACAAAGTTATCATTTATTGACATTGATTTGACAGTATGTCATTGTTACAATAAAATAAGCATTTCTGGCAAAGTATTTGTTTCTGGTTACAATTGCTAAGAGTGTTAAAGTCAGAGTGTTTAAGTCAGATTTAGAACAGGTGAAAATATGCGATTAATTTGCGATTAATCAGATTATCAGATTAACTATGGGCCATCATGAGATTAATCGCGATTAAATATATTAATCGACTGACAGGTCTACTACAAATGCAACCAAATGAACCCTAACAGGTTCATTTGGTTCCATTTGTACGCTCTCAGAAAAAAAGAAGCGTCTAAAGAAATCCATTAACATGGTGAAAATACATCTTGATGATGTCATCAAGATGTTTCACTATGTTAGTGGCTTTCTTCAGACCTCCATTTCTGGGGAAAACAGAATAGGGAAACTTTTTTATCATTTCCTCCCAGCACCTCAAAGGTGCATCACTGACATAGTAAAATGTTGAAAATGGGTGGAATTCCCCTTTAATACTTTAAATCTGCATAACTAGTAACCAATGCATGGATTCAGTAGACAGCAGAACAAAGAAATGTCTCGTCAAATGTTTAACAGGGTCAAATGTTTAACAGGGTACTTCTTGACCCAGACTTCAAATTAGATAAACAGGTAAATTCAATTGTTAAATCATGCCTTTTTTTCACCTCCGCTCCATATCAAAAATTAAACCATTCCTCTCCACTCCCAACCTAGAAACCGTCATTCATGCACTAATTACATCCCGGCTAGACTACTGCAACTCACTCTACTTTGGCATCAGTCAATCAGCCCTATCCCGCCTTCAAATGGTCCCAAAACGCAGCAGCAAGACTTCTCACTGGTACCAAAAAAAAGAGACCACATCACTCCTGTCCTGTCCACCCTCCACTGGCTTCCCGTACGATTCAGAATCCAATTCAAAATGCTCCTATTCGTAAACGGACTAAAGCCCCCGGCATACATTGCAGACTTAATACACTACCCCCCCCACCACCAGACACCTCAGATCACCAATCTTCAGCTGCTGGAAGTCCCCCCAGCTAGGCTGAGGCTTAGGGGAGACAGAGCCTTCTCTGTCGCGGCCCCTAGGCTCTGGATACTACCCTCCCCTATTCCATTAGAACGTCACCCTACCATTGACACTTTTAAATCGAGGCTCAAAACCTTGCTATTCTCCCAGGCATTTGATTGCCCATGATATATTGCTCCACTGTTAGGCCACCTCTACTATTATGCTTTTATTGTTTTGCCTTTTTTATTGTTTGTCTTCACAGTTTTTTTATATGTGCAATTTCTCCCATGTACAGCACTTTGGTACAATGAAAATTGTTTTTAAATGTGCTTATAAATAAATGTGATTTGATTTGATTTGACACTAAGGTCTCCGAGTCACTTGCCCCATCGGCAGTGCAAGTCAGTTTCTAATTGCCCTCAGGTCATGGTCACTTTCCCCAAAAAATAATATATTGTAAATTTTGCATTTAAGTTTACTTTCTACTTGGGTGCTTTAAACTAGGGTTTTCAACAGGTGGTCCGGGGACCACCAATGGTCCCTGAGAGGGTTCCAGGTGGTCCCCAGTTAAGTTGGTTAAACAGATGTAACTCTTGAGAACGTAAAAAATGAAACCAAATGGACCCTGCTGGTCCATTTGGTTTCATTTTTACGCTCTCAAGAGTTAAAATTCATCATCTTAATTAGCCCAGGTCTACACAACTATTGTAGAAGATTAGGTCATTTTGATGTGTATGTTAATTTGCCTGTTTTGTTTCCCAAATCCAGCCTGGAATTGTGGACAGCTAGAAAGCAGGGAAAGACACAGAGGCAGAGTGCAATGACTGCCTTCAAGACAAATTTATCTTGTGTTGTGTTATAGTGCACTAAGTTGCACACTTGCCCGATCGGGCAACCAGGTAGCAGTCTTCACTTGCCCCACCATTTTTTTTTACTTGCCCCGGGCAAGCGGGCAAGTGTTAGTGTCAAGCTCTGTTATTCCCTGACTATTCCCTGACGTGGCAACCGGTTTCCACCCATCTCACAGCACCACCACCCAGTATAATGAATTTATTCCTTAATGGTATGAAAAGAAGTCTCCTGCGAGCTTCTAACAGCGTGTGAATTATAATTGAAATCACCAATACTGTGCATTATGGCACTTGGAAATGGGAGAAATATGCTTATATGCAATTGATGTATCCAGGGGTGAGTTCTTTTCCACAACTACGTACCCAAACCTTTCATTCCGTCATTCAATCATCCATGCATCCCTGAACATGCGTATTCCATTTCTTTATGCCTGTGTAAAAATTACAAGCACATGATATAATGCATGGAGAAATGAAAATTTCTTCATATGAAATGTGGTGTGTGTGTGTGTGTGTGTGTGTGGTGTGTGTGTTGTGGTGTGTGTGTGTGGTGTTGTGTGTGTGTGTGTGTGTGTGTGTGTGTGTGTGCGCACTGTGTGTGCGCGCTGTGTGTGTGTGTCTGCCCCAGTATGTTAATGTTGACACAAAAATTCAATATCTACTTCAAAATCAGACACACACACATACACACACACACACACACACCACACACACACACACACAACACGCACACCCCCCCACACCCCCCCCCCCCCCCCCCCACCACCACACACACACACACACACACACACACACACTCACCACACACACACACACGCACACAACACACGCACACAGGCGTGTATAGCTCTTTTCCCTCTTCAAAAGGAAGGGATTTACGGAGCCTGTGACCAACATGAAACCAGGAGCAATGAGGTATCAGTCAATGCACTGATCACATGGCAACGCAGTACAATGAAGAATCACTGAGTGATACAGGAGAGATGTCATCTTCAGATCTACTCCTACAGCAGAGCAGATAACCTGTCACAGACTGACATCCACTCATTAATTCACGGCACGGAGCGGAGGTGCTACAATCTGTAAAGAGCCTTCAAACTTTGGAACTGACATAGACAGGCTATAAGGACTTAGACATTTCTGTAACTACAGTATCTGATGGTGACAAATTGCAGGACTTCACAGTAATGGACTTTCTTGTGGCATCATGAAACGCTATAGAGCATATTGCTGATTATGTACAGAAAGTTTTCAATGTGATAGAAAACGTGTTCTTTTATTTAGCCAGTAAAAAAAATAGATTGGGACTGCAGGTGTTTCTTTTACGCGTGTGAATTTGGCAAATAAGCTGAAATATAATTACATTAAATGCTACATTGTACATGCCACATTACAACACAGCAAATAAAACAATTGACGCACCTCAAAGTACTTATAAAATGTGTACAACAAATCAAGTGCTAATCGGCGTGCCATTGGCGGAAAAGTGTTGGATATAGACTTTAGTGGAGTTCACCTCCGTCAACGGCAGGGAATAGGTTAAGTAAATCAGGAGGATGTTCTTCTAGCTGTACTTCCTGCTGTTCTGTTGCATCTGTTCTGCATGCAGAGAGTTCACTTCTGCATTTAAATACAGATGTGGTGTCACACGGCGTCGACGCTAGATTAGTTGGTGATCTCATGCCAGATGTTTTATTGTCTTTTAACGGGTGACAAAAACAACACAGCTGAAAGCATACACTGCCCTGCAAAGCCAGAGTATTGGAGTATAACTATGTTTTTTTTGGACAGCCTGACTTATTTGTGTTTCCCCAAAGGGATACACAAATTAGCCTTGGTGATTTTGAGGGAAAATCAGGTGATATATCTGTCACTGCACGTACTCTTTATTATATGAGCTTCTGTGCCTCTAGGCTAAAGAGCCAAACTTCCTCTAAGCCAATGGTTGAACATTGTTAAACATCAGAATGTAAACGTTTAGAAAATGTAGGGGAAAAAAAGTTATTTTCTCTGAAATGTGTTATTTCTCCAAAATACAACATGGAATTTTGAAGGGAAAAAAATGCCTTTTGGGACAAATAAAAAGTTTATTTTGGTTAAATGGTTGAAAACCACTGCTCTAGACTAAAATGCCACGCATATAACTATGTTATCAATGTAATATTTGCCTTATTTCTAGCTTTTCAATGTTAGACTTACAGTCCTAACAAGAGAGATATTGAAAAACACTGGTGCAGGGGTTGACACTAAGGTCTCCGAGGCACTTGCCCATCGGGCAAGTGCAAGTCAGGTTCTACTTGCCCTCAGGTTATGGTCACTTGCCCCCAAAAAATATATTGTAAATTTTGCAGATGTAAATTTTGCAGATGTAACTCTTGAGAACGTAAAAATGAAACCAAATGGACGTTTCATTTTTACACTCTCAAGAGTTAAAATTCATCATCTTAATTAGCCCAGGTCTACACAACTAGAGAATGTAGAAGATTAGGTCATTTTGATGTGTATGTTAATTTGCCTGTTTTGTTTCCCAAATCCAGCCTGGAATTGTGGATATCTAGAAAGCAGGGAAAGACACAGAGGCAGAGTGCAATGACTGCCTTCAAGACAAATATATCTTGTGTTGTTATAGTGCACTAAGTTGCACACTTGCCCGATCGGGCAACCAGGTAGCAGTCTTCACTTGCCCCACCATTTTTTTACGTGCCTCGGGCAAGCGGGCAAGTGCTAGTGTCAAGCCCTGTGGTGCATACCGGTCCAGTCTCCCAGGTCATGTTTATTCACAGACTCCATTGGTTGGCTGATGTTGAGGCTGTACCAGTGGTTTTCAACTTTTTTTTTTTGATACCAGGGCCCACCATTTATCCAGTATTTGAGCCACGGACCACCATTTGATGACATTTTAGTCCCACAGATCCCAAGATTTATTTTGCTTTTGTCCACAATCCCAGGCTGGATTTGGGAAATAAAAACCTACAGATCCAAATGACCATTAATCTTCTACATTCTCTAGTTGTGTAGACTTGGGGCTAATGATGATGAATATTTTAACTCCGGAGAGCGTGCAAATGCTAATTCATTTTTACGCTCTCAAACAGTTAGATCTGGTGAACCAACTCTCCATCATTTAGCCTGGGGACCACCTGGAACGCTCTCAAGGACCACTGGTGGTCCCCTGACCACTGGTTGAAAACCAATGGGCTATACGATAAAAGAAAACGCATGTGTACAGTATATCCGTTTATTACATGGCTTGAATGAATGCTCCAATCAGAAGCCAGCGTTCTGGTCATGTGAGCGGTCACATAATACACTATAATCACCGCTCCAGGCTATATTGGACCGCTGCATAAACAAGTTCCCCAAAGTGCAAACAGCTGTGTTCATATCAATCCGCACTGTGCTTCTGCATTTAGTTCCAGCACGCCGTTAGCGGGTCCATTTGGTTAGCTACGTATTTGGTTGTTTACATGCCGTTGCCGTCACCCTCTCAAGGACCACTGGTGGTCCTCGGACCACTGGTTGAAAACCACTGACATAAGCCATGTAATAAGCGGGATAACACCCTTTGAACGGTTTCCTAACTAACTGACCTCGGCTGCGCCTCGTTCAGTTAATAGGAAACAAATCACCGGTTCGTCGGGTGTTATCCCTTACATATCTGCACTTCCGTATATTGTAGATCATCCAAACAGTCAATGGCAGGCGAATTCTGACACTCTATTACCCCCCCCCCCCCCCCCCCCCCCCCCCCCCCCCCACTCGCTCGGTGTAACACACTCATGCACACGCACACAAACACACACACACGACAGACGCACGCCCACACAGACACGTGCAAGCAGGAACACAAATCCTGACAGTTTGCACGGCCAGAGGGCAACCGTTTGAACCAATGACATTTGGAGCCTTATTATGTAGCTCACAGTCACAACACCAACATTCACACAACAAACAAAAAACAGCAATTTCATCTCTCTCTCTCTCTCTCCTGCCCCCTCAATGTCATTTTCTCGGCTCTTCTATTTTGTTCTGGGATTGAGGATGGGGGGGGGGGGGGGGGGGGGGGGGGTGCAGTAAACAAGGGCGGAGGCAGAGAGATTAGCAGCAGCTAATAATCCCCTCTTTCAACACATGCAGCTTCATATTTTCAAATTAAATAGGAGTGCAAGAAAAGGGCTTATAAACATTAAAGGCCTCTCTCTCTCTCTCTCTCTCTCCTCTCTCCTCTCTCACTCCTCCTCTCTCTCTCTCTCCTCTCTCTCCTCTCCTCTCTCTCTCCCTCTCTCTCTCTCCTCTCACTCTCTCTTCTCTCTCTCTCTCTCCCTCTCTCTCTCTCTCTCTCTCTCTCTCTCTCAACCCGCACCCTGCCCCTCCCCTGCACCACCCTGCTACCCCCCCCCCCCCCAACCCCCAGGGGCGGATGTAACATTTCCCAATTGGGGGGCAGGAGAAAATGGTATGGGCGGCACCCATACCATTTTCAGTTACAGGACTTTTATTAGTCCAGTAAAGCATCAATAATAACATCAGTTGTTGTTGAAGTTGCAACAGACACGCAGCATGCATAAAGCTAAAGGTCTGACTCAGAGAGTTTTCTGTTTTCAATGATGAAATGCTGTTGGTTTAGTGGTGACACAGCTGTAGTTAGTTAGTAGCAGTAGTAGTGTTTCACATCATTTTTTTATATCAGCACTTTAATTTGGGTTGTTTTTGCATGCCATCATGTTTGGTGGGGTAGTCGGGGCAGTCGGGGCAGTCAGGACATCCCCCCCCCCCCCCCCATGCCCATGCCTAGATCCGCCCCTGGCTACCCCCCCCAGGGGGGCCGTGGGGAGCCCACAGCTCGGTGGGATTTGCAGTGCCAGAGTAAACTAAAGCCATACATCAACAGCAGCGATCAGGGCCCAAGAGAGGAGGGGGGGGGGCAATCATTTTGAGGTTAAACAATGTAATTTGTGATCTTGTGAGTGCAATTTATTTTGCCCGTCAGACAGACAGGGGGGAGGTGGTGAGAAATGTTTTCTTTTTTTCTTTCTTTTCTTTTCTCTCTTTGTTCACTTTGCTATGAGATAAAAAATAAAGAGGAAGATGTTATTAGGAAGAGAAGGTTGAGGCTGTCATTCAGTCGTGTCGAGACGAGACAGAGAGAGGGAATTATGGGAAATGTTGTTTTTAGACCGATAGATTCAGTCTATCGCAGGGGTTTTAAACCTTTTTGACATCAGGGACCACCATTTAGTCAGCATTTGAGCCACGGACCACCATTTGATTACACTTTCACACCAAAGACCTAAAATTAAAGAATTCTTTTGATTTTGTCCACAAATCCAGGCTGTATTTTGCCAACAAAACAGTGTAAACTTCTTAATTAAGTGGTGCTAATTCAGATGATGATTTTTTTTTAACTCTTGAGAGTGTGAAAATGAAACCAAATGGACCCGCAAGGGTCCATTTGGTTTCATTTTTACACTCTCAAGAGTTACATCTGGTTAACCAACTTTCCATCATTTAGCCTGGGGACCACCTGGAACCTTCTCAAGGACCACTGGTGGTCCCCGGACCACCTGTTGAAAACCGCTGGTCTATCGTATCGGTGGGTATTGGTTCTACCACTTGTCATTCGTGGTGGGACGATTCACTTACCTGACGATATGATACGATAAATATTTAGTGTTCTGAATCGATTTATATTGCGATTCTTAGTCATGCTGCGATTTGATTTGATATATCGATATATCACATTTTTTTGCCACAAATGACTGTGCTTTTATTATCTTAGAACATTTTAAAGGGGAATTCCACCCATTTTCAAGATTTTTTTCTGAGGGCAATCATGTGATTAACGTGCTTAAATACTTAAATTGAATGACACATCTACAGTAGTTATTATCCTTTTAGCTTTTGCAGACTGTTAAATTATGAAATTGCGGGGATGAAAAATAATCAATGAACCAATCAAAGGTACGAATCGAATCAATCAATCAATAATCCGTCCAACTATATTTCTTCCTCCACCAGTCACCTTGCTTGTTCTCCAATTTTTCCACTCTTTTGGAAACCTGATCTGTTCTGGTTCAGTGTCATCATTTCAAAGGAATAAAATGGAATATTATTAAGTTTAATATTAAGTTTCAATGTGAATGTGACTTTACCTAGTGCTCAACCTGACTGCACTGTGACGCTGCAATTACACCGACAGCTGAATTCTCCCTCCCTCCCCGTCTCTCTCCCTCTCTCTCTCTGGCGGATCTAGGCATGGGCATTTAGGGGGGCAATGCCCCCCTAAATGCCCAGTCTGCCCCACCAAAGACGATGGCATGGCACGCAAAACAACCCAAGATATTTCAAATTAAAGTGCCTATATTTAAAATGATGTGAAACACTACTACTGCTGCTAACTAACTACAGCTGTGTCACCACTAAACCAACCGCATTTCATCATTGAAAACAGAAAACTCTCTGAGTCAGACCTTTAGCTTTATGCATGCTGCGTGTCTGTTGCAACTTCAACAACAACTGATGCCATTATTGATGCTTTACTTGCCCAATAAAAGTCCTGTAACGCAAAATGGCATGGGTGCTGAAGTCGCCCCCATACCATTTTCTCTGGCCCCCCCAATTGGGAAATGTTATATCCGCCCCTGTCTCTCTATCTCTAGCAGAGCCATAAGCAGCACAGAGTGAATCTCTATCCACCCATATAGTTAAATAATAGATTCATGGAGGCAACAGGATAGGAGGTGACTAATTAAACATTTTACCGCTGGGAATGCAACTTGTAGAACCAGACCCAAGTCTGCCTGATGGTTCCAGAGAACTATACTGTTGCTGCCTCCATATAGGCTTAGGCTTCTAAGCACTTAACTCCCATCTACGCATCCTTATTGTGGGGAAAGCGACCATATAACAGTGTTTTTCAACCATTTTCATATCAGGGCACACTATTTACTCTGCATTTTAGCCAAGGAACACCGTTTGATGTTGAGTTTACGCTCTTGGACTGAAAAAACACAACTGTGTCCACAATTTAGGAGAAATAACTAGCCCAATGTTCAAAATAACAATTCTTCTACATTCTCTAATTGTGTAGATCAGTGGTTTTCAATCATTTTGACACCAGGACCCACTATTTATTCAGCATTTAAGCCACAGACCACCATTTGAGGACATTTTAGTCCCACAGACCCCAAAACTAAAGATTTCTTTGGCTTTTGTCCACAATTCCAGGCTGGATTTGGTACAAAACATTTGGAACAAAACAGTCAAACATACAGATCAAAATGACCATTAATCTTTTACATTCTCTAGTTGTGTAGACTTGGGATAATTCACATAATGAATATTTTAACTCTTGAGAGTGTACGCTCGCTTAAATCTGGTGAACCAACTGTCCATCATTTAGCCTGGGGACCACCTGGAATCCTTTTAAGGACCACTGGTTGAAATCCACTGGTGTAGATTACTGAAAAATAAGTAATTCAGATGCTTAAATATAATTCAACTATTACTTCTAGTCTATTTGGTTACAGATCTATAAAGGGTCAATTTGGGTACCAACTGTCCATCATTTAGCCTGGGGACCACCTGTAAACCTCTCATATGAAGACTGCTATGGATTTTTTTTTGCATACAAAAACTACACAGACAGACAGACAGACAGACAGACAGACAGACAGACAGACAGACAGACAGACAGACAGACAGACAGACAGACAGACAGACAGACAGACATGGACTATTCCCTCAGCCTCCCCTGCAGTGTTGCCAACTTGGCGCATTTGTCGCTATATTTAGCTTTTTTTCCAGACCCTCCTAGCACCAAAATTAGTGAAAAAACTACTGGCGGAAAATATAGTGCTCTTTGCTGGTGAGTTGGGGCGAAATTGGTTGACAGGTGCCAAAGATAAAACCCTCGTTTTTCACCATTTTTGCTCCTATGATAGAGTCCTCCTTCCTTCCTAGAAAGGACCATTGGTAACCAAATGGACCCTTTTGGATCTGTAACTCTTGAGAGCGTAAAATGAAACCAAACGGACCCTTTCGGGTCCGGTTGGTTTCATTTTACGCTCTCAAGAGTTAAATCATATTTAATCATCTGAATTACCTAATTTTCAAGAATCTACACATTTAGAAAATGTAGAAGAATTGCTATTTTGACCAACATTTGTCAGTTATTTCTCCTAAATTAGGCTGAGAGACTAATCTCAACATCAAACGGTGGTCCTCTGTGGCTAAAAAGCAGAATAAACAGTGGGCCCTGGTATGAAAATGGTTGAGAACCCACTGCTCTAGCGCAATCTAGTGCATTTTAGAAGTGCCACTAGTGCATTTTGGATTCTGGCAGTTGGCAACACTGCTCCCCTGTGCTTTGGCTAATATTATGACAGCAATAAGTCCTCTGGAAAAGCAAAAGACCGTCGTAAAATAAAATAAAATAAAAAATACAAAGGCAAAAAACCCACACACCCATTTCACACTCAACACAGAGAGGGGGAAACCATGATGATCATTGTAGTTTATGTTTTCATCTTTATGCAGGACTGCTCCCCAATCCCACCCATATCCCCTCTCCCTCCAGGCCCGGATATAACATTTCCAAGGAGGGTGAAAATGGTATGGGTGCGACTTCATTGCCCATGTCGCTTCGCGCTACGGGCACTCATAGCATTTTCAGTTACAGGACTTACAATATATTAGTCTACTAAGCATCAATAATAACATCAGTTGTTGTTGTTGAAGTTGCAACAGACACGCAGCATGCATAAAGCTAAAGGTCTGACTCAGAGAGTTTTCTGTTTTCAATGATGAAATGCTGTTGGTTTAGTGGTGACACAGCTGTAGTTAGTTAGTAGCAGTAGTAGTGGTTCAGATCATTTTAAATATAAGCACTTTAATTTCTTCTGTATCTTGGGTTGTTTTGCATGCCATTATGTTAGGTGGGGCATGCAGTCAGGGCATTTAGGGGGGCATTTAGGGGGGCATTGCCCCCCCATGCCCGTGCCTAGATCCGCCCCTGCCTCCCTCCCCCTCTCCCTCTAGCCTAGTGGTGGCATCTTCTGCCTTTTTGTGCCTTGGAGAGGAGAGTGTCATGGAAAGTGCCATCTGGAAGAGGGAAATATTAATGACAAACAGAGATCCTAGCATGTCTCCCAGTCCTAATCAGGCTCTGTTTGGTTCCACCCTGGCTCAGTGTTCCAGGGACTTGAATGAGGTGCGCGTGTCACTGTGTGTGTGTGTGTGTGTGTGTGTTGTGTGTGTGTGTGTGTTGTGTGTGTGTGTGTGTGTGTGTGTGTGTGTGTGGTGTGTTGTGTGTGTGTGTGTGTGTGTGTGTGTTGTGTTGTGTGTGTGTGACACATGTGGGGGTGTGTGTGCGCATGGGGGTTGGGGTGGTGTGTGTGTGTGTGTGTGTGTGTGTGTTGTGTGTGTGTGTGTGGTGTGTGTGTGTGTGTGTGTGTGTGTGTGTGTGTGTGTGTGTGTGTGTGTGGGTGCGCGCGCGGAGGGGGGGGGGTGGCTGTTGAAACAGCCTGCGTGCTAAAGGACGATTGATGCTTTGTGTGGTGTCTGAATACAAATGAAGGATTTGTCAAACCGCAATATTCGGGTCCCAATAGATTAGCATACGGCACCAGGCGGGTAATTATGCACACAGTCGATTGAATGGAGTCAAAACAGGGAGGATGTGTAAACTTGGTGCTGCTGCCGCCTTTCATTTCCATAGAAATGGGGGAGGTGACGACGACGACGCGTTCGCATGACGATACGTGCAGAAGCACCGGTGAATGTATGCATTAATGCGCACAAACATGCGTGCGTGGTGTGTGTGTGTGACCCTATGTTTTAACCGTGGGGGATGATAAAAGCGACGTCGCCCGACATCCATTATTTCTCTATGGGAGCCGCCGATTGGGGCGACAGCAGCAGAACGGGCGACATCGGGCGCATGGGCGGGCGCTCAGAAAGATAAAAATTGGCAAGCTTTTCGGCCGAATCGGCCGACGTTTGGCCGGGCATAACTAATCAGAGCCAAGTGCTGCTTTTTTACCCTCGACCCCCAAATCATTTGGCGCAGTTTGGTTCCTAGTTCCGCCCTACTTCCTCCTCCACCATACATTTTTTTTTCAGTGCACCACAGCACCGTCGTTTACGGTACTCATTTTGCATGCCATTCTAAGCGAGAATTTACGGTAATGACTGTCGTTGTCGTTTTTTTATCTATCACCTACCATTAAAACGTAGGGTAAGCAATAGTGGTGGGCAATATAATCGATATGCCAATATATCGCAATTCTTAATGCCATGATATCAATATTGATTCACCAGGTCCACAATGGATTATTTTGATATTCATTCACATTCATTAATGTGTTCATGTCAGATAGACTGACTGACGTTATCAGGCTGCACTGATGTGTATGATTGAACTTTTTGTTACTTATATTGTTTAAAATTACTTTGAAATGTTCTAGTTGACTGAACTTGTCATGGTTCATATTGTTCAGAATTCCAGCCCTTTTTCAACATTTCACTGTACTGTATTTTACGTGATGATGACATCATCACGTTGTGTTTGTGTTGTGTTTGTTAATGATTTCTCTCTGGATTCCATTTTCAAGGAAAAAAATATTAAAATCTTGGGTGGAATCCTCCTTGTTATAGTACAATAAAAGCACTGTCTTTTGTGTGGAAAAAATAAATGATATATCAAATCGAATCGCAGCATAACTAAGGATCACAATATAAATTGATTTGGATCCATAGATATCAATATTGTATCGTATCGTGAGTTAAGTGAATCATCACACACCTAGTAAGCAATATGACCCATGCAGAAAAGCACACATGTGCAGGGCTTGACACTAACACTTGCCCGCTTGCCCGGGGCAAGTAAAAAAAAATGGTGGGGCAAGTGAAGACTGCTACCTGGTTGCCCGATCGGGCATGTGTGCAACTTAGTGCACTATAACACAACACAAGATAAATTTGTCTTGAAGGCAGTCATTGCACTCTGCCTCTGTGTCTTTCCCTGCTTTCTAGATATCTCTACCTATCTCTCTCCCAGGTTCATTTGGTTCCAAACTATCATTTTGCTGGGTCAGGGAACCACTGGGTCTGTGACCACTATGGGCTAATTAAGATGATGAATTTTTAACTCTTGAGAGTGTAAAAATGAAACCAAATGGACCCGCAAGGGTCCATTTGGTTTCATTTTTACGTTCTCAAGAGTTACATCTGGTTAACCAACTTAGCTGGGGACCACCTGGAACCCTCTCAGGGACCACTGGTGGTCCCCGGACCACCTGTTGAAAACCCCTGATTTAAAGCACCCAAGTAGGAAGTAAACTTAAATGCAAAATTTACAATATATTTTTGACGGGCAAATGACCATGACCTGAGGGCAAGTAGAACCTGACTTGCACTTGCCCCATGGGCAAGTATATCGCACTCGCACACAAAAATATGAGCGCGAACTGAAGCAGGTATAGGCTCCACACTAGTGGTGTAACGATACAGTAACTGCATCGAAAAAAATGAAAATGAAAACAACAACATTGACTGTATCGTATTGTATCATTTTGCCGTGCAAATAATCGCTGTCAAATCGCCGTCTTTGCAGGTAATCGATTCCATTACTATTACATTAAATTAAGTATTTTTAAAGGTTTATTTTTTTTATGTGTGTTTTTGATACTCCCATCTGTGTTCCACACAATTTATCCAGTTAGAACAATCAGTCTTGAGTATCATAGAGGAGCTTTAATGTACAGTAAATTGCTCCCAGAACAGCTTGTTTGATTGACATGGAATTTAAAACAATCCTGGTTTCACCAGCAAGATTCACCAGCGTTTGCACTTCCTTAGAAGGCTTTGGCTCTTCGGAGTAAGCCTAAATATAATGTTGACCTTTTATAGGGCAAGTATAGAGTCCATTTTGAGATACGGTAAGTCCTGTTGGTTTGGCAACTTGACTTGTACAAGTCACAGGTAAATAGATAGGTAGTTATGGCTGGGAAGATAAAGGGCATGCCTACTCCTCCCATTACCACCCAGGGGTTGACACTAAGGTCTCAGAGGCACTTGCCCATCGGCAAGTGCAAGTCAGGTTCTACTTGCCCTCAGCTCATGGTCACTTGCCCCCTAAAATATATAGGGGGCAAGTAAATATACATTTCAGTAAATATACATTTCAGCACCACGGACAGAGTCACTACAGCTACCATAACAGAAAGCTCATTTGCAGACATGTACAACATGATATTAAGTATTAAAAACAACTTTAGGAATCCATTTAACTAGTCACAATATCGATGAAATCGATATATAACTCAATCGTATCAGATCGCCAGAATGACAGTGTATCGTATAATCAACCGATGTATCGTGATACATATCCAATCAGAGTTGGAAAATGTATCATTACAGCCTCATACGAGTCCACACACAGAGAACTAAAAAGTACGCAAAAAAAGTAAAATCGAAAAAATAAAAGCAGACTTGAAAATATGTTGACAGAAAACCGGAAAAAAGAACACATTATGATTCATAAGAACTCCTATGCTTCAAATAAAATGGCAGTTAATTCATCTTTCACCTGCGGTGTCCCTGCTATTACACACACGCAGACACCATTTCACACAAACAGCAATCGCACGTCGCTCACACACATGCAAGCACACACACACACACACCAGGACGGATGTAACATATCCCAACTGGGGGGCAGGAGAAAATGGTATAGGGGCGGCTTCATCGCCCGTGGGCGAAAGAAGCCACACCCATACCATTTTCGGTTACAGGACGTTTATTAGTCAAGTAAAGCATCAATAATAACATCAGTTGTTGTTGAAGTTGCAACAGACACGCAGCATGCATAAAGCTAAAGGTCTGACTCAGAGAGTTTTCTGTTTTCAATGATGAAATGCTGTTGGTTTAGTGGTGACACAGCTGTAGTTAGTTAGTAGCAGTAGTAGTGTTTCAAATACTTTTAAATATGTGTCACAATCTGATACTGTGAGGCTCTGAAGTAGCCCAGGCCCCAGGGTCAATTTTCTTTTTATTTTTTTATTTTTATTTTTTTACAGATTTTTAAAGTATTCAATGTAAGCGTTCATATGATGCGTGTACTCAAGGAAATTGGAGCATTTTAATATGAATAAAAACTATTTTAGACAAAAAAAAAATGAAAAATATACTTTAGATGGCTCTAAAAGGAAAACAGCCTTGGGCGACATGAGGACCAAGGCACCAGATTCTATCACATACTGTATAAGCACTTTAATTTGAAATTATCTTGGGTTGTTTTGCATGGCATTGTGTTTGGTGCATGGGGCAGACTAGGCATTTAGGGGGGCATTGCCCCCCCCCCATGCCCATGCCTGGATCCGCCCCTGACACACACACACACACACACACACACACACAACACACACACACACACACACACACACACACACACACACACACACACACAACACACACACACACACACACACACACACACAGGGAGACATCTTCAGAGGTTGTTTGGAGGAGAACGAGAGAGGGTTTTCGTGGCTGAATGGGAGGTCATAAGCTAGATAGGAGAGTGATTTATTCAGCCGAACCCCCAGTTAGGGCTCAATCATTCCCCATGGGAGAGCAATAGTCCATTCTATCTCCCCTCTTTTATTGTGCTCACACACAGTTTGATTGTTTCCTTTTATCATTTATTCCTGCGGAATTAAGCCTTTGTGTACGGTTTGTGTCGCATCTTGGTGTTCTAAGCATTATGTTGTGCTTTAGCTGTTGAAAAACAGCAGATCTACAAACTCATAGCGCGCCACCGAGTGGCGCGCTATGAGTTTGTAGGTCTGCTATTTTTTATTTTATTTCTTTTTTTAAATCGTGAAAATGTAGCGAAAATCTTTGAATATATTATTTCAGAAGCAAACATTTTAAACTCAAATCTTTGCTTCAGGGATCCCTAGGACATGTTTTCAGATGGGGGTCCGCAGCCAAATATGGATAATTCTGGTGGTCCTCGGCATGAAATATGTTGAGCATCACTGACACAGGAAAATAATAGTGTCGGAAAATAGAATCTAGCGACAAAAAAACTAGAATGGAGTGTCAGAAACTACAGTAGAATCTAGCGACGAAAGTAGAATCTACTGTCAAAACTCAAATCCTAGCTTTGGAAATAGACCCTAAGCACTGGGAACTAGAATCAGCATGAGAAACTAGAATCTAGTGCCTGCAGCGATAGGATCTAGCATCAGAAATGTAACGTCGACACTAGAACGTAGCGCCAGATACTAGAAACTAGCGTCTGAAACTAGAATCAAGTTCAGGACCAAATGGGTTAAACACAGCGTGAAGTAAATGCTGCAGGCATTTTCCATTATGTATTATTGTCAAACAGGGGGAACGCAGCGGCCATAAAAGGATTAGTGCATCGGACGCGACGTGAGATTCATCGAGATTCATTCGTTTGAACCAAAGTTTTTTGTTGTTGCTTTTCAAAAAAAAAAAAAAAAAAGTTTTCAAAAGAAGAAACCACCCGCTCTCTTTTTTTCCTCTCTCTCGCTCTTCCCAGATAGCAACGTGCATTGATTCAACCAAAATTCAACGTTGAATCAATGCATTTTGCATTGATTCAACCAAAATTCAACATTGAATCAATTCATTTTGCTATCTGGGTTTTCTTTTTTGTTTCTTTCTTTTTTCCCCTTCTTTTTTTTCCCTTTTAGACATGGTGGCCTTTTCCAGGAGCTGTTATAATTTCAGGCTTCAGTGGACGACAATGTAAGTATTGATCATTCAGATTCCGAAGCTGCCGCTATACCTACTGTAATGGTGTTCAGCGAATTATATGTATAGTGCATTATATATATATATATATAATATATATATATATATATATTATATATATATATATATATATATATATATATATATATATATATATATATATATATATATATATATATATATATATATGTGTGTGTGTGTGTGGTGTGTGTGTGTGTGTGTGTGTGTGTGTGTGTGTACTGGGCCCTTTCAGTTTCAGTTCTTATCCAAAGTTTTAGCTGTGGTATAGGATGATTTGGATAATGCATATTGATTAATGATATTTCCCTACACAAAATGGCATTATGTACCCAGCATGTCTTCCTTCTCATTTCATTATAATTCCAATTTTCCCATTTTTCTCTCTCTAATCTCTCTCTGCCGCCAAAAAACCTCAATGTTCTGGACTTGGCCGCTTACAGGTCTGAATATTAAAATTGGCCTCTACAAAACACATTCTGTGCAACAGTTACAGTGTCAAACAACAAACATGGCTGCTGCAACTGCAGTGAATCGCGGCCGTTATCAAACTGTCCATTAAACCGACCTATGACAAATAGAAGCTTCGGGTTGTATAAACATTATCATCATCCTACATATCTTACTGCCTTTGTTCACATCCTACAGTAGTAACGCTCGTTGCCTGTGTTTATGTGGTTAGCAAACAGGCTAGCCGATTAGCAACATGACAACAACCTCTGGTTTGTTTGGTATGAACCAAACTCCTCCCCCGTGAAATCTCACAGACAGCGGACAGTTTCAGACTCAAGCTTCAGGAAGCTGAACTCCAGGCTGGGGTTGGGCTTGTGGGTTTTTGCAGCCCCTGTGACGATTATGAAATGATTATACAAAGATTTTGCCAGTGCTGTATGGGTTTCTCACAAACATGCCCAGAGACTGTGTTGGGATTAAACCTATAATTTAAAAAATGGGGAAGAGGGAAGTGTTTTATTCCTGAACTACAGAACTCTGAGCTCAGGTGTGTCGAAAAAAAAACTTCTTACTCCCTCCTTTGCCCTCCTTCGCCCCGCCCACTGACTGCCTCTATCCTTCTAAGTGGATCTTGTCAACACAGCTGTGTGTGTGTGTTTTTTCATGTGTCTCTGTGTGTGTCTGTGTTTCTGTGTGTCTCTGTGTCTGTGTTTTGGTGTGTCTCTGTGTGTCTGTGTTTTGGCGTGTCTCTGTGTGTGTCTGTGTTTCCGTTTGTCTGTGTGTGTCCTGTGTTTCGGTGTGACTGTGTTTCCGTGTGTCTGTGTTTGTGTCTGTGTTTCCGTGTGGTCTGTGTTTGTGTCTGTGTTTCCGTGTGTCTGTGTTTTGTGTCTGTGTTTCCGTGTGTCTGTGTTTGTGTCTGTGTGTCTGTGTTTCCGTGTGTCTGTGTTTCCGTGTCTGTGTGTGTCTGTGTTTCCGTGTGTCTGTGTGTCTCTGTGTTTCTGTGTGTCTCTGTGTCTGTGTTTCCGTGTGTCTGTGTTTGTGTCTGTGTGTCTGTGTTTCCGTGTGTCTGTGTCTGTGTGTGTGTCTGTGTTTCCGTGTGTCTGAGTGTGTCTGTGTTTTCGTGTGTCTGTGTTTCCGTGTGTCTGGTGTGTCTGTGTTTTGGTGTGTCTGTGTCTGTGTCTCTGTGTGTGTCTGTGTTTCCGTGTGTCTCTGTGTGTCTGTGTGTCTGTGTGTGTCTCTGTGTCTCTGTGTCCGTGTCCTTGCACTACAGAGGTTACCCCAGCATCAGATACAGAACGGCTAGCAGAGTAAAACAACCCCAGCCTGCGGTCGGGTCGCGATGGTGTGGTCGCATCGCATCGCCACGTCTGGTCTGTGTGCCACCTGTCCCCCTGGGTGGGAGGGGGAGGGGTGTGGGAGGGTGGGTGGTGCGCACATGTTGGGTGTGTGTGTGGGGGTGTGTGGTGCGCACATGTTGGGTGTGTGTGTGTGTGTGTGTGTGTGTGTGTGTGTGTGTGTGTGTGTGTGTTGTGTGTGTGTGTGCGTGTGCGTGTGTGTGCGTGTGCGTGTCGTGCAGTGTTGCCAATTTGGCACATTTGTTGCTATATTTAGTTTTTTTTTTCATTCCCCCCCGATCCCCATGACACCAAAATTACTGAAAAACCAAAAATCTAGTGCTTTTTGGCTGTTGAGTTTGGGTGAAATTGTTTGACAGGCACCAGAGATAAAACCCTTGTTTTTTCCTCCTATGATAGAGTCCTCCTTCCTTCCTAGAAAGGACCATTGGTAACCACATGGACCCTTATAGATCTGTAACTCTTGAGATTGTAAAATGAAACCAAATGGGCCCTTACGGGTCCGCTTGGTTTAATTTTACACGCTCAAGAGTTGAATTATATTTATCTGAATCTTAAATTAATTACCTATTTTTTAAGAATCCACACATTTAGAAACTGTAGAAGAATTGTCTTTTTTGACCAACATTTTGACAGTTCTCTCTCCTAAATTAGTCTGAGAGACTGGTGGTTCTCTGTGGCTAAAATGCAGAATAAACAGTGGGCCCTGGTATGAAAATGGTTGAAAACCACTGCGCTCTACCGCATTCTAGTGCATTTTGGAAGTGCCACTAATGCATTTTGCATGTTGGCAGTTGGCGACACTGATGCCGTGTGTGTGCTGTGTGCGTGCGTGTCTAGGAGCAGGTGGCCATGTTGCTGGTACAGGAAACGTCTACACTAATCAACAGAGACCCCCTCAACCTTGGGGGAGCGCAGGGTCCCCCGCCGCCACCCCCCCCGCCACCCCCCCCGCCCGCCGCCTGGGAAGTGGATGAGTCGCACAGACAGAAGCTGTTATCCAGCCTTATTTATCACATTTTGTCCTGGCTAGATTTTAGTTTCTGACATTCTGATATTCCAATTTCTGACACTAGATTCTAGTTCCCGATGCTAGGTTCTAGTTTCCGACGATAGATTTCAGTTTCCAGCGCTAGATTCTAGTTTTTTGACACTGGATTCTGGTTCCTGACGCTAGATTATATTTTCTGGCAGTAGATTCTAGTTTCTGACAGTAGCTTCTAGTTTCTGACAGTAGATTCTAGTTTCTGACGCTAGATTCTAGTTTCTGACACTAGATTCGAGTTTCCGACGCTAGATTCTATTTTCTGAAGGTATTTATTTTTGGCGATAGATTCCAGTTTCTGACAGTAGATTCTAGTTTGCAATGCTAGATTCTATTTTCTGACAGTGGATTCTAGTTTTTCCGGAAAAAAAAAATCCATGTTCCCGTCTAAGTGATGCTCAACATATTTCATGCCTAGGCCTCCTGGAATTATATAATTTTGCTGCGACCCCTGTCTAAAAACATGTTCTAGATGATTTGAATAAAAATGTTTGCTTCTAAAATAATATATTCAAACATTTGCACATATCTTCATGATTTTTTCCAAAAAAAATATCAGACCTACAAGCTCATAGCGTGCCACCGAGTGGCGCGCTATGAGCTTGTAGGTCTGATATTTTCAGTACCAAAGTATATAACGCTTAGAACGAAAAACACGAGACAGTGCAGAATGGTTTTATACACACACACATGCACGCACATACACGCACGCACACACACTTGTGAGCGCAACTCGAACGCACGCATGCAATCACTCAGTGCGGCGACGTTCTCCTGCTGTGACAGGGGCAGGAGGAGATGGAGGACTTAAAGGATACATCAGCATCCAAATAAAGCCCCAAAACACTTCAACTAATCCTGCAGAATGTGTCTGTTTATTAAAGCAGATAATCGAGGGGCTCACAATCAGCTCAAGGTTGTGCTTTTCAATGCGCCGGAGACGCCGGAGGGGGTTTTACGCAAAGCGGCAGATTCAATGCAATACACTGTCATATTCTGAACCCAACTAAACTGCAGTATGACATCTCTCTCTCTCTCTGTGTCTGGGTGTGGAATAGAGTCCTTCACGGGTCCATGTTCAAGGACCCCTGCACCGGGAAAGATAATGGACCCGGCTGCTATCATTATTTATTTTTTTACCACATCTATTTATTGGATTTTAATTTTACAAAACAAAAAGTAAAACAGTGAAAGCAAACAGGAAACTGCATGAATGAAGAATTTGATGCACTTTCACAAGACAAAAAAAAGAAAAAAAGGAAAGAAAAAAAATATATAAATATATATTCACAAAACTACTGAAGCGTTATGATGCTAGTCGATCCACCATCTGATCCGCCACCAAACTATAAATGACTGTAATCAGTCTGAGATATCAGGGAGTCTGAGCTCATCAAAATACCTAAAGAAAGGATCCCAAATTCTATTGAACTTTTTCAGGGAGCCGCCAAGCAAACATCTGATTCTTTCCAATTTAACATAGTGAAGGATGTCTTTAATCCATGAAGTGTGTGATGGAGGGGGTGGGCGACTTCCACCTAAGTAGAATTAGACGTCTGGCTAATAGGGTCACAAAGGCAATAAAGGACACCTCCATAGAAGAGAGCAATAGTTCAGGGGAAGAGAGCCAAAATAAGTGCCATTATAGCATTAGCTCTATCGGGTCTACCGACTATCCTAGACAGCCACTCAAAAATCTCCACCCAGTAGGTCTGCAGAACGGGACAGGACCAGAACATATGTAAATGATTTTGCCGGAGCTTGGTGACAACGGTCACAGGTCGGATCTATGCGGTTATAGATTTTGGACAGTCGCACCTTAGTGAAGTGAGCACGATGTACAACTTTAAACTGAATCAATCCATGCCTCGCACAAATGGAAGATCTGTGCACTTGAGCAAGTACAGTATGTCTCCCCAAAGCTCTTCTGAAATCTCCTCTCCCAGTTCCCCCTCCCAGAGTGTTTGGATTGAGTTGAGAGATACTGAACGTATAGAGTGGATCTGATCATAGAAGTACGAAATCATCCCCTTCAGACCAGGTAATGGGTTAAGAAATGTATCTAAAGCCGTCTCTGGGGGACGACCAGGGAACTGAGGGAATATTCTACTAATAAAATTGCGAATCTGTAAATACCTGAAAAAATGAAAATTAGGTAAGGAAACTTCTGTGATAATTGTTGAAAGGAAGCCAAATTATTGTCGATATAAAGATCTTTAAGTGTTTTAATACCTTTGTTAGACCAAATATCAAAGGCATTGTCAACTAATGATGGAGGGAAGGTGTTATTATTATATTATATCGTTACAATATCGTTACAAGCCTAGGGAGATCTATGGCACTGATCTAATTCAAGACTTCAAATTAATTCAATTCTAATATAGCGAAATTAGCAGATGGACTCCAGGGAGCTTGTGGATGTGTTCGTTTTGATGCTGTTGTGATGCTGTGGTATTAAGGATCAAGTACTAATGCGTTCATTTACCAAACAAAAAAAGGACAAAAACAAGGATAATGGGGGGAAAAAAAGAGGTTTCAGCCCCAACAGCAACCATGTATAAATGTCTCTAGAGGGCGTTTGGTAAATCAAGTGTCAAAGTGGATTTAGCATAGTTTAATGCAATCAGATAACTGTTCTGTTTGGACGTATTTCTGTCAAGGACAGAAAGTATACGCAGTTTATTTTTTGCCACTCACTAGACGTTCATGAATAACCTCCGATGATGATGATGACGATGATGTTGTCATATATACCCTCTACTGTCCAACAGCAACAGTGTCACCAGTGGGACAGAAAATATCAGCCACTATAACAGTACATTTTAATGACTGGGTGATGCTAGCCTCGATCTCCAGGCTCTCATCCGCGCTGCGAGATGACAGCCTGGATTCACGGTGCCCCAAAGCCACTGACGGAAGTCGGGACTTCCGGAAGTTTCCATTACTCACGATGCGGTGCTCCCCGAAAATGAATACCCCACGGAAACATTTTATTTCTTCCTTTGTGCTCGCAAAGCTGTTGTAAATGTTTAAAACATGAAATTGTGCACTTTGCACTATAATTGCTTCGTTCGTTAGAATCGTTTTTTTTTCTGAAAATAACATTGAACAAGTCAAGTCGCTAGTGTGACTGAACAGGGTTGTTTCGTTCTCAGTATCAAAAGCCCACCCTGTAGCCAGGGTGGGGTGATGCTGGCGACGCTTGAATTTCATTGGCTGTAGCGTAATCGTCCAAGTATCGGCCGAAAACCTCAATTATACAGTATGTATCTTTTCGGCCAACGTTGCCCCGCCCAATTGCCTGTTTGCCTTCTATCGGACGAATCGGTGGCTCTCATAGACACATAATGGAGTTCGGGAAACATCGCCTCTCCATCGTCCATTGTCGCCGCCTGTTAAAACGTACTCTACCAAATATTCCCAAATCCAGAGTCCAGCTTTCATGGGTTTTACGTTAGTCTATAGATTCCATTTGGAATCCTCCTCCTCATCAGAAAGAGAATTCCACCCCAGAAGGCTGACATTGTGTCCTGTCTGAGCCATTTCAAGGGGGAGGAGTTTGGGTCATACCAACCAAACCAGAGGTTGTTGTCAATCATGTGGCTAACGGGCTAGCCCATTCACTAAACAAACAAACACACCCAACGAGCGCTACTAGAATGGGAAAAAACACATTAAGTATGTTGGATGATGATGTTTATAAATGCCTTTCAAGAAACAAATTATCATATGTCTATTTTTAGAGCCAGATTAAAATACGTTGTTTCGCCACTGTGGTGGGCGGCTATGTTTGTTATTTGAAGCTGGAGTGATAGGGCTACTGGCCAATCAGCTGCACACGTTCATGGACCAACCCCCATCTCTGACCCTCATTGGATAATACATCTTGTTACCAAAGTACGTTGTAAATTCTACAATACAAGACCAGACCAAGAGACGCAGTGCATTCAGACAATGGGCCGCCACGCGCTTCGTTGTCAAGCAATAATTCCCAGAATGCTGCTTATTAAAGCCAAGTTCCTCAACCAGGCATGTTGTCTGAGAGCCGACTGACACGACTGCATTGATAAGATGAAAACCCAGAAATCCTCGAACAGCGTGGGCCGGTTGGCCGCCTTGTTTTAAGCCCTGTGTCAGCATGGCGATGTCCTGGAGGTAATGGTTATTTTAGAGGAAGCGAGTATATTTACCAAAACGACCGCAATAAAGTAGCCAAATGTGCGTTTAAAACGGACTGCATCACGATGCGGGGCTGAGGACGCTTATCAAGTCAGACTAGAGTTCTCAAACTCTGCCCGAACCCGACCAGGCCCAGGCCCGACCCGACATTTAGGGTCGGGCTTGGGCCTAAAATTTATGCTAATCAGTAGGGCCGGGTCGGGCTTAGGGCTCGCCATGAAAAAAAAAAATATTTATTGAATTATTTTATTTTGTTAAAAATAATAGTTCTGATCTGTCTGCCTGTGTATTTATCTATTATGAAGATGGTGCTGACTGGCATTTCACTTTTACTCTGTGTAACCTCTAAAATTCTAACCCAAACCCGACCAGGCCCCGACCTGACCCACATTTTTAGGCCGGGTCGGGCCTAAAAACTATGCTAATTAGTCGGGCCGGGCCGGGCTTTGGGCCTGATCAGTTAGGGCCCAGTTATGGCCGGGCCTTCATTTTCAGGCCCGTTGAGAACTCTAAGTCAGACGGCTGGCAGCCAACATGCCTGGTGGAGGAACTCTGCTTAATAAGCAGCCTGCTGGGAATACTCACTTGGTTTTCAGTAGAATCCGCTGGGGCAGGGCGGATCTAGGCATTGGCCATGGGGGCAATCCCCCCTAAATACCCAGTCTGCCCCCCAAACACGATGCCATGCAAAACACCGCAAGATATTTCAAATTAAAGTGCTTATATTTAAAATGATGTGAAACACTACTACTGCTACTAACTAACTACAGCTGTGTCAACACTAAACCAACAGAATTTCATCATTGAAAACAGAAAACTCTCTGAGTCAGACCTTTAGCTTTATGCATGCTGCGTGTCTGTTTGCAACTTCAACAACTGATGTTATTATTGATGCTTTACTTGACTAATAAAAGTCCTGTAACTGAAAATGGTATGGGTGTGGCTTCATCGCCCGTGGCGCGAAGCGACACGGGCGATGAAGCCGCCCCCATACCATTTTCTCTTGCCCCTCCAACATGTTCTCTTGCCCCCCCAGATGGGACATGTTATATCCGCCCCTGCGCTGGGGTTGAGTCAATGGGTTAGGATCCAGGCCAGGCCTTTTCGGGTACCTACTCTATGAACAGACGGCTGTCTCAGTGCTATTTATACGTCTTGGGGTGAGATCGGGCTGACTATATACAGTAACTTCTGCATACCATTTTGAAGGGGAAGGAGGGAGGAAGGGGGGTAGGTGGGTTTAACTTTCAGCTACAGCATCGTGTTCTGATCTCTTCTGTCCTTCCGGTCGCCCGTTAGATGCCTGGCAGGTGGTTTGACAAGCCTATGCAGAGCATCCCGTCAGCTCTACTCTCTGTCATGTCGTATCACTCAATTCACTCACAGCTCAGCTCTCTGAGGAGATCAACGTACCTGATCAACGTACCCCCCCCCCCCCCCCCCCCCCCCCACACACACACACACACACACACACACCCTCTGAGAGACACATCTGAATAAAAACCTCACCAATAAAGAAGTGTAACTTTTCACTGAGAAGAAGGTGTAGAAATGGATGCTGAGAGAGAAATCCTCTGTGAGGGATTTCAATTATGATAGTTTCCCTCTCTTGCCTTGCCTCTTTTTTAAGTCATTAAAATCGAGAAAGCATCAGTGTGTCATTTCACATTTTAAATACCCAACTAGCATGGTCAGGACAGAGACCAATCGGTGATGTCTTGACTGTGGTCCAGATCAAGGCATTCCAAAACTACTTAAATCTGGCCAAGAATATCACATGATTTCAACCAAAAAGAAATACTGAAAGGGTAAATGGTGCATTTATTCAAGGTACAGTGCCAAGTCCAAGTATAGTAAATTAACTTCATCCATTCACACACACATTCATACGCCGATTGCAGCAGAAACGATGCAAGGTACAACCAGCACATCGGTCGGAAATTTGGGATCCAACATGGTCATTGGACAACCTGCTCTCTATCTCCTGAACCACAGTTGCATATATAATTTTGGCTTTTTTGGGGCATTTTGTTTGACATGGAAAAGTTTGAGCACCGCTGAAATAGCAATGTGTTTTTTTTCCTTCAGAAAACTTACAGATTTTAGAAAACATTTTCGGAGCCGCAGGCTGCAGGCCTAAGGCGGTTAAAAGAGAGGTGCTCGATTAATTTCAAAAAGATAATTTTTCCAGTGCATTTCTTTTCCCTCTTTTCCTCTCTCTCTCCCTCTCTCCAACTTCTTGGTCATTTTCATTAAAAGTCCCAGTTGGAGCTCGACGGTGTGTGTATTGCATGGGTGGGTTCTACGCCAGGAGAGCTGGTATGTTTTATTACAGGCCGTGTCGCTGAGATGCAATGTAAATCAGCAGGTCAGGGGGTCGGCGCCCACATTAATTCAGCGCTCTGGATGAAACGCAGCCTGGCCTCTAAAGGTCTGCAGTAAATTGCAGCCCGCCCCCACCAGCAACGGTGGAAAGTAAAAGAGTATGTTTACTCGAGTACTATACCTATTAATACCTCCCAAAACCTCCAGGGGTTTTCAACAGTGGTCCTTGAGAGGGTTCCAGGGGGTTCCCAGGCTAAATGATGAAAAGAAAGTTGGTTAACCAGATGTAACTCTTTAAGAGCGTAAAAAAAAAATGAAACCAAATGATTGACCCTTGCAGGTCCATTTGGTTTCATGTTGGGCTAATTCACGTATAATTCACATATATTTATCGTGTGAATTAGGCCCAAGTCTACACAACTAGAGAATGTAGAAGATTAATGGTCATGTTGATCTGTATATTTGACTAAATGTTTGTTTTCTCCGAAATACAGTTATCTGTTTTCAATGATGAAATGCTGTTGGTTTAGTGGTAACACAACTGTAGTTAGTTAGTAGCAGTAGTAGTGTTTCACATCATTTTAAATATATGGCACTTTAATTTGAAATATCTTGTGTTGTTTTGCATGCCATCGTGTTTGGTGGGGCAGTCAGGGCATTTAGGGGGGCATTGCCCCCCCATGCCCATGCGTAGATCGGCCCCTGCCTGGTAGGTCACTAGACGACTATACTGAGAGCAATTTAATGTAATTTTTGTCCCCATCGATTGTCTTTTTAGAAGCAGGTGCTGAGTCATGCAGGGACATGGCCGCGGCCCATCCACTGCTCTCCGTCCCTCTAGCACACATATGTCAAACTCAAGGCCTGGGGGCCAAATCAGGCCCGTGAACGAATTATCTTCGGCCCGCGGGATTATATTGAATTAGTATAAGAACTGGCCCATGATAAGAAATGAATGCAACTAATTGTTTTACTTCCTCAACTCAGTCTCATTTACTTTTTCAATTAACTATGAAGGCAGCACTTGGTGAGGATCATAGAAGAAGAAAAAAAAAATCCCCGAAAAAAGCAGGTGTTCACGTCTCATAGCGCGCCACTCTGTGCCGCGCTATGAGACGTGAACACCTGCTATTTTTCATTAAAACTTTTTAAAATAGTTTTTAATACAGGCAGTTTCATCTTTACAATTATCTTGAGAGACATTGATTTTTGAAGGGAAATTACGTTTTTGCTGTTGACAGGGATGTCATTGTAAACCGGTGTTGAAACACAAACCCGTATCTCCGGCGCTCAACTTGTACCAATTTTTCTATTTTGGCCCACTCTGTATTTGGGTTTGACACCCCTGCTCTAGCAAGCTTTAGGATATCTGAGTATGTTTTTTTTCCCTATAATATCATAATTAGTTTTAATACCAAGGATTTAATTAGTTTTACTTCCACCCTAAAATATGAGATAAGTATCGACAGAATTCAAACTTTGCACAAAGGTTGCAAAAAAACTAATTCCAGGCATTTATTTACTTAGGGATGGAAGTGTCTTTACTGTCAGATATTTATAGATATGTAATTTAAGAAAATCAATGTTTATAAGATGAACTAATCTGGCACACTGTAATTGTGTTGGCGGAGAGACTAGCAGAGGTCCCACAGCATTAATTCACTCTATAGAAAAACTCCACTCCTTATGTGCAAAGTAGAAATAAAATCATTATTTTCATGTTAGTGTAATCAAAAAGCATGTGGTTGTTAATCAACTATGCTTAATCTTTAGGAAAGCAATTAACTCTCTCAGTGCCAGCCCTTTTTCATATTTTTGGAGCTCGCCAGTGCCAGCGATTTTCATCTAAAAGTCATATTTCATATTTCGGTCCATGTTTCCCGACGGACAAGTTAGTGGACGGACACACACTTTTGGTTCCGGGTTAGGCCGTCCCTTGTTATGCTCTAGCAATGGTCGCCGCGGTCGCTGCTAGCTGCTGTTAGCATGGGGATCGTATTGAACCGGCGCCGGTAAGTTACGTCACGTACAGTAGCGTTAACGTCAGCGGCATCAGTTGTTACTGTAAATCATAATGATAACGGATGACGTAGATCTATTTCCATGGCATGAAAACTGTTAACATAAAACCTTCATAAAGAAAAGACAGGTCCACTTATTGACGAGTCACTCACAGAACAGTGTACACAGGATGGAAATGAACGGCTGGTTAAAATGCTTGTCAGTTCCAAAACAAATTATTCCTGCGGAGGAGACCCTATATTAGATTAGCTCCTTGTGTGTGTGTGTGTGTGTGTGTGTGTGTGTGTGTGTGTGTGTGTGTGTGTGTGTGTGTGTGTGTGTGTGTGTGTGTGTGTGTGTGTCTCAGACTGGCAGCCGTTTATCAAAGCAGAAGAACAGAGAAGAACAAGGAGAAAGCCGTTACGCCGGACACTGCTAATTATCCTGTGATGGATCGTGCCTTTGAATTTGTCAGGAAGTTTGACAGAGTTTCAAATGGAAAGTGATGCTATAGAAGGACGGCCGCCCCTCGGGGTGACGTGACTGGGATTCTTAAAGAAACGTTTGTTTTTCCCCAACATCAAGGACCCCCCAAAGTGATTTGTCTGACTGTGACTGTGACTAGCATGCAGCAGAAGAGACCTGGTTCTCAGAGGAGTTTAGACTTAGAGAGTACTGGTTCACAAAGGAGAGAGAGAGAGAGAGACAGAGAGAGAGACAGAGAGAGAGAGAGAGAGAGAGAGAGAGACAGAGAGAGAGACAGAGAGAGAGAGAGAGAGAGAGAGAGAGAGAGAGAGAGAGAGGAGATGAGTGAACTTTTGTTAGTGTCAAGCCCTGGACCACAACCTTTACTGTACTTTCCATGTACTGTATATGTTTTTTCGGCATCGTACTCTGTAATATAGAGCACTATACTGCATTTAATGCATGGACAATAGGGGTGTGAATCTCAGCCCTGAGGCCGATTCGATATGCATCTCGATACACTGCCAGCGATACGATATTTTAGCGATACATGTATTTTTTTGGCGATACGATGCGATACGATTCACCCTCTTCCCGATGCGATACTTTGCGATAACCTTTTAGCTCAAATCAATGCGATACGATGCGATACGATGCGATGCGATACGATACATGATTCAACCTGATGCAAATAAGCAAACATTTAAATAAAAAAAGAAGAAATTCAGTATGGTACTAGAAAAATGATTTGTTTTTATTCCATATGGTATGCCTAAAACTATTTTTGGCATCTTAAACAACATTTCTCAAAGTGTCACTTAGTGCAATTATATGGTGCATAACTCTGTCTGCCACACATATGAAGATTATGAACTCAATAGGTTCATAATCTTCATATGTGTGGCAGACAGGGATATGCACTATATAATTGCACTAAGTGGCCCTCATAAAGTATTTTTCCCCTTTATTTTATTATTTTATCTTTTATAACTTTACATATAAGACACTCAGTGAGGGTTGTCTGTTTAGTTTACACTACAGCAGCAGTGAGCCTGACTGCATTATTGTTTACAACAATTGCTTTGCACTAAACCCAGTTGTGAAAGGGTATACTTTGTTCTCACTATTGTGATGTTAACTACAATAGTGAGAACAACAATGTATACCCTTATATGACAAAGGCTTACAGCTGCTGTAGTGTAAACAGACTCTCACTGAGTAGCTTCTATCCAATGTCCATAAGCCATAAAAAAGCCCTCGTTTTCCACAACGCTATAAGGCTGGATGTCTTTGCATATGAAGTAGGCGATGGCCTTAGTTATAGCCATAGCGCGGGCAGAGGTTGATGGAAGGGAACTCCCAAAATAAGAGGCGGCACTTTTCAGTTCCTGACCTGATTTGCTTGGTTTATCTCCAGTATCCGAAGCGGTACTTGAAGGGGAAGCGGCGGTAGACGTGTCTGTGATGTTGTGTATTCTTTTTAAGTGGCTCTGCATGTTTGTCGTACTGCCCGTGTACGGCTTTATAACACGGCATTCTTTGAAATGACGTTCGTCTTGTCCAGCTTTCTATCAATCTTGTAGTATCCATAGTGTTTCCATACATAAGACTTAAGGTTTGCATTAAATATAGTCTGCTGCGGCTCTTTGCTGCTGCTGCTGCTCACGCGTACCTCCATACTAGTAGAGCCATAGAGTATAGACAGCGTTACGCAAACCCAGTCGAATGGCAGCCAAGGCTTCTATTGAATGGGGACAACCAGCAGTTACGGAATGCATTGGAGTCTACGGGCTGATGCGAGTGCACAAACCACGTGACCAGGCTGTTTTCCGCCCCCTCAATATCGCACCTCTTGCCTCTGTGTAGTGTATTGTAGCTAGCCTATAAGCCTCACGGCTTCCGTCCGTGTTCAAAACAAAACTTGGAAATGATGATGGTGCGTTCAAGGCGATTGGGAATCAAGGAGAAGCATAACATTTAACATGAAAAACACGGCGCTTGTATCGGATTTTGCCGGATTTACCATCGATTTTCGCCGATACAAACGCATCCATCGAGATGAATCTAGATTTCACCCGTCAATTGTACCGATACGTGGTGAATGGACCGGTGCACTCGCATCGCGCACGTGGGTATCGATGTATCGATTAATACCGATGAATCTCCACACCCCTAATGGACAATGGAAACAACCTGCGTGTCATGACGTGCATGAGTGCATGTGTGCGTAGAACGGTGCACATGTTTGTGTATGTGTGTGCACACATGTGTGTAATTGTAATAAGGGGGGGGGGGGGGGGGGGGGGGGGTTATGAGTGGATCAACACTGTCACAGTTCTTGGAATAGAAGCTGTTTGTTTTCTGGTCACTGAAGCAGAGTATTTACAGAGGATGGGATTCCAGGGAGAGAGTCAGGAGTGAGTGCACAGGAGTGTGCGTCTGTACATCATACAACTGTGTGTTTTTCCCCCACAAGTGGAATAGAGCAGGGGTTTTCAACAGGTGGTCCGGGGACCACCAGTGGTCCTTGAGAGGGTTGCAGGTGGTCCCCAGGCTAAATGATGGAAAGTTGGTTAACCAGATGTAACTCTTGAGAATGTAAAAATGAAACCAAATGGACCCTTGCGGATCCATTTGGTTTCATTTTCACACTCTCAAAATGGACCTGCAAAGTGGACCTGCAATGTAGTTTTCAACAGGTGGTCCGGGGACCACCAGTGGCCGCTGAGAGGATTCCAGGTGGTCCACAGGCCAACGGATGGGTAGTTGGTTAACCAGATGTAACTCTTTGACAGCGTAAATATATGTTGTTGGTTTACACTCTCAAGAGTTAAAATATGGCCGTCTTGATCTGCATGTTTGCCTTGTTTTGTTTCCCAAATCCTTGTGGAAAAAAGCAAAAGAAATATTTACTTTTCGGTCTGTAGAGCTAAAACGTCATCAAAGGGTGGTGCGTGGTTCAAATGCTGATCAAATGGTGGGCCCTTTTGTTGAAAACCACTGAGCTATAGGCCTTAGGGCACGAGTTGGTTGTGCTTTCAATAGGATGCCATGCCGTTATGCCTGCTGACCTTCGATTGTTGCGACCTCCCATTGTTTGAATTTACTATCCATCGGTCATGACTGTTAGTGTTTCGGTGGGCCGATGTTTACGCTGTCAAGAGTTAAAATATTCATCATGTGAATTAGCCCAAGAATGTAGAAAATTAATGGTCATTAGGTTTGACTGTAGGTTTGACTAAACTAAAGACTCCTTTTGCCCACGATTCCAGGCTGGAATTCGAGAACAAAAACTGTTTTCGAATTCCAACCTGGAATTGTGGACAAAAGCAAATGGAATCTTTAGTTTAGGGGCCTGTGGTGCTAAAATGTCCTCAAATGGTGGTTCGTGGCTCAAATGCTGAATAAATAGTGGGCCCTAGTATCAAAAAGGTTGAAAAACACTGATCTATGGGACACTCCCCCTACAAATGTCCAGCCAAGTACATACATTAAACATTATTCTATGTACCAGTTGTATAACAATGCTCTGCCTTATATACAAATTGTAAGTGGCTGTTGTTTGTCCTAAAGGTTTTGTGCAAGACACACTCTTCAAGTGCGTGTGCGCGTGCACCTGCGTGCGTGTGCGTAGCTAAGACCCAAGGCCACATTGGAGCCTAATCACCTGCTGCTGCTGTGGCTCCAGACCCCCCCCCCCCCCCCCCACACACACACACACACACACACACGCCAGCTCTCCTATGAACACTTGCTTTAATTAATAATCAAGCTAATTGGATAGAGATCCCCTGTAGTGCCATTTCTGTATGTGTGCGTGTGCGCGTGCGTGCGTGCGTGTTGCACACACATTAACGATGCAGCTTATTTTTTTCCCTATTGTACAGCACTTTGTGGCGTGGGCCTGGAAAAGTGCTATTAAATAAAGTTATTATTATTATTATCATTTGTGTGATTCCCACATCCCTAGTGTTTGCTGCGATCGTGCGCTTGAGGGTCTGCATGAAAGTCCAACATCTTAACCACGGGAACAAAGGGACATCCCCTTGGTCCGGGGCAGATACTAGACTTTGGAGGCCATCACGACAGAGGCTGTAGCCACTGCTACGCAATAACACAACTGTAAAAAAAAAAAACAATGCTAATTCAAAGGTCCGCAATATCACGTAAATATTCTTGCACTAGTGCACGCTGGTGTCGAAAACGAACGCCCCTAAATGCCCAGACTGCCCCACCGAACATGATGGCGTATATATATATATATATATATATATATATATATATATATATATATATATATATATATATATATATATATATATATATATATATATATATATATATAAATGGTGTTGATTTTTAACGCGTTAACGGCGTTGATTAAATTTCTACGTTATTTGCGTTAAAATTTTTAACGCAATTAACGCACATGCACGCGCGTGCGCACGCTCTGTCTCGGATGTGATTCCATTCGCTGGCGACTCTATTAAGGGGGACAACAAATAGGGACAAAGTTGCGGAATGCATTGGAGTCTATGGGCTCGAGCGAGTATATCAGGGCTACTAAACTGGTGGCCTGACATCTCCGTTCACTTCCATGGAATGGTCTAATGGCGGCTGCTCTTCATTTCCACTGAGCATGAGTACAGCTAACTGAATAGCAGCGCACGCTCTGTTCTCTGACCCCTCAATGTCGCGACTCTTCCACTAGTCTCTATGCTTCCTTCCCACTTCCTGTTCCTGCACGTGAAGTCAGATGTAAACAAACAGCAGCTCTTTCGGATCACTCCCAACTATTGTGATGTGTTTGTTTAACCGCGTCGCCATCGAAACTGAGAAGAAAAGTTGATTCAGAAAATCGCCAGTTTAATAACGAGTGGACCGAAAAATAATGGCTAAATTGAAACTCCATAGGGAGCGCAAGCAGACGTATTGCTCTGTAACCAAGTCAATGCTGTCGCAAAATAATCCGATGGTAAAAGACGCCACTGTTGCATGGATTATTGTCAAGAAGAAAAAAAAAACACCCAGAGATGATGAAGAGTCGAGTGCATGCTGGCTGCAGGAGGTAGAGCCTATTTCTTTCCCTGTTTACCTCCCTGTTCCCTGTTTACCTTTGCATTAGTGAATATTTGTATTTGTCTGTCTTGATGAAATGAACATGGTGGGCCCTATTGTATGGCCACTGGCCAGTCAAAGATGTGCCATCACTGTCATTAGTTGCCTGTGTGTAGGCTAGTCCTGTCCCCTGTTGCAAGCCTTTTGAGAATTAAAGAGAGAGCACAATAAGTGTGCCTTAGATGTTGTGATTTGCTGCTGTTGTGATAACAGATATGATATGAAGACCTTTTTCATAAGCTGCACTATAAACGTGTATTTTGATTTGGTTCAAATATGATGCATGTTAGAAAGACCAGATGCACATTGCACTTTTCTTATAAATGGAGAATTTTAAAAAGTGAAATACTTTATAAAATGTGTCTGTGTGTGTACACATGTCATGGTGGAGAGTAGTCTCTGTGGCAGTCTGGCCCCCGGGCCCCTTGGGTTTTTGGCAATGCGGACTCCTGAACAATTTAGTTGAATAGCCCGCTGTCTTTCCATTTCCGCAACAATACACAGGAAAACATGGCATATTGTCCGAAATAGTCCGAATGGTGATTAATCATGATTACTTTGAAGGTGTGATTAATTTGATTAAAATTTTTAATCATTCAACACCCCTAATATATATATATATATATATATATATATATATATATATATATATATATATATATATATATATATATATTATATATATATATATATATATATATAAACGTATTTGAAACACTACTAACTGACTACAGCTGTGTCACCATTATACCAACATCATTTCATCATTGAAAACAGAAAACTCTCTGAGTCAGACCTTTAGTTTTATGCATGCTGCGTGTGATGTTATCATTGATTCTTATACTTGCCTAGTGGTATGGGTGCGGCTTCGTCGCCCGTGGCGTGAAGCGATACCATTTTCTCCTGTCCCCCCAAAATGTTACATCCGCCCCTGATATACCGTTACTTTGTTCAGGTGATTTTTGTTTTCTCCAACTTCCTTATTATCCTGGTTCCTGCAGTGTACAAGTTCCCACTTCCCAGTCACCCCACCAGCACTTTGGCCACCATGAAGAAAGACAGTGTGGTGAATTTACTGCAGGGTTTGACACTAAGGTCTTGCCCAACGGGCAAGTCAGGTTCTACTTGCCCTCAGCTCATGGTCACTTGCCCCCAAAAATATATTGCAAATTTTGCAGATGTAAATTTTGCAGATGCAATTCTTGAGAGTGTAAAAATGAAACCAAATGGACCCTTGCGGTCCATTTGGTTTCATTTTTTGCACTCTCAAGAGTTAAAATTCATCATCTTAATTAGCCCAGGTCTACACAACTACAGAGTGTAGAGGATTAATGGTCATTTTGATGTGTGTATGTTAATTTGCCTGTTTTGTTTCCCAAATCCAGCCTGGAATTGTGGACAGCTAGAAAGCAGGGAAAGACACAGAGGCAGAGTGCAGTGACTGCCTTCAAGACAAATTCATCTTGTGTTGTGTTATAGTGCACCAAGTTGCACACTTGCCCGATCGGGCAACCAGGTCTTCACTTGCCCGACCATTTTTTTACTTGCCCCGGGCAAGCGGGCAAGTGTTAGTGTCAAGCCCTGGTGCTTCTCTCTCTCTTTCTGTCTTCTCTCATCTTCTCCCTCTCTCACACTATCTTGCTCGACCACTCCATTTCTCTTGCAACCCGCATGTTTACCCCCCCCCCCCCTCCTCCAATTGCGTTTAGTTCCTCTCACGCTAACACCCACCATCACCCCCCCCTCCCTCTCCCTCTCTCTTTTCCAGTGGCAGATGTAACATTTCCCAATTGAGGGGGCAGTAGAAAATTGTATGGGTGCGGCTGTTGTTGTTGAAGTTGCAACAGACACGCCACATGCATAAAGCTAAAGGTCTGACGAGTTTAGGTAAAGGTCAGAGAGTTTCCGGTTTTCAATGATGAAATGCTGTTGGTTTAGTGGTGACACAGCTGTAGTTAGTTAGTAGCAGTAGTAAGTGTTTCAAATCCTTTTAAATATAGGCACTTTAATTTGAAAAATCTTTTCAGACTGGGCATTTAGAGGAGCATCAACCCCCCCATGCCCATGTCTAGATCCGCCCCTGCTCTTTTCGCTCTCAGTATGAACGGTTGGGGTGGAGACAGAGGTGGTGGTGGTGGTGGTGGTGGTGAGCTGCAGCCCAGCAGCTTCTCTATATTAGATGTCAGCTCTCAGATAGAGACTCAGGCCTGTGGGTAAACACTTTGACAGGCTCTACAGAGGATATTTTGTCTGTGAAATGGACTCTGGATTACTCTGTGCAGGGTGGGGGCGATGGGGGTGGCAGATTGGGGGTGGGGGGGACATACCCGGGAACAAGGAGAGGGAGAGGGCAAGAAAAGACTCACTCTTCTTCTCCATCTTCTCCTGTGGATGTGTCTCCTCTTCTGGGTGAATGTGAGGAGATGCTGACTGTCTGCCTGCTACGGATTAGTGCTCGGTAAGAGCAGGCATGCAAGCAAGAACGGGAAAAAAAATGCTCATGCAGTTCTCAGTTTGATGGTTTAGCATAGCTGTGCCTCCGGTCTTTATCTGGTACCAGGGCTTGACACTAACACTTGCCCACTTGCCCGGGGCAAGTAAAAAAAAAAACTGGTGGGGCAAGTGAAGACTGCTACCTGGTTGCCCGATCGGGCAAGTGTGCAACTTGAAAAACTGGTTTTGGGAGACGAAACAGGCAAATTAACCTACACATCAAAATGACCTAATCTTCTACATTCTCTAGTTGTGTAGACCTGGGCTAATTAAGATGATGAATTTTAACCCGGATCGGGTTTTCCCGTGGAAGGAGGTCAAAAGGGAGGTGAGTGTAGCAGGTGGCTATAGCCTCCTTCGTGATGGCCTCCAAAGGCCACACAAGGTAAGGTGCACCAAGTGCATGGAAGTTGAAATCTAGACTAGGTCAGTGGTTTTCAACCAGTGGTCCGGGGACCACCAATGGTCCTTGAGAGATAAGTCCTTGAGGTGGTCCCCAGCTAAATGATGGACAGTTGGTAACCAAATGGACCCCTATAGATCTGTAGGTTCTTGGTTTACTTACAGCAGTGATTTTCAAGCTTTTTCATACCAGGGTAATTCAGATGTTTAAATATAATAAACATTGCTTGTGACGCTTCACACCACGGGCGTTGAAGCCGCCCCCCATACCATTTTCTGTTACAGGACTATTATTAGGTAAATAAAACATCAGTTGCAACAGACACGCAGCATGCATAAAGCTAAAGGTCTGACTCAGGGAGTTTTCTGTTTTCAATGATGGAATGCTGTTGGTTTAGTGGTGACACAGCTGTAGTTAGTTAGTAGCACCTTAATTTGAAATATCTTGGGTTGTTTTGGATGCCATCATGTTGGAGGGGCAGTCAGGGCATTTAGGGGGCATTACCCCCCATGTCCATGCCTAGATCCGCCGCTGTAGTTAAAAAAAAAAAAAAAAAAAGTAATCAGTTTATCTACCTCCACGTCCCTAAATAAGAATGGCTCTTTCAACTGCTTAACGACAACACTGTTGTCAAACGTTCAACTATTATTATAAGGCTAAAGTGTTTTACTTTTTGGTGATCATTACGGTGAAATGCTTTTTTTCATCATCATTCTCTATCTTTTTTTTAGCCAATAAAAGAAGAAGGAAAAAAAGTATAGCAAGTGAAATCACTTACTATGGCTTTAATTGTAAAACCACCAACTCCAACACAACAGTCAAACGTAAAAAACAGACAATTTGCAGCATCTTGTGTTTATGATGGCATTAAAAGTCATGAGCAATGTGTGTACACGTGCCATGGCTGTGTGTGTGCGTGTGCGTGTGTGTGTGTGTGCGCGTGTGTGTGTGTGCATGCGTGCGTGGTGCCTGTGTGTGGTGGTGGGTGGGAGGTACACAGAGACAAGGGGGAGGGTATAGAAAGAGATTTCTTGGATGTGTGAGCTTCAGTATGGCAAATTAAATTTGAATGCAAATGCAGCGGTATTTCTTGACAGTCGGTGATAAAAACCCTATTATGTTTAATGATATGCTTTGTGAATGTGCATGAGTGGAGAGCAGTCAGAAACTCGGGGGGCCATTTTGAAAAGTCGGTGCACACACACACCCCGATGCTGGCTTTGAACATTTGAGAGGTGTGTGTGTGTGTGTGTGTGTGTGTGTGTGTGTGTGTGTGTGTGTGTGTGTGTGTGTGTTGTGTGTGTGTGTGTGTGTGTGTGTGTGTGTGTGTGTGTGTGAGAGGGGCGGATTTAACATTTCAATTGGGGGGGCAGAAGAAAATGGTATACCATTTTCAGTTGCAGGACTTTTATTAGTCAAGTAAAGCATCAATAATAACATCAGTTGTTGTTGAAGTTGCAACAGACATGCAGCATGCATAAAGCTAAAGGTCTGACTCAGAGAGTTTTCTGTTTTCAATGATGAAATGCTGTTGGTTTAGTGGTGACACAGCTGTAGTTAGTTAGTAGCAGTAGTAGTGTTTCACATCATTTTAAATATAAGCACTTTAACTTGAAATATCTTGGGTTGTTTTGCATGCCATCGTGTTTGGTGGTGGGCCAGCCTGGGCATTTAGGGGGGCATTCCTCCCCCATGCCCATGCCTAGATCCGCCCCTGCGTGCAGGGCTTGTGCACGCAGTGTGTTATATGCATGCAAGCACACATGCATACAGTATATGCATGCACGTCTAATGCTGTTGCATGTATTTGGGCCAACCATAGGGTGTTGTATGTAACTCAGCAATTTTATAATTGGACTTTTTTTTTTCTAGAACAACCCCCCCACACACACACACACACGCGCGCGCACATGCACAAGCGTGCACACACACAGATCCCAATAGAAAAAGCTGTTACATTTAGCCAGGGCTTAACCAAACCTCCATAGAATTACCCGTCAGGGAGCCTGGAGAGACTTTTGAATAGCTCAGCTGAAGTCAAGTCCTTCACCTCTGTGTGTGAGCTGTTTTGCGCGCACACACACACGCACACGCACACGCACACGCACACACACACACACACACACACACACACACACACACACACACACACACACACACACACACACACACACACACACACAGGGCGGATCTAGGCATGGGGGGCAATGCCCCCTAAATGCCCAGTGCTTATATTTAAAGGTAGGGGAAGTGATTTCACTTTTGTCAGATATCACCCACAATTTTTTTTTCTGTTAAAATGCTCTATTATAAGGTGTGGAAACCATATATGGAGTTTCCCCCTCCCCCACGTTAGCAGAGGAGCTAATAAAAGTTCCCCAGGTGGTGGCGAATTCTCCTCCAATCAGGATCGAGCAGCAGGTTCACATAGTGTAGCTACTGTTGGACGCCCCTAGTGCAATAGGCTGGTACTACACCATGAATTTCAAATCACTTACCCTACCTTTAAAATGATGTGAAACACTACTACTGCTACTGACTAACTACAGCTGTGTCACCACTAAACCAACAGCATTTCATCATTGAAAACAGAAAACTCTCTGAGTCAGACCTTTAGCTTTATGCATGCTGCGTGTCTGTTGCAACTTCAACAACAACTGATGTTATTATTGATGCTTTACTTGACTAATAAAAGTCCTGTAACCGAAAATGGTATGGGTGCAACACGGGCGATGAAGCCGCACCCATACCATTTTCTCTTGCCCCTCCAATTGGGAAATGTTACATCCGCTCCTGACACACACGCACACACAAACACACGCACACGCGCGCGCGCGCACACACACACACACACACACACACACACACACACACACACACACACACACACACACACACACACACACACACACACACACACACACACACACACACACACACACACACACACACACACATTCCCAACAGGTCTCTCTCTGCACTCCACTGAAGAGCGATCACTCAACATATTTCATGCTCGGAGCAGCGAAACATTGAAACATTCTCTCAGAATCCATTTATCGAGTTGGACCTGTTTTTCTTCTCAGACCTATAGAGGGGGAGGAGATGTGGGCGTTAGATTATTTTATTTTTTAACCCATTTTGTTCGGATAAGGTTCTAGTTTCTGATACCAGATTCTAGTTTCCAGCACTACATTCTAGTTTTGACGTTACATTCTAGTTTCTGACACTGGATTGTAGTTGCAGACAATAGATTCTATTTTCTGATGCTTAATTCTAGTTGTTGCTGGTTCTACATTCTAGTTTCTTTGACACTAGAATCTATTTTTTTTTCAGAAAGAAAAGAAAAAAAAAAATGTCAGTGATGCTCACATATGTCATGTCAAGGACCACAAGAATTATCTATATTTGGCTGCGATGTATTCAAATATTTTAAAATATTGCAGACCTTGAAACTGAAAAAACTGAAAAAACTCAGAGCGCGAGCTTGTAGCACTTGTAGCAATTTTTTTCAATAGTTAAAGTAGAACAAAATGTTTAGAACACCAAAACGTGTTACAAAATAGAAAGGTTTAACTACTCATAAACTGGCTTTACAAGCTGAAAAGGAGAAGGAGGAGGAATGTGTTGAGCTTCCTCTCCCGTGTGTGCACGGAATGTCGCGCATTGTGTGTGTGCTTACACATATGCTGACATGCAGGGTCTAAAACACATGTGCTTGTTTACCGCGCTGGAGAGCGCCAGTCCTGACCCGTCGGTTCAAATCAAGCTGATTCGCCCTGATGTGGCTGTCCCTGACTTTATGGTTTCACAGTAAATACCACTAACGCACGCACACACACACACACACGCACACGCACGCACGCACACACGGCAGTGCATAGTGAAGCCATCATACTAACATTCAGTATCCTCCAGCACACACACACACACACACACTTGGCAGTCAACGTATGCAATATTATTGGCAGAAACAGCAATATGTAGTTCAAGTCGATTTCATATTGAACTCCATATATGCAAAGATACAATACGAACAAGCCAACATGCACAGCATATAGATTGTAATATATGCCAGCATTTTAAAATACAGAACATGCCTGGGTGATTTGTCTCCGTTTTAAACAAGGTATGGTAAGTAAGAGAGCAAACAGACTAGAGGTGAAGTTTTCGTTTGTCTATTTTTGGTTTGTGTACTAAAAGTTAAAAGCAGTAAAACAGGGGCGGATGTAAAGTAAAGCATCAATAATAACATCAGTTGTTGTTGCAGTTACAACAGACACGCAGCATGCATAAAGATAAAGGTCTGACTCAGAGAGTTTTCTGTTTTCAATGATGAAATGCTGTTGGTTTAGACTAGAGGTGAAGCTTTATCTGCTCAGACATGAATATTTCAATAAAATCAACAAATAAATCAATAAATCATTCAGTGACGAAGAGTGACGAAATACATTCACTGTAGGCTACGTCTTCTTCAGACAGTGGTCGATCCGCTTAAAATACTCAAATGTATATTCAACTAGCCATGAGGGTCTTACACACACAGGTGCATGGAAAGAAAAAAAAATACTGTTCCACTGCTTGGAACAGACGACTTAAACACCTGTCCCTGGACTCCGTTTAAGTTCCTTATGGTCTCAGCTTGTTATTTAATTCTCTTAACGCAATCTTATTTATTTTCAAAACCAGCGATAGTTACAGACGAGGTTCTGCAGGGAATGTAAAAAAAGAAAAGAAAAAGGGACTGGAAAAAGCAACACATTATACGTAGTCTCTCCACTAATTCCATGAGGGAACTTTTCCTCTCAGAAATGCTCGTTCATTCATTCCAGTCTTAATCCATGGTGTCCTGATCAGATTCTAGTCCCCCATGGTAGATTCTAGTCCCCCATGGTAGATTCTAGTTCCTCTCAGTAGACTGTAGTTTCTGAAGTTAGATTCCAGTTTCTGACACTAGATTCTAGTCCCCGACACTAGATTCTAGTCCATGACACTAAATTCAAGTTTGTGACACTAAATTCTAGTCCCTGGCGCGAGATTCTAGTTTTTCTGGAAACATCTCTTTCTGTGTCAGTGATGCTTAACATATTTCATAGGAAGGACCCCCAGAAATATCTATTATTTAGCTGCAGAACCTCATCTAAAAACATGTTGTTCTAGGGGATCCCCCAGAAGCAAAGATTTGAGTTAAAAATGTTTGCTTCCAAAATAATGTATTCAGAGATTTGCAGCACATTTTCACATTTTTTTTCAAAAAATAGCAGAACTACAAGCTCATATCGCAGCTAAAACACCAAAACACGTTCAGTAGACAAAGGGTTAATCCTCTCCTTTTTGAATGACAGGATTATTATTTTTTATTTATTTTGTTTGCGCGGGCGAGAAAACATTTGAGATAAGTATCGCTATCTTTTTCTCCCCATCACTCCAACTGCAGGTTATTGAATATCCCAGTGGAGGAGAAACTAATTAGGAAACGTGTCTGGCTGTACAGCTATCTGCAGATAGCCTGCAGTGAAGCCATGTTTTAGACCTTTTGTTTTTTTGTTGTGCAAACTAATTAGTTTTTTTTTTTTTCTTCTTTCCTCTACGTACGTCTCTCTGTTTTATGATGGAGGAATGTTCAAGCTGCTCCCCAAACTAGTAATGACCTTCCGTCTGAATAATTCTGACGTCTGAGGTGAGCAGATGTACAGCAAAGCGTTCCGTTAAGCTCGTTTACGTCGGTCTCACCCTAGTTGAGACGTTCGGCTTCCATTCTCAGCTCTTTTTTTCAGTCCTGTTCTGTTTTGGCCGCAGGTGGATTGCTTTTCCAAATTGCTTCCACTGTGAATCCTAAATCTGCATATAGGCAGATAAAAGAACATACTGTACTGTGTGCTGTTCCTCCTAGACTCGCACAGCCTATAGTTTTATGTTTAGCATACACTATCACTGCAAATAATGCAGTCCTACATACAGGTATAAGAAAAAAATATATACAGTATATATCCGAGTGTAAAAGTAATAGAAACAAGCAAAATAATCTGTCCACGGGATAATTGAATTGTACTTGGTAAGAATTCTTGTAAATAGAAATACAGTATGTTCTAAAAACAAGTTTGATAATCTTATACAATTTTCTCTTGGTTAGTATATCCTTATTAAAACAAGAGCAAGCATACTTACAGTATATGATCTAGACATACGTCTAGATCTAAGATTACAAGACTTGTTTAGTTCAGAATTTTTTGTGTAGCAGTAAGAAGTCCGGATGGTGAGAACAGGAGGAGCAAAATCATTTCGCGACCACGACCACTGGTAGCGACAGTTACAAAGCGGCCTAACGGTCAGGCGGTTACGGTTAGGTTTAGGCATAGGTTTTATGTGTATGGTTTAGGTTTAGGTTTAGTAGTGACCGGTGAAGAATGGTTGCAACCGTTGGCCCCACGGTCGCAACTGATTCATAACGGTCGCGACAGCGGTCGCGGCTGTTGGCCCAACGGTTGCGACCGCTTCATATTGGTCGCAAACAGTGATCGCAGTGGCAAAATGATTTTGCTGTCTCTCTGCGAGAAACGACGTTGGTTTATGTACGCATCGGTCCGAGTGACGGCAGAACACAGAGAGAGCACTGGCGCATTGACATACAGTACAAGGTAAGATCGAAATATGGAATGACTTGTATATTGGTCATATATGGAATGTGTCTTAAATATATCCACATATATGATGTCAGGCCAGGAAGGATGGTTGGGGAAGGATCAAAATATATAGGGCTCCATTTTCGTCACCGCTAAACCCCTTATCCCTTAAGTTCTTTGCCTTTTTAAACTGTTAAAAAGAAACATTTTTCAATAGTTCGAATGGCCAGTCTACAAGCTCAATAGATTGGCCCGTTGAACTATTCAAAAAAGTTCTTCAAAATGGTAAAAAAAAAAAAATGATAAGGGGTTTAGATGGTAAACGAAAATGAAGTCCGGAATGTCAAAACAGGAGAAAAACTCCATTAAGGAGATGTAAGTGTTTGAGGTTTCATTTCTAACATACAGTAGAGTTCCTGGCTGGCAACAGATGCAAAATCATTTGGCGGTCATACAGTCTTGCACTGGAAGACATTTTTTAACATTTTAATCGACTAAGCTCCTGTGTTTCAAATTCTAAAATTGAATTGGCTGGGATAGTGTTCTACTAGTTTGGTATTTTGGTCTTTAACTCGGGGATAAAACAATACAATTAGCCGCTCCAGTGGATGACTGCCCAAATCCCTGAAATGTTAGCCTAATAGACTCATGGTATTATAATACAAGTCAAAAAGGCCATTTTGACACCAACAAATTAGTCATTATACAGTACAGGCTGTGCTAACATTATAAACTACTACCAAAAAGGTGAAACATTAAGAAGCTAATTAGTTTGATTGGTTATTAGGTACATATAATTGCTTTTTTTACGGTCTGTCTTTTGCCAACTCTGCGTACTATTTTGTATTTAATCCATTCTGAACTGAAAAACAAAGATTCACACTACATTTTGACCATTTTCACTAACTAAAATAATGCCAATGATGCTAAGTAATACTAACTAATTCTAATAATGCTAAGTAATGATATTTTTGCTAAATAATGCTAAGTAATGTGAAGTATACCAATAAAGCTTAGAACACCAAAAGGCAGGGGTTTTCAACAGGTGGTCCAGGGACCACCAGTGGTCCTTGATAATGTTGCAGGTGGTCCCCAGCTAAGTTGGTTAACCAGATGTATCTCCAAATGGACCCTTACGGGTCCATTGGGTTTCATTTTAACACTTTCAAGAGTTAAAATATTCATCATCTAAACAACTAAAAGATTAATAGTCATTTTGGTCTGCCTGTTTTCCCCCAAATCCAACCCAAAGCAAAATAAATCTTGTGGTTTTGGGTCTGTGGGGTTAAAATGTCCTCAAATGGTGGTCCGTGGCTCAAAAGCTAAATAAATGGTGGGTCCTGGTATCAAATAGGTTGAAAAACCAACCAGCCAACAGGTGTTCCCGCCTAAAAATAGCTAAGCTATAAAGCAGACCAACAGGAAAGCAGGCCCTCAGACTATACGCATCCTACACACATTATTCATTCAAACGGCTCTGCTAGGAAGCAATGATGAGACATAGCAAAGCTGTTTTGAAGGGATTTGAGCACAACAAACGCTTGATAGAAACAATAATAAACATCCCAAGCAACCAAGTGCAAAATTGAGTTTTCTTTTTTTTTTTTTTTTTTTTTTTTACGAGACATCCTTGTTCCTTGCCATGTCTTGTAATTTCTGAGGTGTACTAAAATTAAAAATACCAATATGCAAATACTTGCAAGGCAGTGTTTAGTTAGCTGTCTGAGAATTGATTACAACAAAACACAGAAACTGACAAGACAGCGTCTAATAACCATCTACCAGTAGCAACATAACTAGGTGTGTGCGGATTGGGAACAAGCAACACGCTGTTCCGTTTGTGCATGAATTATCCACTCGTCAGAGCGACTCAGTGACTGTGGATTCTTTGAATTTTTGTGCATGCCTCTCTTATGTTCTGTTTATTTCTGTCAGTTATAAGTCTGTCAACATCTGTGTCCAGCAAGAAACCTAAACTGCAAATATGTTTGGAAATACATGGAGTCTACAGAGTACATTGTAGTCCTGGTGAAAGGTTTCTCAGACACATTTACAACGTAAGCATGTAGCAAAGTCCTAATCATAGGAAGAATAATACTCAACAAACATACTGATCGCTTAAGGGGCTTCCAGACGGCAACGATAAACGCCGGCGTTATCGCCGGGCGAGTTTTTTTGCCGACATAAGGAAAATCGCGCCGTCGATATAACGCTGAGCGTTTTATGTCGGGAGGGGAGGGGGGCTGGCTCCGGTGAAGCAGGCTACCTGATCATGATCACGCTGAATTTACAATTCATTTACAATGAATTAATGACTCACCTATAATGATGGCTAGAGGTTGATATTTGAATGTAGACAGAGATAATTATTCCAAGGTGTGTAGGCTAAAATAAGATGGGCAGCATCCAGCACGGTTTAAATATGTTGTATAATAAACTCTGCAGGCTAAACGCATGTAACCAACATCAACATGCTTCACTTTGTCATATAGCGTGGCCGTGACAAACTCACAACACGTCGGGCAAAAATGCATTGTAAACATTAGAACGTTAGAGCAGAATTGCCACAACTGCACGTCATGGCTCGGCACAGGGCCGGATCTAGAGGTGGCATGGGTGGGCAGGGGTTTAGCTTTGGGGTCTGTGGGGCTAAAATATCCTCAAATGGTGTTCCGTGACTCAAAGGCTGAATAAATAGTGGGCCCTGGTATCAAAAATGTTCAAAAGCACTGCTCCTTATGAAAAACTTTAGAGTTGCCCACCCTGCCATTCTTCCAGCCCACCCTAGTAGGGCTGGCTATATCCGGCCCTGGCTCGGCTCATAGGCTCGGCTGCGCCAAATGATTAGGGAATCCACTCCTTCCTGGAACAGAAACGGCACTGTGCAGGTCTACTGGTAGAGGGTCCTCACTCCTCAATGTTTGTTTGCTATAAATCGCCAAGCGTTTTACAAAAAGTTCACTGGAATTGAACTTGAATTGAACTCGCGCGCGCGTGCTCGTTTCGTGCACGCGCGCGCGGCAAAAATCAGTGACGCCGGGCGGAAAACGCACGGCGTTAAACGCTTTCTTGCGGGTCGATTTTTGAACTTTTGTACTAAAAAAAACGCCGGCCCCATTGAGAATGAATTAGAGTGGGCGATTTATTCCTCGCCGTCTGTAAGCCCCTTTAGTGACATAATGCAGGGGTTGACACTAATGTCTCCGAGGCACTTGTGCAAGTCAGGTTCTACTTGCCCTCAGGTGATGGTCACTTGCCCCCCAAAAATATATTGCAAATTTTGCATTTAAGTTTACTTCCTACTTGGGTGCTTTAAACCAGGGTTTTCAACACGTGGTCCCTGAGAGGATTCCAGGTGGTCCCCAGCTAAGTTGGTTAACCAGATGTAACTCTTGAGAATGTAAAAATGAAACCAAATGGACCCTTGCGGGTCCATTTGGTTTCATTTTTACACTCTCAAGAGTTAAAATTCGCAATGACCACCTTCAAGACAAATATATCTTGTGTTGTGTTATAATGCACTAAGTTGCACACTTGCCCGATCGGGCAACCAGGTAGCAGTCTTCACTTGCCCCACCATTTTTTTTTACTTGCCCCGAGCAAGCGGGCAAGTGTTAGTTTCAAGCCCTGTAATGTATGGCACCGTTTTAGTGGTGCAGAGACGAACGCATACACGACATGACAGACTCACGTCACACACCATGCAATTGAATGTTTATTGGAAGAGGTGCAACTGCAAGCACCACTTCAATAAGAGCTATGCCATCTCTTCTGTGGTGTTTCTGTGTGACAGTGCCAAAGAGGTCCAGAGACATGTTATAGCAGGGAAACGCAGGGCTATAAAGAGCCCTGTGTCTGACGGTATGAGTCTGGCCAGCGGGCTCTCGGTCGCTCCTCTAACCCCTGAGGACTGATCTCCTGCGCCCCGTGTTGCTGCTCTGTTGTAACGTCTGGCATCATAACTCTGTTCCCTGCAGGGTGTTCTGTCATGGGTTCATCATTGCCCTGATGGCTCAACACTCAGCAGGGAAACAAAGTACAGACCCCATGGGTGTAGATCACACTGCTGCTGCTGCTGCTCTGTAGAGCTGCACGGGGCAGCATCTGAGAGAGAGAGACACTGCACACACTGCACTCACGGGGTGGAGTTTACTAGATACCAGATGCGGTATAGATAAGGCCGCATGTAGCCTGACTTCAGTCTGAATTGTCATTCCGTTTCACTTCATTATTCAGACTGAAGTCCCTCTCTACTACAGCAGTTTCTGGGATGGGCGTGATCAAAGCAGCAGTCTTCACGGTGATTGGTTCATACCAACCCATATCAATATTGGGAAAGCAGACGACGTTGTTGTCATTATTATGCTAATGCGTTTATCATTAGCATAATACTGACGTTGCTGACTAAACAAACAGCCGACGAGCGTTACTAACATGTGAACAAAAGCAGTAAAATATGCTGGATGATGATGTTTATAAAACGTAAAGCCTGACGCTTCTTTAAAGAATAATAAAGTGAAACGAAGTGAGTGACAGGGCTGTTGGCCAATCAGGTGCTGGGCATAGATTTCCAACCGACAAAAACGGCCCTAAAGGCAAGGAAGCCAGAAAAAATAAGGTAGCATTTTAAGGTGCTGATTCAGGGCTGAGCCAGGCTAGGCCGCATGTGCAGTTTGATCATATATGAATCTTCTATTTGAAGGTAGTTAATCTATTAATACAAGTAACATGTATGAGTGTGTCTTTGCCCTTAATCCGACAGTATATATTTTTTTTTTTTTATTTTAGTAGTTACTGCCGCCAGCATCTTCCAATGTGGAACTCATATTTCAAAAGAGCCAAGTTTCCGTTTCCGGGGGGACATTTTAGATGAGCATGCAGACATTGGTGGTTTCAAATAGAGAATAAATAATAGGCCTTGACCTGAAAAGGGTTGAAAACCCCTACAGTCCAGCTATCGGTGCCATGCGGTTCTTCTTAGTAACACAAGTGCGTGTTCTGTGTTTTTATCTGTGCACTCATGGAGATTGCCAGGTTGGGTGCTTTCTATTGTTGGAGTTAGATATAGATGCTGCCCCACAGTGCACTCTCAAAGGGATAGAATACATATCAGAGAAATGCAATGTAATGCAATTAAACCTGTGCACGCTGTGCACTTTGCAATTGGGGGGTTTGAGGAAATATACTTTGAATGACTTTGCGACTATAAAAGTTTTAAATTAGTGCTATGCATTACATGAATAATTCAGTCAGTGTTCGCTGAACTTCTTCGTCATAAATCTTTGCTCATGAATCCTGTGCGTCTCTTTCCTCCCGGTATGGTATGCAGTAGACATTCCAAATGATAACTTATAGTAACTTTGACCAAAAAATAATAAAAACACAAAATAAAGCTGCCATGTGTTGGATTACCTTAGCTCAAGAAAGAGCAGTAAAAAACATGAAGGGCTTTCCTGGGAAATCGAGTAAAACTACACGCAGTGTGCTTTGAAAGATGGTGGCACTATAAGCAAGTATAAAAATGGTTATGGAGAATGGGATAAACATGCCAGACCGGCAGTATATGGTCCTTTAACCCATTTTGACGGGACAGCAGATTCTAGTTTCGGATATGAAATTCTAGTTTTCAACGCTACATTCTATTTCCTGATGCTAGATTCTAATTTCTGATGCTACATTTTAGTTTCTGACGCTACATTCTAGTTCCTGATGCTAGATTCTAATTTCTGATGCTACATTTTAGTTTCTGACGCTACATTCTAGTTTCTGACGCTACATTCTAGTTTCTGACGATACATTCTAGTTTCTGACGCTACATTCTAGTTTCTGACGCTACATTCTAGTTTCTGACGCTACATTCTAGTTTCTGACGCTACATTCTAGTTTTCAATGCTACATTCTAGTTCCTGGCTCTACATTCTAGTTTTTGATGCTACATTCTCCTTTCTCGCGCTATATTCTAGTTTCTGACACTACATTCAAGTTTCTGACATTAGATTCTAGTTTCTGGCGTTACATTCTCGTTTCTGATGCGGCATTCTAGTTCCTGACACTACACTCTAGTTTTTGATGCTACATTCTCCTTTCTGCCGCTACATTCTAGTTTCTGACGCTAGATTCTAGTTTGTGACGCTACAGTCTAGTTTTTGACGCTACATTCCAGTTTCTCACGCTAGATTCCAGTTTCTAACACTAGATTCTAGTTTCTAACACTAGATTCTAGTTTCTGACGCTACATTCTAGTTTCTGGTGCTACATTGTAGTGTTTCTGAAAAATCTATGTTCCTGTGTCAGTGATGCTCAACATATCTCATGCCAAGGACCACCAGCATTATCTATACTTTGCTGCGGACCCCCCATCTGAAAACATGTTCCAGGGATCCCCCAGAAGCAAAGCTTCTGAAACAATATATTCAAAGGTTTGCGCCACATACATTTTCACCATTTTTTAAAAATAGCAGACCTACAAGCTCATAGCGTGCCACTGAGTGGCACGCTATGAGCTTGTAGGTCTGCTATTTTTTTCACTAGCTAAAGTACAACATAATGTGTAGAACAACCATAATACGTTATAGTAAAGAAAGAATTAATTTATCAGGCAGTGGAGACTGCAGTATATGGGACTATACAGTACAGGTCAACTGAGTTGCACTAGTTCAACCATACTGTAGCTACTACTGGACTCACAAAGCCCCTGTAAGGTACACAGTACACAGCAGGGGTTTTCAATCTTTTTGATGCCAGGGACCACCATTTATTCAGGATTTGAGCCACGGACCATCATTTGAGGACATTTTGGCCCCCCAGACCTAAAAATAAAGGATTCCTTTGGTTTTGTTCACAATTTCAGGCTGGATTCTGCAAACAAAACAGTGTAGACGTGTTAATTGCATAGTGCTAATTCAGATGATGAATATTTCAACTCTTGGGAGTGTGAAAATGAAACCAAATGGACCCGCAAGGGTCCATTTGGTTTCATTTTTACACTCTCAAGAGTTACATCTGGTTAACCAACTTTCCATCATTTAGCCTGGGGACCATCTGGAACCCTCTCAAGGACCACAGGTGGTCCCCGGACCACCTGTTGAAAACCCCTGGTATACAGTATCTCTCCAGGGACTGTGGAGTGGTCCATTTCGGAGCTGTATAGGCGAGTAAAGAGTGAAGACAAGGCCCATCTGTAGAACGCTGTGTTCTGCTGTGTAAATCATCGGCTACAGAGTCCAGAGAGTATTCATGTTGTCAATGAAGCTTGCAGAGTGGAAAGGCAACAGAGAGGGACTTTCTGTCACAAATCTCATCCTCCCCTGACACCCCTCATCACTCACTCCTTTTTGTTTGGCTTTTTGTTTTTCTTCTTCTTGTGGAGAAGTAAGACGAGTGTTTTCATTTTGTGGGTCCAGGAAGAAAATAGTATTGAATAACAACCCCCCCCCCCCCATGTTTGTGTGTGTTTGTGTGTGTGTGTGTGTGTGTGTGTTGTGTGTGTGTGTGTGTGTGTGTGTGTGTGTGTGTGTGTGTGTGTGTGTGTTGCGTGTGTGTGTGTGTGTGTGTGCGTGTGTGTGTGTGCGCGCGCTGGCATGCATAAAGTGCTTTATAGGAGAAAAGCACCACTGTTGTAGTCAAGACCACCTAAAGTGAGACCAAGACAAGACCAAGACCTAGAGGGGTTGAGACCAAAACCGAGACCGAGACAATCACTGACTTGATCAAGACGAGACTAGGATCTAGAGGGGTCGGGGACAAGACCAAAGACCTAGAGGGGTCAAGGACAAGACCAAGACCTAGACGGGCCGAGACCGAGACGCCAATTTTTGATTGTTCTGTAGTAATAGTCCAACATAACACATTACAGAGACTTTACTTCGTACTTTGCGGACTCCTAGCGACATGCGCGTCATCCAGCGCTGCGCTCTGTATACGTCTTTATGAACGGGCTCCTCGGTCTGCACAATGGATACAGAACATTTCCTATTGCATTGTCTCGTCTCAAGTGGTCTCAGTGGCAACATTTTCTCCGAGATTGTGACAAGACAATTGAGGGCGAGACAAAAACAAGACAGAGACGAGACAATGTCTTGAGAACTACAACACTAACTTAGCCTGACCTCAGTCTGAATTGACATTTCGTTTCACTTCATTATACAGACTGATCTCTCTCTCTACCACAGCAGTTTCTAGGATGGGCGAAGGATTGTCAAAGTGTCAGTCTTCACAGTGATTGGTTCATATGAACCCATCAGAATATTGGGAAAGCAGCTGACGTTGTGGTCGAAGTGATTGACAGGGCTGTTGGCCAATCAGGTGCTGGGATTGGATTTCCAACCGGCACAAACGGCTCCAAAGGCAGGGAAGCCAGTCCTTGAATCACAGGAAAAAATAAGCTAGTATTTTTTTAAGGTGCTGATTCAGGGGTGAGCCAGGCTAACACTAACTACTGCTGCTGCTATAATGAATGTAATGTACTAACCAGCCACTCAATGCAGTCAGCATTGTCCTCAATGAAGACAGGCAGAATATGGTGTCTCTGGTCGGTCCAGCATGGATCACTGCGTCAGAAATCACCTGTAGGATCAGAGAATAAATGAAGATTAATCAAACAGTTCCATATTTACCTGTGTCATAACCATTGTTGGACAATGTTATTTAGGAGAGTAACATGTTACTTATTACTCAACAGTACACATATAAAATAGTTTTGCACCACCCTACCTATGAAAAAGTGTTGTTTACACTCATTTAGTTCAGCTACTTTTAGAACTCAGGGCTTGACACTAACACTTGCCCGCTTGCCCGGGGCAAGTAAAAAAATGGTGAGGCAAGTGAAGACTGCTACCTGGTTGCCCGATCGGGCAAGTATGCTGCTACTTATTGCGCTTTCGTCCACAATTCCAGGCTGGACTTGGGACACAAAACAGGCAAATTAACACACAGATAAAAATGACCATTAATCTTCCACATTCTCTAGTTGTGTAGACCTGGGCTAATTAAGATGATGAATTTTAACTCTTGAGAGTGTAAAAATGAAACCAAATGGACCCGCAAGGGTCCATTTGGTTTCATTTTTACGTTCTCAAGAGTTAAAACAAGAGTTAAAACAACTTACAACTTAGCTGGGGACCACGTGGAACCCTTTCAGGGACCACGTGGTTGAAAACCACGTGGTTGGTTGGTTGGACGCCCATTTCAAGACAAAATATGGGGCCCCCGTGAGCCATAATTATTCTGGTGACACAGGTGTATTGGTACAAATAGTTTTGGCTGTTCAATATTGTGTGACAATAGCAACAACACCTATCATCCTGTCATGCCTTCACAATAAAGTGTCTTCACTTTACCTCCCAATGAATGCAGCCCATTTTATACAAGCTATTAACAGGAAATAGGTGTAACTTAAAAGGAACCCTGGGCTAATGGGCCAAATATGGATAAATGCATTAGAACATGAACTATTTTTAAACTAAAGAGCTTATTCTATGTGTTTTAAATGTTCAATTCTAGTTATAGAGGGCAAGTATAATGTATTTATCCGTATTGTCTCATATGCAGGGTTCCTTTTAGCAGAGATGACTAAGGGTGGTGGATGCCTAATGGTCAGTCAGAGCTGCAGGGGCCCCCCTGAGAGTGGGGCCCATTTCAATAGAAACTGGTGAAACACGGCTAAGGACTCCTATGGCTGTGGTATCCAAATCTATGGCTATGAAAAAAAGGAGGTGCTATCGATCCAAAATGCACAACGTAATTATCACACTCCGGTGGTGTGATGAATTAGTTCTCACTTTGGGATCGTCAGTGGCTCCTTTCGTCATAGACAAAAACATGGAGCAGGGGCTTGTTGTGCGGCGGTTGGAATTTTAAATAGTATAGAATTCCCCACAAAAAAGGATTCCCTCACCCACGCCCTTTCCCCTCTTTGTACATTTTTGTTTTACCTCCTGTCTTTGGCAGGAGATACAGAAGTGAATATTTGTACACAAATGGAATGAACAAGGCGACCACTATTGTAAACAAGATCAGCACTCGGAAGAGTGCAAACTTGCGTGTTGCGCACAAGTAGTCCATGGCCTACTTGTGGGTGAGCGGAGCGAGCCAATACTTATGGACATTAGTTGTAAAGGTTTCTTACTTATGTCACCATTACGCCATCACCGAAACTGGCCAACTGGTGAGCTCACGCAATCAAACTGGAATTGCACTCAGTGGAGTGCAAACTGGTGCGGTGTGCACAAGAACGCCATTGCCTACTTGTGAACGAGTGAATGACCAAACACAGGGCTTGACACTAACACTTGCCCGCTTGCCCGGGGCAAGTAAAAAAAAATGGTGGGGCAAGTGAAGACTGCTACCTGGTTGCCCGATCGGGCAAGTGTGCAACTTAGTGCACTATAACACAACACAAGATAAATTTGTCTTGAAGGCAGTCATTGCACTCTGCCTCTGTGTCTTTCTAGATATCCACAATTCCAGGCTGGATTTGGGAAACAAAACAGGCAAATTAACACATCAAAATGACCATTAACATGACCACAGTGTAGACCTGGGCTAATTAAGATGATGAATTTTAACTCTTGAGAGTGTAAAAATGAATTTTTACACTCTCAAGAGTTACATCTGGTTAACCAACTTAGCTGGGGACCACCTGGAACCTGGGGGGCAAGTGACCATGACCTGAGGGCAAGTAGAACCTGACTTGCACTTGCCCATCGGGTGCCCATCGGGCACCTTAGTGTCAACCCCTGAAACAGCATGTACTCCGACCTCCAGGAGAAAATAATACGTCACCCAGGGATTAAAGTTCTCAGTACTGGGTACTGATTTCAGTACTGAGGATTTCACAGGGGTCATTTAATCAGCTCAGTGCTTAATTAATTGCAAAAGATCATTTTCAGTCTCAAGATTTTTTTTTTACTTTAATCCCTGCGTCACATTAAGCTGTGATTAACATATTTCCCATTGGGGGGGGGGGGGGGGCGGGGCTGGTATGGGCGCCCGTGTCGCTTCGTACCATGGGTGATGAAGCCGCACCCATACCATTTTCAGTTACAGGACTTTTATTAGGCAAGTAATGCATCAATAATAATATCAGTTGTTGTTGAAGTTGCAACAGACACGCAGCATGCATAAAGCTAAAGGTCTGACTCAGAGTTTCATTTTTTCAATGATGAAATGCTGTTGGTTTAGTGGTGACACAGCTGTAGTTAGTTAGTAGCAGTAGTAGTGTTTCACATCATTTTAATTATAAGCATTATAATTATTATAATTATAAATTTGAAATATCTTGGGTTGTTTTGCATGCCATAATGTGGGGTGGGGCAATCTGGGCATTTTAGGGTGGCATTGCCTCCCTATGCCCATGCCTAGATCCGCCCCTGCCATTAAGTTATCACCTAAACCAGGGATGTCCAACTCAAACACACAGTGGGGCCAAAACATAGAATAATTGGCACAAGTTGAGAGCCAGAGACAACGGACTGTCTTTCAACACACTGGACTCACACTGGTTTATGAGGACGTTCCAGAAAATCAAAACAATGTCCTTTAATAGCAAGATAAATGCAAAGATGAAACTGCATGCTTGCAAAACTGATTGCACTATTAAAGCTCCGTTTCCTCTTCTATGATCCTCCCCAAGCACTGCTTTCAGAGTAAAATGACAAAGTAAAACAATGAGTTGAACAAGTAAAACAATTAGTTCCATTCATGGTGTGTGAAATATACCAGAGGGCTAGTTCTAGTTCTAACTTCTAATAGTAATTAAATATCATCCCGCAGGCCGAATAGAATTCATTCGCAGGCCTGATTTGGCCGCCGGGCCTTGAGTTTGACATGTGACCTAAACCAACCAATCAAAATACGTTGAGGGACGGCAGACGACCGACAGTCGACAACTGCGAACCAATCCGATTACAAGTGGAAAACTCTTTACGGCGTCATCCACTCACCCGCCTGATATTTAGGGTAAATCTCTCACTGAGCAGTTAATACAAAATTCAATAAATCAATCAAACTCATCAACCCATGCCTTAACTCATTTACCGCGATCGCATCTTCTTTGTTTTCTCCCCATTGCCACGGCTCAAACCAGTGAGATCGGTAAAAAAAAAAAAAAACTATTTTGAAGCTCAGATCTCCTAAACAGGATGTGCTGTTTCTGTCATGCTGTTTCTGTTGTCTTGGCTGACCTCTCTTCTGACGATCTGAGCAAAAACATCCGGGTCACAAGTCAGGAAGAGCTGTGTAGCCCTGGCTGCTTTACCCATGCGCTCACGACATTCAGGGGGCAAACCGGAGGAGAGCCGTTTGAATGCTTTGGATTGAATGGATGTGAATCGGACAAAAAAAAGAAAAAAGTTGTCGCCAATTCTGTCCCAAACGAGAGTCAGCAACGGGATCATTATCAGACGATGCGCTCGGACTAATAGTTGGATTAAAGAATGAAATCTACATTTCGTCGTGATACGCGCCGTCGTCGTGACTGGCGGGCGTAATCTAACGGGAAATCCACGAGCAGCTCGAGAACGGCGTCAAAAGAATTAAGATTCTACAGCCTGTATAAACCCTACCAGTCAGTGTCACCACATGGCGAGGCAAAGGGGAGCGTTTGAAACAAGGACAGGTTGCATCGTCGCTACCGCTGGGACAGATCCGCGGTCTGCAGGAAAAAGTCAGGCGAGCATGACAGCCCCCTGAGGGATTTCTTTGGGAGAAGGAGAGAGACGCGCACGGCGTGCCGAGAGTTAGAGAGCTGACAGTGATTGGAATAATGGCAGCTCGGGGCCACCAGTCAAGCTGAAATGAACAGCCTTGCTTTGTGGCTGCTTTCTCCTTGAGCTTACCGTACCTACGCTATGTTATTGTAGAAGTTAATCAAATTTATCCCCTCCCAAAATTATACATGTATTTAACGCTTTCTGGACTGTAACGCGTTATGCGTTAGCAATTGAAAAATATCAGACCTACAAGCTCATAGCGCGCCACCAAGTGGCGCGCTATGAGCTTGTAGGTCTGATATTTTTTGGAGGGAAAAAAAATCGTGAAAATGCCTTTTAATATATTGTTTCAGATGCAAGCATTTTTAACTGCAATCTTCTAGGGGATCAGCTAGAACATGTTTTCAGACAGGGGTCCGCCGCCAAATATAGATAATTCTGGTGGTCCTTGGCATGAAATATGTTGAGCATCACTGACACAGGAACAGATTATTTTCAGAAAAACTAGAATCTAGTGTCAAAAACTAGAATGTAGTGTCAGAAGCTAGAATCTAGTATCAGAAACTAGAATATTGTGCCAAAAAGTAGAAGTTCATGTCAAAAACAAGAATCTAGTGTCAAAAACTAGAATCTAGTGCCAAAAAGTAGAACCTCGTGTCAGAAACTAGAGTCTAGTGGCAAAAATAGAGTCGAGTGTCAGAACCTAAAATCTAGGGCCAAAAAGTAGAAGCTAGTGTCCGAACCTAGAATCTAGTGTCAGAAAGTACAATCTCGTGTCAAGAACTAGAATCTAGCGTGAAGAAAAAATGGAATCTAGAGTCTGAAACTAGAATCTAGTGAGGACAAAATGGATTAAAACCCTTGTGCCACAGGCATGTTCTACTCGATAATGATCCTAGGGTGTTCCTGTTATCTATGCCAATCTATCTATCTATCTATCTATCTATCTATCTATCTATCTATCTATCTATCTATCTATCTATCTATCTATCTATCTATCTATCTATGCCCCCCAGGAAAGGAGGGGAAAAAAAAGATCCAAGCATTGAGGTGTATTTCTGTATTCGCTTTTATCTTCGTCACCAGCCACATCCTGCTACCCTTGATTCTTCAGACAGCAATCAGACATGATGCACTTTGACAGGCCAAGATCAGGGTCAGGCTCAGACTTCAGCTGTCTCCAAAAAATGTCTCCAAATGAGGAGCAATGACTGTGCAGGTATAGTGTGACAGCCACAAATAGATCGTCTCCGTGGAGACTTTCACCTAGCCTCCAGCGCGTCGCTACAGCCCTGCCTTTTAGATTCACCAATACAGGGCAGGCCAGACAGAAAGCAAGCTGGGGGACTCAGACATTACTGGGTGGAGGGAGGTTTCAAATTGCAGCTGTCCGTAGTTGCCCTTTGAGAGCGGTTTTGAAGGAGTCAAGGGATTTATATTGGATTCCTTCAGAAGCATATACTGTAGAGTTTATTATTATACATAAACTTTATATACAGCCACTGTAGGTCCGAAAAATAAATAAACACACATAGCCTATATGTAGCCACAAAATAGCAATTTTCACTCCATACAGTCCAGAAGATCAATTAAAAACATTTTAAACATCATTATCCTACCTCCTGAGGTTTTTCATTGTTCTAAAAGCACCACATATAGTGTAGTATAGTAGGCGCCGTGTATAGCGTAGTGTAGTATTTCATGCGTTTTATGTGGCGTGGTGTGAACATTTTTTTGTCTGATCTACGGTCAAAATCAGGTCAATTTCCCGTCCGTCCGTCATCGACCTGAATTCGACGTCCTAATTACGTTGAAATCTCGTCAATATTTTGACCTCTGGTTTGGTCATTTTCTCGACGTTGCATTGACGTTGAAATCCTGTCAATATTTTGACTTCTGGTTTGGTCATTTTTCTCGACGTTGCATTGACGTTGAAATCCTGTCAATATTTTGACTTCTGGTTTGGTCATTTTTCTCGACGTTGCATTGACGTTGAAATCCTGTCAATATTTTGACTTCTGGCTTGGTCATTTTTTCGACGTCCTATTGACGTCGTATGGACGTAGCCCATATAATAATAATATCAGTTATTAATACCTATTTGTATTTTTTGTTATTATAAGTACTCATTATGATGATTGTGATGATGATGATGATATTTTTTTATTATTATAAGGGTAATAATATTAGTTATTAATATTACTATTATTAATAATGTTCAGTTATTATAAGTATAATAATACTAAACGTTTATTATTATTCTAATCATTAACAACACACGCACGCACGCACGCACGCACGCACACACACACACACACACACACACACACACACACACAACACACACACACACACACACACACACACACACACACACACACACACACACACACACACACACACACACACACACACAAAACCATCATCATCCTTCTGATTGGCTGGAACCACTGTCACGGGGACTGTGGTGACGAGTCGTCCAATCATGTTCCATATAGAACATACGTCACGTAGCTTGAACCTTGACCAACCGTCCTTTAGGCTATGGGATCTCTCTCTCTACACGCTGACACGTTAATGTGGCCGAGTCGGATCGTAAACAAATCTACAGAAGTTCAGCTAAAAATACGCATTCAGAGTCGAAAGGTAAGGAGAGCTTTATGTAATTTATAAATGTAAATGTATAAATGTTTGCGTGTTTTGGAAAAGCTGCCATACGAAAGTCCGGGCGGGAGAGCTGAGAGTGTTTTTGGCGCCGAGCCAGTGGCTATGCTAGTGCTAGCATTAGCTTCTGAATCAAACTTTACCTTTAGTATAACAATATTGTACATTAAGACTATATCACAGCTAGTCCAATTCATTCGCGACTGCAACATCAACCGTGCCGTTAAGCATAATTATGTCTATAACAGTTCGTAAGTTTGAGAACTTGATGATAATATTGCTAGCTGTCGTTAGCATCAGTTAACATTGAAATGCGCGCACGCACGCACACACACACGCGCACGCACATTTTAACCATTTATTTATGTCCACACAAAGGAAATGCATACAGAGACACAAATATTATAGGTGCATTCGAGTTACATCTGCAGAATCATGGCATGAGCTTTTGTGATACACAAGCATGTTGCGCAGTACAGTCTGTGGGTATAGGTAGCAGCTTCTCCGCCATATTTGACGGCTGCCAATTATAGCAGAGACGCTGCAGTACTTTGCCAGGCTTTTTGCCTCTTTTTTGGCATCCCAAAAAAAGAGGCAATGTTTCATGTTATGAAAGATATACATCTATAAATTATGCATGGAACGTATCTTTTCAGTGCCCAGTTGACATTTTTGCAATGGATGAATTCATTCTAATCTATTTATTAGATATTTTTCTTTCAGTGGTAGTTGCTGCTGTGTGGAGTTCATTAAAAAAAAACAGGGAGGGATCCGGCCATTTGAAATGAGTGTGTGCAGTGATTGTTTTGGTTGTTAGAAAGCCATAGTTGTTTGACCAATCATTAGAATGGCCAATCGACAAGCTCTTATGCAATGTGCTTGTAGATCAGTGCTTCTCAAGTTCCGGGTACCAGGGGTCATTGAGTTTGAGTTCCACCGGGCCTCCAGCTAAATGATAGTTTGTACCAAATGGACCCTTATCTGTAACCCAGAGTGTACAAATGGACAGGTCCATTTGTACACATTCAGAGTCAAATTAAATTGATTTTACAGATATGTCATTAAATGAGGGTCTATATATATACACAAACTGGGGGTCCTTAACCCCAGTGTGTAACTGATAGTCTTTAGAGTTGTAAAAAAATGTTCTCTTATGTGGGTCCTTGACATGGGAAATACTGTTTAATGGGAGTAACATCTTGATTGTGTGTCTAATCAAGTTAATTGCTCTCTCAAATAGGCATTTGCTGGTTTCCTGTCCGGGCCTCTCTTGGTTTCTTTCCAGTCCTTTCCTGTACACTGCCCTGTCCGAGACTGTCAAGGCCACCAAACAAGGTACAAGACGTAGCACACCAGATTGTCCTGCCCCTTCAAATATACTGTTTAAACTAAACTTATAGCCTATGTAAGACTCCCGTCTGTGTTTTCAGATGGCTGCTTATATGAGACAATGGCGAAAACGCCAGCGAGCGTTGGAGGAGTATCTCCGTGAATCAGAGAGTGGCGTCCTTCCAGGGCTTGAAAATCCTCCTGATAGTGAAGATATGCCTGGGACTCCAAATAGTCCAAACAGTGACAGTAATCCTGGGATCTTGGATAGCTTTGACTTGCAAGACTCCGACAGAGAGTATTGGTTTACTGACTCAGAAAACGAACAAAACACATGATGATGTTGAAGTGGCTGTCACATTTGATGATGACTTGAGAAAATGGGCTATAGATCACAAAGTGACAACAGAGCACTGACTGCGCTGTTGTCTGTATTGAGAAAGCAAGGTCATCTATTGCCTGCTGATGCAAGGACACTTTTAGCAACACCACACCGTAATTCCTCTGAAGAAAAATGCGGGGGGCAGTACAGGTACTACGGGTTGGAGAAGGGGATCTGCCGTTTCCTTAACCAGACAGAGAGCAATTGTGTAAATTTAACAGTTAACATTGATGGCATCCCTCTTTTTAAAAGTAATGCTATGCAGTTCTGGCCAATTCTGGCAAAGTTTGGCCACTTTGACCCGTTTATTGTCGCTATGTATAGTGGGCAAACTAAGCCTACTGATCTTGACGAGTATCTTAAAGATTTTTTGACTGAATACAAACAGCTCAAAGAAACTGGTATAGTGTTCGAAGGCCGAACATATAATGTCAACCTTGAAGCTCTGGTCTGTGATGCGCCAGCAAGATCATTTCTAAAATGTATCAAGGGTCACAATTCTTATGAAGCTTGTGAAAGATGTGTCATCAGAGGTGTTCATTATGATAACAGAATGGTTTTCACACAGGATGACTGCGCTTCTCGAACAGACGAAGCCTTTTCTAGGGTGGAGTACATAAACCATCAAACTACTGCTAGCCCCCTAATTGATGCAGGACTTCCTTGTGTTACATCGTTTGTTTTAGATTACATGCACCTGGTCTGTTTGGGCGTGGTTAGACGTTTGTTGATTTACTTGGTGGGTACCAAGGGTCCACGTATTTACCGTCTATCTGCAAGGCAAAAAGAACAAATATCTCAACAACTAGTTGCACTGAGAGGCATGTTGCCTAGTGAGTTTGCACGTCAACCGCGGAGTATACATGAGCTGGATAGGTGGAAGGCCACTGAACTACGGCAATTTTTACTGTACACAGGACCTGTAGTATTACAAAATGTGCTGTGCTCTGAAAGATACAAACACTTCCTGTCTTTAACAGTAGCCATGTCAATAATGCTCGAGGCAGATGACAGGACTAGGAATGCGTATCTACCATATGCTCAAGATCTAATTAAACACTTTGTCCAGTGCTGTCCTCAGCTTTATGGCAACACCTTTTCTGTATATAATGTACATGGACTAATTCATCTGCATGAAGATGTCAGCCACTTCAAGTCTTCATTGAACGACATTTCCTGTTTTCCTTTTGAGAACTACCTGCAAAAAATCAAGAAACACGTTAGGAATGGGACAAGCCCGTTGGAGCAGGTCACTAGGCGTTTGGCAGAAATTGAACATTCACAACTGAACACTGCCAAACTGCCTCCTAAAGTAATTATTTCTGTTAAAGAAAGGGACTGTTGTTTTCTTTTGAAAGACGAAAGATTCGCTTTTGTAAGACAGAAGAATGCAGATGGGACTTTGAACTGTGAGATTTTGGATCAGCGCGACACAACACCATTGTTTCAACAACCATGTTGCTCCAAACGGTACCTAAATATAGTGTGCACTAGAGATGGGGAAGGCAGGAGGGAACATCGCCTGCTGCGTGAAACGGATCTGTCCCGCAAAGTGGCTTGTCTCCCGCGGGAAACTGGCTATGTCCTCCTACCGCTTCGCCATGGTTTGGAATATTAAAGGTTAAAAATTTCACCTTCCTAGAGCATTGATCACCTGCATGTCTCCCAATGTGCTCCCATGTCCTTCTACCGCTCCCTCACGCCTGCTTTATCCATTGTTGCACTATTGCCTGCTCTATCCGTTGTTGCACTAATGCCTGCTCTATCCGTTGTTGCACTAATGCCTGCTTTAGCCGTTGTCTTTCCTATTTAAGTCTCCCAATGTGCTCCATCTCCCTCACGCCTGCTTTATCTGTTGTTGCATCTTCTTTCCTAGTTGGGTTACACACTAATGCAGAGGTTTTCAAACTGTGGTGTGTGCACACGCACCCCTTGTGGTGCGCGAGAGCCTTCCAGGGGGTGCACAACATGAAAATGCCAATGTTGGTGCTATGATGTTATTTTAAATACATGAACATACAGTATAAGGCCTTTGTTGGCAAGTATAGGCAGAAGCTGCATATATGCCATAATTGGATATTTTGAAATAATATTTCCTATTACCGGTATTATGTGTGAGGGGCTGCGTGAACTAGGTTGGGAGGTAACGGGGTGCACAGCCAAAAAAGTTTGGGGGCGCTGCACTAATGCATTCATTTCTGATTTCTTGATAGTCACTTATAACCATTAACCAGATCTGTAGTTCTAGCCTGTTCTAACAGGATGTGTGTGTGTGTCTAAGTCTAACTAACACAAACTTTCTTTGTGTACCATCCTTTTCAGGTCATGTATAGCAGGGCTGTGTGGGTGGAGGAGGATGGAACTGAGTATGAGGACACAATTCCTCATTGTTGGATCGACGAAGAAAACAACCTCGTTAGATGGCCAAAGAGGATGGGAAGGGGCCAGGTTGATAAGGCCATTAAGGCAAAAATGACACCAGAGGAGGGCTGGCTGAAGTTCAAGTTGAAAAAAATAAAGAAAACGTCAGGCAAGTTTTTCTTTGTGTGTCAAGAATCAAGTCAAAATGTTAGAAGAATCAATGTTTTCAGTTGAATTGTCTAACTTTTAGATAACATACGTGAGTGTAAAGAATACAACTACACCACCAACGCAGAACCGGATGAGGAGGATGTGGAAGAGGCCTCTACAGGAAGGAGGCGTAAAACTGCTAAGAGAAGAAACGACGATTTTGTATCAACGTTTGGTATGTTTCTCTTGTTTCACATTAGACATTTGTTGGGAACCTGCATTTATGGTAAGATGAAATGTGTTAACACATGGGCCTCACATGTAGATCATTCATGTTTTGTAACAGAATCTGATGAGGAGGATACGTGAGGAATTCAGGTAACTTTCTATATCCAATTTAAAGTGCTATAGAGGAAGAAATAAAGTATTTTATTTATTTGTTTTTCTTTGTGTTGCATCTGTATAGTTAAGCTGCCCTCGTTTCCTCCACCGCCACCGAAAGTTCTTCAACACATTGCTAGTGAGTATTGCTGGGTGTGTCACACACATACTCGCATCCAGGCAACCATACATGCAGCCAGGCAGCCGTCAAATATAGGACCAGTTGGCACTGGTCAAAAAGTATATTGGTGCAGCTAGTCATGTCTCCACAGTGTATCTCCCGTTGCACCTGGTTGAAGTCCATATAGGACCATAGGACAGATTTATACACTTTGGAGTGTTAATCAGCCTGTTCTTTTCCATTTTAGACTCCAATCCCAGCTGAATGACCAGGAACTGGACTCAGAATGAGCTGCAGGGTCTGCCCGCTCAGACCGGGAGTCGCACCACAGTGAAGCTTCAGGTAAGTATATATGCATCTCTGTCTCTCTTGGTCGTCCACAGATCAGCCTTCCATCATCGATTCCAGTCATCCTGGTTCTCCATACAACACATTTATACATGTTAAACATCTTAATAAGACTGTTTGTGTCCTTTTAGACTCCCAATCCCTGCTGAATGACCGGGGGGCTCTGATCCAGATGGGAGGACTGGCCGTTCACACCGGGGAACGACTGCCCGTTCAGACCAGCGACCGCACTGCAGTGAAGCATCAAGTCAGTATCTCTCTCTCTCTCTCTCTCTGCATCTCTCCTTCTTGGTCGTCCACAGATCAGCCTTCCATCATCGGTTCCAGTCATCCTGGTTCTCCATACAAACAGATTTGTACATGTTAAACATCTTGATCAGCCTGTTTGTGTCCTTTTAGACTCCCAATCCCTGCTGAATGACCGGGGAAGGGGGGGCTCTGATCCAGATGGAAGGACTGGCCGTTCAGACCAGCGACCGCACTGCAGTGAAGCTTCAAGTTAGTATATATACATCTCTCTCTCTGCATCTGTCTCTCTGCGCCTCATTTACTATGTAAGTGTATAATATACACTTGCATAGTGTATATATATAGTATATATAGTATATATATATATATACTATATATTCAAGTCTATTCAAATCTGGGGTGGAAAGCAGGGAAGTATATACTATATATTCCCCTTCCACCCCAGATTTGAATATACACCAAAGTCAACTCCTGACCAATTGATCCTACACCAGCTAAAGGTGTCGATTTTGGTGTAGAACCAAAAAATTGCCCTCAGATGAGCCTCAGATGTTATCTGTATAGTCCATAGTCTGCATATTTTGAATCTGACATTTGTTTTGTTTTTTTTCTCAGGCTCAAGGAAGTCAGTCCGATCAACACCCGGGACGCCCAGGAGAACATCAACACCTAGTGAGTACATGCATTTTTTTCTCTTATATACACACCCACACATAGTCATCATGGTTTAAAAAAAAAACAAGATTAAGATTGTTTTATTTCTCCACGCATCCACGAAGGGACTGGTTCAGGGTCAGGTTAACCCATTTTGACCTGCCTTCAAGTTTTTAAAGATGTCTTCTAAATCCTGACACTTATTTACACATGCACGCGCACACACACATTGTCACCATGGTTAAAAAAAAAATACATTTTTTTTGTTTGTTTCTCAGGCTCACACCACCGAAGGATCCACGAAGGGACTGGTTCAGGGTCATCAAATCACAAGGGCAGCTTTAGGTCACAGAGGAGCACAGGATCACACCGCATGGAATCGCAGCACAGGGCCAGTCGTAGTACCACTCCTGGTGAGTGCACACAATTTACAATTTAGCAGATTCTCTTAACCCATTTTGACCTGCCTTCAAATTTTTAAAGATGTCTTCTAAATCCTGACATTTTTTACATATGCACACACACAGGCACCATGGTTAAAAAAAGATTAAGGTTTTTTGTTTCTCTGGCTCAGACCACCGAAGGATCCACGAAGAGACTGATTCAGGGTCATCAAATCACACGGGCAGCTTTAGATCACAGAGGAGCGCAGGATCACACCGCATGGAATCGCAGCACAGGGCCAGTCGCAGTAACACTCCTGGTGAGTGCACACAATTTACAGACTCTTAACCCATTTTGACCTGCCTTCAAAATGTTTAAGATGTCTAACAAATCCGGACCGCTTCCGGATTTGACCGCTATGTTGCCATCTGCTTAACCTCACTACTGTCAGATGGAGGACAGTGGCCAAATACTTAATTTTTGTTATCCTTGACATGAAATATTTCGCATCACAGACACAGAAGGGTCATTATTTTTATTTATTTTTCAGTCTCACGACGATCACGCCACAGTCGAGAGCCTTCCAACTCATCCAGGCCAAACGTCCGTCGCTTCAGGTACAGTGAAGGGCACAGTATCAGACTTCTAGTTCTATCATTGGCCTAGTGATTTCCCACAGTTTTGAGCTTGGCCTAAGCAAAGTCAGCTGCGGAATAGAACTATATTGATTGTCAATGTCTGGTGTTTCATATTCCGTCCAATAATTTAAACCTAATCTTATAGGTCTAGATCCAGGCGCAGAGAGAGTGACGTCAGGCACAGTCCCAGCTCTGTGCATTCCACATACTCTAGTCTCCAGTCTAGTACTTACAGAACGTCCCACACTCGGAGGTCCAGACGTGAGGCAGCCAACTCACCCAGCAGGCAGGGTGAGTTCAAGTAAACAATGCCTTCATAAGACAAGTAGTATTACTATATGCCAGACTTTGTATTTCTCAGCTAATGCATGGTCATCTGTGTCTTGGGAAGTTTTAACACAAAATTCCTTTCTTATCTGCAGTGGATTCACCGAGGGGTCAGTTCCCCATGTCAACCGCAGGTAAGTTCTGAGATATTTCAAAGGGGACGGGTCACTGATCAAGAACTACTGGGTGACATTTACCTGTATAATTTGGAAACCTCTTATCTTTATTTTCACTATCTATTAATTTTCACTATCTATGAATATTTGTGTGTATTGCCTTTTTTTAGTATTCCAAAAGAAGGCATTCGCCATATGGGCAGAAATCCGGCAGGACGTGCGAGCAATTTCCAGAGTACAACCTGAGACGTCCAGCACATACACTCATCCTGTTGAAGCCATGAACAGCCTGGAGGAGTTTGACAGAGAGGAACTACAACTTCGTGATGAAGCTGTCTTCAAAACCCTGGTAGGTATAGCCTTCACGTATTTACAACATATGAATTAGTATAATATGCACCTGCACACTGTTTTATATGGTCTTGTTTGGTATGTTGAAGTTTACATGAACTCAATTATTCCATCAGGTGCTGCGACTCACTCGAATTGGGGGGAAAACCACGAAGGAGTGTGTCCAAAAGATTCTGAGCAGGTAGTGTTTCAGCATTTGATATACAGTAGCCTTTGTGTGATTTATGTGTTTTAAGATAAAGTGGCGAGTACCTGTATAAAAGTTAAGGTTTTATGTCATGTTTACCCCCCCTACCCCCAGACTCATGAGTAATTGGTTAATGACCAAGTTCAGCTTGAGAGGGACAGGGGAACGAAGCGGCCTTTTGCAGAGACTGCATTGTTTCAAGCAACTAAAGGTAAGCGGGCCAATAGTTCAGCCAATTTCTGTATTATCACTTGACAAGACTGCAGTTACTAGGTCCATTTTTTTGGACTTAGTATGACCCAATGGCTCAGTCGATAGTTCTCCCTGATTGCTTGTTTTCCTAGGTTACTACCGTTAAGTTCATTCAGTCAGCACCCTTAACCGACAACTCCATTGTTGCCAAATATTAATGCCAACTGTCTACCTGTAGTTGGAGATAACATTTTATATATTGTGCTTGTTAGGTGTAGAAATGACATTACCACTAGCAGTGGTAAAGTCATCATGACTTTTCACATGTGATTTCTTATTCTGTAGCCGCAGTCCTGCAGTCGCTGCCAACAGCAAAAGAAGATGAAATTAAGCAGCATGTTGCAGACCACCTGAAACACGCTCCACAGAGGAAGGGGGGCAAAGGACCAGCCACAGAAGACGACCCATGACACCCACAATATGCCCTTGCAATAAATTAAATTCTGTTTAACATTCAGTTCAGTTTATTTTCCAACACTTCACAATTACAAAAGAATTAAACATTTTGCATAGGATGTCCATTAAAAAGAGAATTCCATTTGATTAGTCCACAATTAACACACACACACACACACAGAGAGACCTGGGCCCTTCGTTTGATCTGGCAAACGTTTTCATTTATTCACCCATTATTTTGAAATACGTTGAAGTTTTCTGACAGTTTGAGACGAGTGTCACAGTTATGCTTTTTGGGTTTGTTCATAGCAGCAGAGCGGATTAGTGAGTGTTTGGCTGAGCTCTAAGTGGTTTTGTAGCTTTAGTTTGACTGGTTTCTATATTATATTATATCATATACAATATGCTGTATTGTTCTAATGGTTTGTATTATAATATCAGTGGTGGAAAGTATTTGAGAATTTTCAATAATTTTACCTCTACTCCACTACATCTCTGAGGGAAATATTGTACTTTACTCCGCTGAAATTATTAGATTTTTTTTTCTCACAGTATTGGATAAACAATTCCATGGATATGATGCCTAAAATTGTAATAACACTGAAACATTTTTCCACAAGTGGCCTTTATGTTTAGCCTCTTAGGCTAAACATAGGGAAGAATATGAATGGATAATTCAGTGTAAACCCTTCATATGACCACCATCAGTATTTGGAACTATCCGTGTTGCTAAATATGCCAAAACAAACACATAATCAGTTGACGCTTGTACCGTTGTATGCAATGGAATTTCTGTAAAACAAACAAACAAAAAAAAAACAGGTGGCCGCAGTCTGGTTTAACACTGAGCTGCTCTTCTACATGCCTTGCTCAAAGACACTTGCCCATTAAGGATGGGAAATCATATTTGGATCCTGTACAGTATTCAAATATTCAATTTGTTTTTATGCTGATATATAAATATTAAAGTTTTTCAAAAACCTAAATGGGTTAAGGAGCCAACATATTGCTGTGATTCCGTTGTGTTTTCCGCACAAGCCATCATTAAGTAGTAAGTTATTTACTGATGCACTTGCTATAACACTCTTGTCCTATATACCTTGATCTTGGCTAGAGAGGACACATTATTTACTGATGCACACATTGCTGCGATTCAACCACACCACTAGATGTCCTCGAGGACATCTAGTGTGGTTAGCGGCAATGTGTCAACTCCTTTACTGTAACCTGTCTGCAATCGTTCTGAGAACATGGGTAATGCACTTTTCCACCTTCATTTTCCCAGTCTACTGTTAAAACTAGCTGGTTATAAATTAAATGTTCTTTGTTTACTGCTTAAACGTGTATGTGTGTGTGTGTGTGTGTGTGTGAGAGTGAGTGAGTGTGTTTGTGTGCACACACACACACACACACACTCACTCTCTCTCACACACACGTGGGACACGTGTTTGTATGTACACATACACCCCACACAAGAAGAGGTAGAAAAGACGTCAACGTGACTAGATGTTGACGTCACTTGAAGGTAGAATTAACGTAGAAATGACCACATATGGAGGTCCTGTGGACGTCCATATGTGGTCGCGTCCACACGAAGAGGTCGAAAAGACATCAAAGTGACTAGATGTTGACGTCACATTAAGGTAGAATTAACGTAGAAACGACCACATGTGGAGGTCCTGTGGACGTCGTATTCCGACGTCAGGATAACGCCGGAAAAGACGTCATTTCGACCTACATTTTGCACCGTCCAGGGACCGTTTTTCGACGTCGATGAATGACGTCATTTCAACGAAATATCAACGTCCCCATGTTCACTGGGTGTGAACATTTTTTTGTCTGATCTATGATAAAAATCAAGTGCAATATGCATGAAGGCACAGTGATCAAGGTCAATCAATGCCCAAAGTGTAAACAGCATGACCTTGTCCTTATACCATGGCGATCTCGATGCTGAAAAAACAGAAATTAAACTATCCAAATGGGATGGAATAATGTTCAGCCTCACCTGGTGGGAACAAGTCCTTGATCTGAACATTAACAAAAGAAATCACCCTGATTAAGCTGATTTCTTTTTTTTTTTTTTTTTTTTCTTTTTTAATGGGGCTGAAACTTCAAAGTCAAACATTGGAGTGTTGTTGCTACGAGAGAGCTCAGGTTTAACCCTGGAATCCTTGAAGGCTTCATGAACTTGAGCAATGATAAAACAACCGGACAACTCATTCATTCATTCATTCATTCATTCATTCATCTATCCATCCGTCCATCCATCAATTCATTCTCAGCTTTATATATTGTCCTGCATGGCGATGAGGCAGATTTATTCTAGGTCAGTGGTTTTCAACCTTTTTCACACCAGGGCCCACTATTTATTCAGCCTTTGAGCCACAGAGGACCACCACTTGATGACATTTTATCCCCACAGACCAGGGGCGTTATCCTGTGTCCGTGCTCATGGGGGCTGAAAACCTGTTCAGTGCATGTGCCTGTACACAGTAGGGCTACCCGAGCCCCAGAGCCCCTTAAGTCTTCCATTCTCATGGGGGCTCGGGCCCCTGAGCCCCCACAAAGATAACGCGCCTGCCACAGACCCCAAACCTAAAGATTTAATTTTGCTTTTGTGCCCAGTTCCAGGCTGTATTTGGGGAAACAAAACCGTTATACAGATCAAAATGACCATTAATCTTCTACATTCTCTAGTTGTGTAGACTTGGGCTGATTCATGCATGACGAATATTTTCACTCTTGAGAGCGTAAACATGAAACCAAATGGACCCGCAAGGGTCCATTTGGTTTCATGTTTACGCTCTCAAAGAGTTACAGTACATCTGGTTAACCAACTGTCCGTCATTTAGCCTGCAGGGGGACCACTCGGGACCCTCTCAGGGACCACAGGTGGTGCCCGGACCACCTGTTGAAAGGCGGTTGCAGGGAGGCAGAGGCTCATTAGAATGGGCCGTCCTGCCACTGGCTGCGACGCGTGGCATCCAGGGCAGCCTGTTATGAAAAGCAGCCCCTGACCTGTCCTTTATAATAACCTTTCCTTTCCTACTGTAACAACAGAGCGGAAGAGAGAGAGAGCAAACAGCTAGAGAGAGAAAGAACGACAGCATATATAGAGAGAGGGGGGGGAGGGGGTAGAAAGAGAAAGATAAGGATGAAACAAAGACATTTTTTTTTTTTAACCCTTTATCTCCCAAGGACGGACTTGACGTGCTGGTCGATGATATTCATAGTTTTTTTTTTATGTATTCATCAATTTATCCCCATTCAAATAGCGTCTATAATTCCACATAGGCACTGTGTTAGCGTGTATCCATCATGGTCTATAGAGCAATGTATTACATGGCTTGAATGAATGCTCCAATCAGAAGCCAGCGTTCTGGTCAGGGGAGCGGTTGCATAATATGTCACAACAACGGACCACTTCGCTCAACAACAGACCTCCTTGTTCAGACGAACGTAGCCTACACAACTGCAGATAAATAAAAACAGCCTTGTTATGCACCATTTCTGTCAATTATTAATGATTTAGTTCAACATGCCAATCTATTGACACGTTGTAAGCTTATAGACTGGCCTTTTTAACTATTGAAAAATGCTTTTTTAAAATAGTTATAAAAGGCAAAGAAGTTAAGGGATAAGGGGTTTAGCGGTGACGAAAACCTAGGCCTATATGTCTATAAAGAGTGAATATCACCATGTGATGAGAGATCTCAGACCTTATCCTGACCGTTTCAAAGTGGGTCCTCACTATGTTGTTTGCTTTGAATAGCATAGCGTGGGGGAAAAAAAGCTCACTGGATTGAGCTTTGAAAAACATCGTGCGCATGTGCATGTAACGAGCACGCACCGTCGGTAAGCCTCTTTACACGTCAAGTATGTCAGCAACCAGAACGTCAAAATGAATAATAATTCATTAGCAGTCGTAGCGATAAAGGACAGCGGTAGCTCCATAACTTCCGCAGGGGCGGATGTAACATTTCCCAATTGGGGGGAGAGAAGAAAATGGTATGGGGGCGGCTTCATCACCCGTGGCGCGAATGAAGCCGCGCCCATACTCATACCATTTTCAGTTACAGGACTTTTATTAGGCAAGTAAAGCATCAATAATAACATCAGTTGTTGTTGAAGTTGCAACAGACACGCAGCATGCATAAAGCTAAAGGTCTGACTCAGAGAGTTTTCTGTTTTCAATGATGAAAATGCTGTTGGTTTAGTGGTGACACAGCTGTAGTTAGTTAGTAGCAGTAGTAGTGTTTCAAATGCGTTTAAATACAAGCACTGAAATATCTTGGGTTGTTTTGCATGCCATCATGTTCACTGGGGCAGTTTATTGCCCCCCCTCCCATGTCCATGTCTAGATCCGCCCCTGAACTTCCGTCTCCTACTCTTTTGTTTGGTTTTGTTTTGTTTGGTTCCGTCGGGGTGGAGGCTGCAGGGATGGATGGGTGGGTGGGTGGCGGGGGTGAGTGGTGCTAGGGTCTGTGGTGCCATTATCTCATAACACGGTTGACAGGGGAGGTCTAGAGACTAAAGCCCCCCCCCCACCTCTCTCTCTCATTAGATATGCGAGCGCATTAGCGCGGACGGCTGTCTCGCTAAAGGTCAGGCTGGGAGGATGCTGGGATGCCGGCGAGGCGAGGCGAGGAGGAGCGAGCTCCGCTCCGCCGTCCAACCTTCCAGGACTCACCTCTTTGAACTTCAATCATTTTGGCCTGGGCTTAATAGGTCCCTGGGGAGGATCAGACGCAGAAAAGGCAGGGGGGGGGGGGCTTAATGGAACATCAGGCCACCTTGACATTTTAATTAAGACTCGCAGCCATTAGCATGCCAGAAGTTTGGCGCCGCCGCTGGAATGGAAGGCCTGTGAAAAGGCAAATGACAGCATGCTATTTTTCCTGCGTCGCTCCGCGTCTCTCCTCCTGTTTGGCGCAGGTCACACAAAGATCCAGAACAGCCTTGGTGACGCTATGGAAGGGGAAATAATGCCACGCAGTGCTAATTGTTAACAAAACACCAGCATGTCCCCCTGATGCTGCATGACCTGCTATTATTACTGTCTGTCAGGGGCGGATCTAGGCATAGCCATGGGGGGGGGGCTAAATGCCCGGTCTGCCCCACCAAACATGATGGCATGCAAAACAATCCAAGATATTTCAGTGCTTATATTTAAAAGTATTTGAAACTCTACTTCTACTATCAGAGCACATCAGTGGACCCTTAGATTGGAATGAGTTACAAAAAAAACCCTAAAAAATCTCCTCTTTGGCGTCCTGGGTCAATTTAGAGATATAATGTCCAGCACCCTTTCTCGCAGTTGTGATTGTTTTAATTAATTGCTTTAATTATTTGTTGTCTTTTCCTTTGTTTTGTTGTTTTTCTTGATGATGATGTGGATTCTTGTTGTATTCGGCTACATTGAAAATGAGGGAATGGCCCTCAATTGTACACCGAATTTAAATAAAGGTTATGATGATGATGACTACTGAAAATGCCCCCCCCCCCCCCCCCCCCATTTGAGAGAGGTTAAATCCGCCCCTGCTGTCTGTGGTGAGTAGAACACACAGGTGTGTGCATGCGGTGGCATTTATTTACACAGCAGCAGCAGCATGGCTGCAATGTGGAATAATGGGAAATCTCACAGGGGGATTTAACTTACATTAAAACGTAATCAGTATAAAAGCTCATAAATAAGTTAGCGTGTGTGTGTGTGTGTGTGTGTGTGTGTGTGTGTGTGTGTGTGTGTGTGTGTGTGTGTGTGTGTGTGTGTGTGTGTGTGTGTGTGTGTGTGTGTGTGTGTGTGTGTCTAAAGTAAAAAGTGCAGGTACAGAACCAAATTACAGCTGAAAACAACAACAACAACAACGGTGTCGTGTTCTGCCTTATTCTCTATGCGACAGCTTGGGCCGCTGCATTCGGTAAAAAAAAAACCCTTACTTTGAAGCACTAGATCTCCAAATTAAGATGTGTGATGACGTCATGATGTTCCTGGTGTCTTGACTAATCTGTCCTCTCACCATCTGTGCAAAAAAGTTCCGGGTCAAAAGTCAGGAAGTGACGTTTAGCCTTAGTTGTATTATCCGTGCGCAAATACGACATTCAGGGGCCAAATCTGAGAAAATGCCATTTGAATGCATTGGATAGAATGGGTGCGGGTTAGGGCTGCAATTATTAACCAAGAATGGCAATCGATTATTCCTTTTGATAGCCCTCGGGGTCTCAAACGAATGTCGACTTTTTCGTCAAACAATTATTAGGGATGTCCCGATACTGTATCGGTATTGGGAAAAGTATCATTATTGGCCCTAATTTGTCATCAGCAGACCATTCCATACTGGTAAATATACCAGTATAACCAAACTCAGTTTGATATATACTGGTTATACCAGTATAACCAGTATATATCAAACTCAAACGATCGGGAGCAAAAAAATCGGATCGGGACAACCCTAACAATTATATATAGGCCTATATAGAATAGGCTATATTGCATAAACTGCTGCTGGATGCTTAATAATGTTCAGTAAGAGTTTCCCTTGCATGCTGGTCCTGTAGGTCGGATAGCCTACCTGCCATGGCATTGGTGAGATCAAATTAATGATTCATAATTATCTTGTGATTCATAATTATAATTATCTAGCAAACAGGCCTGCAGGGACTAATTATGAGAAGACATTCCATACCAACACCAACCTGTCATACAGTTATAGACATGAAATGGGAAATAATCAAATCAATGCATTTGTTTTTCAATTATTATGTGTTGAACCCGAGTGTATCTTGTTATATCGTTTGGCTTTTGTTATTGTTGCAAATGTTAACAGTTTCATAGCCAAACCCTTGTTTCCCGTGTTTTTTGTATTTTTTTGTTTGTTTTATGGCAATGCTCTAAAGCCGTGAAAGTGTTAA
>CM076971.1:12161817-12171817 GCA_039105355.1 Benthosema pterotum | reverse complement strand
GAGGCGTGTACGGACGGACGTGTACAGACGGACGTGTACAGACGGACGCGTGCGTACGGACAGACGGACAGGGGCCGAAACATAGTCACCACGGTGGAGACAATAAGCACTTTATTTTGAAAATATCCACTGTTCTCTGCTGTGCTTAATGGTCTCTGGAGAGTCTGAGAAGGGGGGGGGTCACACCAATAATGGATTCTGCCTCCTTGATCAGCTTATTGACCGTCCTGCTGTCCTCAGGGAGTTATAGGCTGACACCCAGACAGACGGACACATAGACAACACTGAGCAGACATTCACACAGGATCTAGGCATGAGTATGGGGGGGCAATACCCCCCTAAATGCCCAGATTGCCCCACCACCAAACATGATGGCATGCAAAACAACCCAAGATATTTCAAATTAAAGTGCTTATATTTAAAAAATGATGTGAAACACTACTACTGCTACTAACTAACTACAGCTGTGTCACCACTAAACCAACAGCATTTCATCATTGAAAACAGAAAACTCTCTGAGTCAGACCTTTAGCTTTATGCATGCTGCGTGTCTGTTGCAACTTCAACAACTGATAGATGCTTGACGAATAAAAATCCTGTAATTGAAAATGGCATGGGTGCGGCTTCATGCGGCTTCATCGATGAAGGGCGATGACGCCATTTCCGGATGCCCCCCCCCCCCTTCCAATTGGAAAATGTTACATCCGCTCCTGCATTCACATAAAAACAATCTTGAATCATTAACACCTGAGGCAATTTCTAAACGAAAAAAACAAAAAAACAAAATGTCTTCTTAAATCTTAAAGGGTGTTCTGAAAAAGCTTATGTTTATGGTGGCTGTCAAACATGTTCATGTCATTTGGAAAGCCCCAGGCAGCCACAATTATATGTATTTGGCTGCATGCCAAACCCCATCTCGAAATAGAAGCAAAGATTTGCTGTCAAAGAATAATATGTAGGCTACAAATATCATTTCACTGTTTTGTTTTGTTTTTTCAGATCTAGGTACATCTGCTATTTTTTCAATAGCTAAAGTTTTTCAAAGTGGGGGGGGGGGGGGGGGGTAAAGTCAGGGATCTCTCCAGAACGTGAACCCAGGCATGTCAGGTACACAGAGGTCAGGGCTTGACACTAACACTTGCCCGCTTGCCCGGGGCAAGTAAAAAAAATGGTCGGGCAAGTGAAGACTTCTACCTGGTTGCCCGATTGGGCAAGTGTGCAACTTAGTGCACTATAACACAACACAAGATAAATTTGTCTTGAAGGCAGTCATTGCACTCTGCCTCTGTGTCTTTCCCTGCTTTCTAGGTATCCACAATTCCAGGCTGGATTTGGGAAACAAAACAGGCAAATTAACATACACATCAAAATGACCATTAATCTTCTACAGTGTAGACCTGGGCTAATTAAGATGATGAATTTTAACTCTTGAGAGTGTAAAAATGAAACCAAATGGACCCGCAAGGGTCCATTTGGTTTCATTTTTACGTTCTCAAGAGTTACATCTGCTAAATTTACAAAATATGTTTGGGGGGCAAGTGACCATGACCTGAGGGCAAGTAGAACCTGACTTGCACTTGCCCGATGGGTAAGTGCCTCCGAGACCTTAGTGTCAACCCCTGGCTCAGGTTTTATGTTAGAAATGGGATGATATGTTACTAAACCATTAAAGGCATAGGTGAAAAATGTAGTTTCTGTCATTTTTGGCAGGTCACTGGGGTGACTACTGTTTGGGTTTTATTGTTGTTGTTTTTTTTGGCACGCCCAACTAAAGGAGGCAGGGCAAGCTGGTATTTCAATTTTTAAGCAAAATGAATAACATTTATTGGAGTTCTGGATTTCCCCCCCCAATCATTTCAGGCTATTATTGTAGCATTTGAGTAAAGAGTTCAAATAAGAGGTTACTCAACAAAAGGAAGTACTGGTATCGGTACTTGGTATCGACTGAGTTAAAAAAGAATCGTACTGAGAATCGTGCTACTCATATCGGTATGAAAATAGTGATATCAGAGCATCACCATTTACAATGGGTCTCTACCGCCTGGCACGTAGACTATTACAACATTTTACTGAGCAACGACTCCTCGGTGAAGATCTGAACCACTGAAACGTTCAGTAAAAAGCTGAAGGTGATGCAATGTTTTTCTACTTCTCTACTTCCAGTTATTCGGTGCAGCTGTTCTCTGTGGGAGTTACTGAAAGACTTTTTATCCTATTATTAATAGCTGAAGTTTAAAACGATGGTTAATGTGGTTTAAAAGTTAAAGCGGCACAGGTGGTGACAGCTATAGGATAACTCATTTACTGCTGAAGACTATCTAGAGCAGTGGTTTTCAACCAGTAGTCCGGGGACCACCAGTGGTCCATGAAAGGATTCCAGGTGGTCCCCAGGCTAAATGATGGAGAGATGGTTAACCAGATGTAGTTCTTGAGGGTCCATTTGGTTTCATGTTTACACTCTCAACATTATATTCATCCTGTGAATTATCCCAAGTCTACACAACTAGAGAATGTAGAAGATTAATGGGCATTTTGGTCTGCATGTTGGACTGTTTTGGTTTTAGACTCACATAACATTTAGTTCTATGCCCCGAAGAACTCCATATGTGGTCACTCTATGTGATAGAGCAGGGGTTTTCAACCTTTTTGACTCCAGGGACCACCACTCATTCAGCATTTGAGCCACGGACCGCCATTTGATTACATTGTCAAACCAAAGACCTAAAATTAAAGAATTATTTAATCTTAAACTTAAATGTAAACTTCTTAATTAAGTGTTGGTAATTCAAATGACAAATATTTTAACTCTTGAGAGTGTAAAAATGAAATTTGGTTTCATTTTTACACTCTCAAGAGTTACATCTGGTTAACCAACTTTCCATCATTTAGCCTGGGGACCACCTGGACCCTTCTCAAGGACCACTGGTGGTGCCCGGACCACCTGTTGAAAACCCCTGTGATAGATGACACTGGGCATTCATTCTCCTCCTCCCTGCAAAATCTACACAAATACCCAATTATGTGTGTAACTAGAGGTTACGGCTGCCCAGTAGCAAATAAAAGTAATTAAAACCAACCCCCACCTTTACCAGCTGCAACCTTTAAGTGATTAACACATTAATGCATTACTAATTACAATCCAATAATATGATTGTGAAACCGGGACTCTTCGCATAATGAGTATCTGCTATGCGTTGTGGTACTAGTATATTTCCATACCAAATACTTGTGCTTTTACTACACATTGTGGTGATATGATTTAGGGGTGGGACGATTCACTCACCTCACCATACGATACAATATTGATATTTAGGATATTTAGGAGGATATTTAGGAGTAGGAATTGATTTATATTGCGATTCTTTACCCTTTCAGGACGGGAATCCATTTTTGGATTCTGTACAGTATGTACTGTACAGTATTCCAGACATAATTTGTTTTGATGCTGATACATGAATATTTCAAGTTTTTCAGAGGCCTAAATTATGCTGCGATTTGATTTGATATATCAATATCGCATTTTTTCCCCACAAATGGCTGATTTTTTATTATACTAGACCATTTTAAAAAGGGAATTCCACCCGTTTCCAAAGTTTTTTTTTTTTTCTGAGAGCGTACAAATGGAAGCAAATGGACCCGTTAGGGTCCATTTGGTCATATGTGTACGCTCTCAGAAAAGGGTTCTAAAAGAAAAAAACAGGTAATTCAACAAAGGAAGAAGAACTACACACTGTTGTGAATTTCCAATACCAATACTAAATACCAATACCACATATTTAATATACTGTATATAAAATACAAAAAAGATATATGAAGTCACCAAACAGGAATAACAGACTCCTCACTGTATGTGCAAATGAGCAACTCCAAAGCAAATTCCACATGGCCCAACATCTTATTTAACTGTTGTAGTGTCAACCCATTACCCCTGTGTCTGATTTGTAGTTAGACTGGCATAACTGCCAATATGATATGACTGGATGATGACAAATAAGGGCAGATACTGATACTTTCTCCAATACAATAAAGTATTTGCTGATACGGATAAGAACCGAAATGACAAAAAAATGGCTGCTGATCCGATACCTTTTCCGATACAACACTCCATCATTGAGATTATTTGCAATTACAAAATGAAAATAAAAGGTGGGGGGGTCAATTTAAGATGTGCAAACTACTGTGTAAACAATACTAACATGGAATCCAACATTTCTGGAAAAATAATGGTGTTGTTTACATGGTGTGATACAGATGTGCATGTCAACCAATTGACACGGCTGGGACGTGACTTAATACAACAACAACAAAACACACACGTCTGCTCAGACAGCCGTGTATTAAAGCACGATGCTGAGGGAGGCTATGCTTTGCCGCCTTTCACATGCATGGGCGTGCATGACAAAATGCTCACAAATACAACCATCTTCCATTCTACGGTACTTCTGCGCAGAAATATAGAGACTATACTGTAAGCATCTGGGGAGCGGAGCAGAGCCCCATAGGCTGGGCTGCTGCCTGAGTCCTCGCTGGACCGTCGACTTCGGGTTTCACAACACGTGAAGAAGTCGGACCTGACAGTCCTTATCACGTTTTGTCCTGACTAGATTCTACTTTCTGACGCTACATTCTAGTTCCAGACGCTAGATTCCAGTTCCTGGTGCTAGATTCTACTTTCTGACGCTACATTCTACTTTCTGACAATACATTCTAGTTTTCATGAAAAAAAATCTGTTCCTCTGTCAGTGATGCTCAACATATTTCATTCCAAGGACCACCAGAAGTATCTATATTTGGCTGCGGTCTGCGGTCCCCTCTGATAACATGTTCCAGGGATCCCCTGGCCCAGAAGCAAATGTTTGCTTCTGAAATAATATATTCAAAGATTTGTGCCACATTTTCTCAATTTTTCAAAAAAAAAAAAAAAAAAATCAGACCTACAAGCTCATAGCACGCCACTCGGTGGCCCGCTATGAGCTTGTAGGTCTGTATTTTTCAATAGCTGAAGTAAAACATATTGCTTTGAACACAGTAGAGAAAGGGTTATAGACAGATGGAAAATTCTTTGGGAGAAGAGCTGTCTTCTGACCGCTCACGCATGGAACACGGATACCACGGTACACACACACACACACGCACACGCACACGCACACGCACACGCACACACACACATAGCCGTGCGCGTGCACGGCGTGGCGCAGAACAGGTCTTGCGTGCGCGGCTGTCGGTGCTCCTCCTCCGCGCTCCAGCGGCCCTATCTTATTAAACCCTGTCAGCGCGGATAGCACTATCATAAGCTTTTTATTATTGACTCGGAAAAAAAATATGATAATTTGGGGAATCACAGGCCAAAACGCCTCCCAAAGTCTCCACCATCACTTTCAATTTGGGGCGTCTCGACCTCCTTTTAATGGGACTGATGAGATAGCAGGAAACTTCACAAGCTTCGTCAGTTCCTCTTATTTTTTTCCACCCCCCCAAATTCTCCCCAGTCGTAGCTTCCGTTATTTATTATATTTTTGGTATTTTATTTTATTTTATTTTAATTAGCACATTATAATTGAGGTCTAGCCACCTATTGCACCTCTGCAGGAAACTAAAACAAATTTAATTAAGTAGTGGTATCTCCTTTCATAGGGAAAATTGAATTATGTTTGAAGTGGGAGAGATTGCCAACTGACAATGTGTTTTTCTTTCTTTATTATTATTAACTGCTATAGCTTTCCGTGCGGGGGTATTTTACCCACTCTTTTCACAGTCACCTGAAAATAATCCCGACGCAAATTAATTTCTGACACTCCACGCAGTGTATATGCCAGCGATGCTGCGCCTTGTAATGAGATTATTTAAGCTTCCTCCACGGGCAGCACATCCGCGTTTTTTTTTTTTTTTTTACGTAACTGAGAATCGGCAATCTGAAATTGGTTTGCGTCTCCACACCCCCGATACTCATGGGAGTGGGGGGAGGGTGATTGTGTGTGCGTACACGTACGTGTGTGTATGTGATCTACTGAACGTGACACACTGCCATATTGAGCCTCTGGGTCAGCGCCAGGGGCGGATTGGCCATCTGGAGTTTTCCTGGTGGCCTGCGCCACCTAGTGGCCTGGACAAGATCCAAAATGCACTAGTGGCACTTCCAAAATGGACTAGAATGCGCTAGATGCTCGCCTGGAACATACAGATCAAAATGACCATTAATCTTCTACATTCTCTAGTTGTGTAGACTAAGTTGGGCTAATTCACATGATGAATATTTTAACTCTTGAGAGTGTAAAAATGAAACCAAATAGACCCGCAAGGGTCCATTTGGTTTTATTTTTATGCTCTCAAAGAGTTACATCTGGTTAACCAGCTGCCCCCACCGAGGGTGGCCTGGCAAAGGCAAAATTGTCCCGGTGGGAAAATATGTGCCAATCCGCCCCTGGTCAGACCAGAGCCTTCTAGTGGGAGAGTTAGGATATTGGTGTACCCGGAAGCAGAGGCCGGAAGCAGAGGTCGGGAGCAGAGCGGAGCAGCAAGTTCACGTGACTATACAGAGCCTCTTTGAGTCCTATCTGAGCATAACTCCTGCAGTCTCGCGGGATGTATACAGTAGTGTACGAGACAATACGAGACTTTGCCGCTCCCTATTAAATTCCATTCATTTCATCGACTTCTGGCTTGAGAGTGGACTCACAGGGCTCCTCCATGCTCCTCCAGTAACGGAATTGAGAATCGGTAATCTGAAATTGGTTTGAGTCTCCACACCTCTGATACTCATGGAGGTGTGGGGGAGAGGGTGTGTGTGTGTGTGTGTGTGTGTGTGTGTGTGTGTGTGTGTGTGTGTGTGTGTGTGTGTGTGTGTGTGTGTGTGTGTGTGTGTGTGTGTACACGTGTGTGTATGTGATCTATTGAATGTGACACTGCCATATTGAGCCTCTGGCTCAGGCATGCCTAAATATGAAGTGCAGTGAGGCTGTGCTTCCTCCTTCACATTCAGAAGATCCTGTGAACGCAACCGAGAATCGGTAATCTGAAATTGGTTTGCGTCTCCATATGATATACTGAATGTAACCAACTGCCATATTGAGCCTCTGGGTCAGGCTAGAGCAGGGGTTTTCAACAGGTGGTCCGGGGACCACCAGTGGTCCCTGAGAGGATTCCAGGTGGTCCCCAGCTAAGCTGGTTAACTAGACCTAACTCTTGAGAGCGTAAAAATGAAACCAAATGGACCCTTGCTGCGTCCATTTGGTTTCATTTTTACGCTCTCAAGAGTATTCAATTTGAATTACCCTAAGCCTACACAACTAGAAGATTAATGGTCTGTATGTTTTGCCTGTTTTGTTTCTTAAATCCAGCCTGGTATTGTGGACAAATAAATAAATAAACAAACACAGCCGACGAGCGTTACTAGCATGTGACAAATGCAGTAAAAATATGTCGGATGATGATGTTTATAAAACCTAAAGCCTGACGCTTCTTTAAAAAATAATAAGTGAACGAAGTGAGTGACAAGGCTGTTGGCCAATCAGGTGCTGGGCATGGATTTCCAACCGACAAAAACGGCCCCAAAGGCAAGGAAGCCAGTCCTTGAATCACAAAGAAAAAATAAGGTAGTAGCCTATTTTTAAGGTGCTGATTCAGGGCTGAGCCAGGCTAGCTCCGTGGCTCAAATGCTGAATAATTGGTGGGCCCTGGTATCAAAAAGGTTGAAAACCCCTGGGCTAGAGTATCTGCAATAGGAGAGAGTAGCGACACTCCCCTTGAAGAGACGGTCATTGGCTGAAAAGCGTGCGTACGTGACCGCCTAGTAAGGAGGGATTCTGGTTCCAAACTAACCAGTCTGGCCATCCAGCTCCATTGACAGCAGATGGCAGGTTTTGCAGTTAGTTTGGCAAAATTCCGTCATTGTAGGACATTTTAAAGCATTAACAGAGCTTTTGTCACTCTAGCGTGTCCCGATCTCTTCCTACAGTACACTAGGTCAGACACGCCCAAATATGAAGTGTGTAAAGTGCAGTGCGGTGTGCTGCCTCCTTCACATTCAGTAGATCCTGTGAATCTGAACATAACTGAGAATTGGTAACCTGAAATTGGTTTGCGTCTCCAAATGATCTACGTACGGTAACCGAGAACCGGTAATCTGAAATTGGTTTGCGTCTCCACACCCCTAATACTCATGGGGGTGGGGGGAGGGGTTTGATTGTGTGTGCGGGCACGCATGTGTGTGTTTCAAACAAGCTGTTAAAGGAAGAATGTCAGGTTTAGAGCTTCACCAACACAGCATCCCACACACATAACTCACACCACAAACCATCGACTGATTTTCAATCGCTTCTTCCATCGACCCTCTCCGTCTCCCTCCGGCCCCCCCCTCCCCCCCCCCCCCCCACCCTCGGCATTCTGGGATTACCTCCCTATCTGGTCTTCACATCCCCACATGGCCACGTCCGTGCGATCCATAATTCAACAGCATCCATCCATCCCTCCCTGACCAAACTAGAATTTGAACGGTGGCCCATAATCTCCACCTGGCACTCCCACGGCTTAATTGGAGAGCCCACTGTTGCTTCAATATTTTATTGACCCCTCTCTCTCCGTCTTGATAAGGTATCTTTGGAGTTTCTAATCTTTGGCAAACGGTGGCCCCGAGGCAGCGGCATGCAAGGAGCCTTGCTGCGGACGCAGTGTTGCCAACTGACAAAATCCAAAATGCACTAGTGGCACTTCCAAAATGCACTAGAATGCGCTAGATGCTTGCCTGGAAGGGAATATGACCATTAAATGACCATTAATCTTCTACATTCTCTAGTTGTGTAGATTTGGGCTAATTCACATGATTAATATTTTAACTCTTTGAGAGCGTAAACATGAAACCAAATGGACCCGCAAGGGTCCATTTGGTTTCATTTTTACGCTCTCAAAGAGTTACATCTGGTTAACCAACTATCATTTAGCCTGGGGACCACTGGTTGAAAACCACTATCATAGGAGGAAAAATGGTGAGAAATGAGGGTTTTATCTCTGGCGCCTGTCAATCAATTTCCCCCCAACTCACCAGCCAAAAAGCACTAGATTTTCCACCAGGAGTTTTTCACTAATTTTGGCGCTAGGGGGGTCTGAAAAAGCTCTAAATATAGCGACAAATGCGCCAAGTTGGCAACACTGTGCGGACGACGCCAGCTATCCCACCGACGGGGGGGGGGGCACGGGGGAGGACAAGATGGGGGGAGGGACGCGTGCACGAGGGACGGACGGACATGAAGGAGAGCTATGGACCAATATATACAGCTACAGTAATCCTTTTAGAAAAAGCGAGGGGAGGAAAAAAACGAGTGCCAGTGATAATAAAGGCAGAGGCTCCTGCTCTCTCTCTCTCTCTCTCCTGAGAAACCCAGACAGGAATTTAGCCCTAAGCTGTAGTCCAAGAGTCCTCTCTCTCTCTCTCTCCTGTAGCTGTAAGATCATGGCTTTATAATCCCATCTGGTTGAAGTGGCTTGGTTTTAGCTTGGGGAAAAAAACTGAACGAAAGAGGAATAAATCCAGGAGGGGCGAAATCATTTTGCGACCGCGACCATTGGTCGCCAAAGGTCATGACTGTTGGGCCACCAGTCGAAACGGTTGGTACAATTGTTGGGGGTTAGAAGAGAACTTGGTTTTGTTTTTTTTCAATCAAGGTTCATGTTTTAGGTTGTTATTAGAGAAAGTAAAAGATGGATGTTAATTGTTTTACATTCCTTGCTTTCTTTAGTTTTATGGATTTTAGCTACGGGGGTGGGATTCGAACATGGCCCAAAATACATATTTGTTTACAAAATGTATTATTATTTTTTTTATTATCAACCAGGGCTTGACACTAACACTTGCCCGCTTGCCGGGGCAAGTAAAAAAAAAATGGTGGGGCAAGTGAAGACTGCTACCTGGTTGCCGATCGGGCAAGTGTGCAACTTAGTGCACTATAACACAACACAAGATATATTTGTCTTGAAGGCAGTCATTGCACTCTGCCTCTGTGTCTTT
>CM076971.1:12121817-12156817 GCA_039105355.1 Benthosema pterotum | reverse complement strand
GTTTACCATGTCATTAATATACCTTAGAGATGTTGTGTGGACTAGAAATGGAGTTCTGTAAAACTCCTTTATTTATTTTTTTTGAAACTCCATTTCTGAAGAAAAGTTGTGTTTCACCATGTTAATGACATTTCTTTGACAACCTTTTTTCTGAGAGTGTGCAAATGGAACCAAATGGACCCGCCAGGGTCCATTTGGTTCACATTTGCACACTCTCAGGAAAAAAAAATAATATAATGCGGCTCCAGCCAGATTTTGAATTTTATTTTGGGTTGAAAATGGCTCTTTTAACATCTTGGGCTGCCGACCCCTGGGGTAGGCATACCTATGCTGTCGATTGCGGTCGCGCATTGGTTTCGGCCCTCCTGGTCACAGGAACCCTTTTTGGGGGACCAGTGGTTCATACCTCCAGGCTCATAGGCTTCAGTATGTAGTGTCTCACGTTGGGGAACCAACGGAGAGAGGCCACAGAACGTATGTGCAAGCACACGTGCACTATGCGGTGCGGTGTGCTTGCAACCCAATTGCATTTGGCAGCGGTTGATGCGGCTCTATCGGCATTAGCATACGGAATACGATCTCTTTCTCGGCACATTGCCTTCTTTATGTCTTAAGTGTCTTCTACATTTCAAAAGGTGCTAAAGGTATTTATTTATTCCCTCTCACAGCCTAGGGCAGAAGGTATATCTGCGTTGATCTGCTATGCTATACTGTACTCCTCTGTGGGCCGGTCGGAGGGGGATCCAAATGGTCCCTAGAGACCATGCGGATCTCTCCTCATCCATCTCCCCGAGGCTCATCTGCGTGTGCGTGGTGCGGCGCGGTGCCTGCCCCCACACCCCCACCCCCCCTGGCCCCCATGCAGCCCCCCGCTCAACCAAAAAGCCCCTCTCTAGCTACCCGATAAAGCCAAGTCAATCCCGGGGAGCCCACCTCCAGGGCATGGGTCTCAAACACGCGGAGCTTAGAGGTTTAACACTGTATAGAGAGGAGGGTATTGAAGGGGTTAGCTATTTGGAATCATACGCGATAAGTACCACTGTATGTGTTGGATCCCCCCCCCCCCCCATGTGGATGCATTTTTTTGACAGTGCAGCTCAAACGCGGATCAAGCCTCTAGGTTTGAACTCCCTGAGCCTCACCTGAACCGTGGAGTCAAACTGTACACATCGTAGTTAAACAGTGGAATGCTGACAGGGAGTTTTGGCTAAGCGCCGCGGCCGTGCGCGGCGTGTACAATGATAGCCCACGAGCCATACCGCATGTGTGTGTGTGTGTCTCAGTGTGTGTGTGTGTACCTTCATAACACACAAGTACAGGGCGGATTGGCAGGGGGGGGGGGGGGGGGGGGGGGGTTACAGCTGGTTAACCAGATGTAACTCTTTGAGAGCGTAAAAATGAAACCAATTTGGTTTCATTTTTACACCCTCAAGAGTTAAAATATTCATCATGTGAATTAGCCCAACTTAGTCTACACAACTAGAGAATGTAGAAGATTAATGGTCATTTTGATCTGTATGTTCCAGGCGAGCATCTAGCACAGTCTAGTGCATTTTGGAAGTGCCACTAGTGCATTTTTGGATCTTGTCCAGCAGGCCACTAGGTGGCGCAGGCCACCGGGAAAACTCCCTGTACTCCAGATGGCCAATCCGCCCCTGCACAAGTATATCAAAAATAGCAGGTTCACACACACACACTACACGCTTGCACCTGTATAACAAAGGCATACGGTGAGCAGAACCCTGAGCCAATACTAGTCCTGTAACGCTGTATAATATGAGGATGTAACAAAAACATCAATAGTCAATGTCAGAGTGGAACAGCGACTTCTCTAAAAAAAACTCCACTTTAGAATGTTCTTTGCTTTAAAAGGATCCCTGACTAATAAGACAAACATTGCTTAAAACATTACACTTTACTTATGTAACTAAAATAAGCAGTTATATAGGTAACTATATAACTGCTAGGGGGGAAATATAGCTACAGTATATATCCATCTATATATTTGATTTTGGGCTAAAAAAGTTGCCTCTATTACGTTTAACGGTCAATTGTATTTTCCAACATGGGGTCCAAATTATAATGTATTCCTTCCACGTCCCTGCACACCAGGACCCCCCCCCCCCCCCCAATCAGGTGAAAAGAGGCAGCAAGGACCCCTCATGCATAGAAAGAAGCATGAGGTCAGTCCGCTGTACCATACCGTACTGTACTGTTGTGGTGCAGCGCTCAGCCGGATGAAAACTCCTTTTTTTAATCACCCTGAGTGCAACGCACGGTCAGACAGCACCAGAGAATAAACTGTTGAGAAAACAAGAACTCTGTGCGCGTGTGCGTGCGTGCACGGGGCATTTATTTTTTTGGCTGGTGGTTGTGTGTCTTCCCAGCGCGTCCTTAAGTGTACTATGCCACTGTACTATGAAGTATGTTCTGTACTGATGCCAGCACACCGGGTCATCAAGTTCGCTTTGGCTGCGGCCAGCGGCGGATGTAACATGTCCCATTTGGGGGGGCAAGAGAACATGTTGGAGGGGCAGGAGAAAATGGTATGGGGCGGCTTCATCGCCCATACTATTTTCAGTTACAGGACTTTTATTAGTCAAGTAAAGCATCAATAATAACATCAGTTGTTGTTGAAGTTGCAACAGACACGCAGCATGCATAAAGCTAAAGGTCTGACTCAGAGAGTTTTCTGTTTTCAATGATGAAATGCTGTTGGTTTAGTGGTGACACAGCTGTAGTTAGTTAGTAGCAGTAGCAGTGTTTCACATCATTTTAAATAGAAGCACTTTAATTTGAAATATCTTGGGTTGTTTTGCATGGCATCGTGTTTGGGGGGGGGGGCAGACTGGGTATTTAGGGGGGCATTGCCCCCCCATGTCCATGCCTAGATCCACCCCTGGCTGTGCCGTGCGTGTGCACGGTTGTGTCGGTTACCGTGTGCGCTGCTCATCCTCCATTCCCTCGGCAGTTTGTCGAGCTCCGTCTATCTTCCAATACAAACACACCCTGCTTAAAAAGCAATTGTCCACAAAGTGTTAAGAGTGTCTATTTCACACACCAAGGGTTCACTGGCAGAGCAGATGGAGCAGGGCTGTACATGTGAGCCCTGTGCGTGTGCCGATAGATTTATTACCCACGGATTTATGGCTGAAACAAAGTACCTTTACACAACGGCACATACCGTATTACTGCACCACTGAAACCTATCTATAGCAGAGGAGTTCCCAGCAGAGGCTGGAAGACACTGATTTTAACCTAAGATGGACAAAAAAAGATGAGAAAAAAAAGTATCAAAAAGGCAGTAACTCTCTAGTAGTCTAGAGAAGTGAAAGGCCTGTAATGAAACTGGAATCAAATAAAAGGTACAGTACATTATGTACTTAAAGATAGGATGCCATGATCATAAAACATGATCATCAGGTATTAATGTTATATGAAAAGAAAGATTTTTTTCCCCAAAAAGTGTACAGTGTTTGTTAAACTGTCATTTTTTATAATTCCACCCACCAGTTCATTAAGTATGCCTGGTTTGCCTGGTGGGTGGAGATCCAGCTGAACTGAAGCCACGCCCACAGCTTTAGTTGCATGACAAAGGGGGAGGAGTTAGGGGAGGGGCTGAACACGTGATGTCACTATATTGAAGTTTTTTTTTTCTATTGGCACGTTTAACTGGAAAGGTTCAGCCCCCAGGAAGCAACCCTAAATACAAATGGAGGACATCATTGCACATAAAAAACACACCAAGGGGTCTATTTACATACTGTCACCTCTTAAACATGTACCCTCTTTAAAGTAGATGCAAAAGTAAAAGCACTCCAGATGTTCCAGATAGTTTGAAAATGGACTGGTTCAGACCGATTGACGCAGCCCACTCTCTGAGTGCACCGAGTCTCCTGGTCTGGCCTTCTATTGTCAACTTATAATTTGCTTCGGTACCAAGATGTATTTATCCAATGAGAGTCTGAGTTGGGGGTGGTCTAACGACAAGTCAGAGCAGACGCAGCTGATTGGCCACCAGCCCTGTCACTCACCAGTGCAACAATTTACAGTGTGAAACAAACAAAGAAGGCAGCTGCAACTGCAGTGAATCGCGGACGTATCAACTTTATGTCCATTAAACCGATCTATGACGAATAATAAAATAAGTCAATATATATATATTATTTTTTCATGGGGCCCGAGACCCTTCCCGCCCCACCTGATTAGCATAGATTTTAGGCCCGACCCGGCTCTAAATGTCGGGTTGGGCCTGTTTGGGTTCAGTCCTGGTCGGGTTGGGGCAGAGTTTGAGAACTCTAGGTGCAATGGCTGTCTGTGGCTATAGCCTTTCTCTATTTGCCCAGCAGTGGTGTGAGTAGTGTGGTGAGCATGTTGAGCGGAACACATTTTTGTATCAAATAGTGAAACAAAATGTAATGCCCACTCCTACAATTCCAAAGTGCTTCAGGGCGGACAGTGTCTGCGCTCCACATTATGATTATGTTTTTTTTTTTTCGAGGGTCGCGGCCTGAAGTGAATGAGAATCACTGGCTTTACACAGCGGTCACGAGGGACATGCTCTTACGGCGCGGCATAGAAATACATTAACAGTGTTAGTTGAATGGCAAGCACGGCCCTGTGGGTCCGCCTCTGGGGTTTAATGAGGGAAAATGCAAATCAAGCAGTCACACAACTCTGTAAAACACATCTGCTTTGCTTTGTGTCTTTTAAATGTTTCTATACTGTGACACGCTTTGGTGTTTTAAGTCTCATGTTGAACTTTACATTTGTACTGAAAAATAGCAGATCTACAAGCTCATAGCGCGCCACTCGGTGACGCGCTATGAGCTTGTAGATCTGCTATTTTTAAAATAAATCATGAAAATGTGGCACAACTCTTTCTATGTTCAATTTCAGAAGCAAACATTTCAATTCAAATCTTTGCTTCTGAGGGGATCCCTAGAACAACATGTTTTCAGATGGGGGCCTGCTGCAGCCAAATATAGATAATTCTGGTGGTCCTTGACATGAAACATGTTGAGCATCACTGACAGTGAAAAATACTAGAATCAAAAGTCAGTAACTATAATTTAACACAGGCACTAGAATGTAGCCTCAAACTAGAATCTACCATCAGAAACTAGAATGTAGAGTTGGGATCTAGATTATAGTTTCGGGAACTAGAATCCAGCATCAGAAACTAGATTTTAGCATCAGAAACTACAGTCTAGCGTCAGAAACTAGAATGTACCATCAGAAACTAGAATGTACCATCAAAAACTACAACAGAATACAGCGTCAGAAACCACAACAGAATATACAGTAGCGTCAGAAACTACAACAGAATACAGCGTCAGAAACTACAACAGAATACAGCGTCAGAAACTACAACAGAATACAGTGTCAAAAACTACAACAGAATGTAGCGTCAGAAACTAGAATGTTGCATCAAAAACTACAACAGAATGTAGCATCATAAACTAGAATCTAGTGTCAAAAACTAGAATGTAGTGTCAGTACTAAATGGGTTAAATGCTTTTGAATACTGAACGACTACATCTGAAAAGGCCTGACAACCATTTCCCCCTCCGCCACCTCGCCTCGTCTACACAGCGTGGGATGTTTTCAAAGTGTTTTTTTTACTCTGCGGTTCCAACCACAGGTTTTCTATAGCATAGCGTTTGACACAAAACCGCAACGGCCAAGATGACTTAATTGCCTTGTCGGGTGTTTCAATAACGCTGTGGCATACTGTATATATAGTGCTACACTTTCATCATAGTGCAGATGCATTAAACATATATATTTTTCCCCCACCATCGTAATAAGAGAGCTGACCCAAACCTAACAGCTGCAAAGTGCAGCAGCCTTGCATGGTAAATTAAATTGTGAAACATAATTGACAACCTTTTATATAATATCCACGCCGCCCAAGTGATGCGTCTCAGAATGTGACGAAGAGCACTCTGCACTTGTTATTTTTTTATTCGACTTGATTTATTTTGAAAAGCCGTCATAATATATATGAAAAATATAATCAGTGCTTCAAGGATGACCAAGAAAAGTGTATTAGATGCAATGTATTAGAACGCATGACAGTACAACACAGTACATACACTTAGCAACCTATATGCACCCGGTAACCTATACATTACATACTGTAAACTCCACATCTTATGCAGTCAAACTGTAAACTCCACATCTTATGTAGTCAAGTAGTCAAGTAGTCACCATTTAGTCTTCTCAGATTTGGTGTCAGTTTTAAGGGCATTGCAGAGAGGTACCGCCTAGTTTGATGGTCTTAAGTATCAGGTCTTGTGACCTAAGTCGAAATTTAGAGGTGTGGAAAAGCTGTTTGGCTGTGTTGACAGCTTTGCAACACCAAAATAGGGCCCAGGCAGTGATACACGGCCGTGGCGATTCCACTGTGTCCTTCACCTGGTGACTGAGCCATAATCACTCAGCGTGAATAAAAACCTCACTAGAATTGCAGTCTAAACAACACAACAAACACTGGACGCTGTACGATGATGCCCGGCGTCACATGCTTGCTTTATCCCATGACATTTTCTAAATCTCGTTGGAAACGAACTAGAGGCGCGATTTAATACCATTTGATACTAATACTATTCGTAAATTTCAGCCTTTGACAACTTACTATTAAAAGTCAGAAACATCACATCTGTTCTGGTAAAAAGAAAAAAAAAGTTGTGCTCCTCATTCACCTGCCTGAAACATGCTCTTAGAAGTGTTGGAACTGTTGGAACCTCTCCATCTTATAATACACTATAAAAAGCATTCCAGCAGCCAACTCATAGCATAGCTTGTTAGTCAACAGAATTGCATGGCATAGCTCCTGGGTTCAAGTCCTACTTATTGTACGTTAGTAATTTGCTGTATTTTTTAGACCGTAGCCAGTTAGTCCGATCATCTGTGGATTTCTTATGAGGTTAGGGTTTGGAGGCAGGGTTAGTAATGTCTGACATATCAACCCCTCTTGGCTTTGTGTGATGCTGGTCAAAGTGACCGCCGGCTTACTGGATGCAGAGCCAAGTGGTCAACCATGTCATATCTGTCATTATCAGCCCAGGGCTGATGTTCATCATATGTCATGACATTCTACACAGAACGCCTCTGTAAACTGATTCATTGTATAGCAGTAGTGACACAACAGCCTCAGCCTGATGACCAAAACGATATCTCTCCATCCCCACATAAGGGGAATTACAGGCTCTTTGTGGTTAGAGACGATGGTTAGAATTCCGGGGATTACGTAGGTGCCGCGACCCGAAAGGGGCTTCCTACTATATAGTGAAGAGGTGAACAGGTGGGTGACTATAGCACTAGTGGATACATACGGCTTAGTTGATGTAGGCATTTAGCAGATGATCTAAAACAGGGGTTTTCGACTCCAGGGACCACCATTCATTCAGCATTTGAGCCACGGACCACCGTTGGATTACATTTTCACACCAAAGACCTAAAATTAAAGAATTCTTCTGGTTTTGTCCACAATTCCAGGCTGGATTTTGCCAAAAAAAACAGTGTAGACTTCTTAATTAAGTGGTGCTAATTCAGATGATGAATATTTTTACATTCTCAAGAGTTACATCTGGTTAACCAACTTTCCATCATTTAGCCTGGGGACCACCTGGAACCTTCTCAGCGACCACTGGTGGTCCCCGGACCACCTGTTGAAAACCCCTGATCTAAAACATTAACACAAGTTGTTAATGTGTATCATACATAAGCTAAGAACATATGAGTATGAAATCTACAGTATATACTGTAGGCTGATGTTTTAGGGCTGTTGTATGATTCAAAATTTGAATCGGATTAATCACAAACACATAATTTGATGATGATTGATCATCATTCGAACTATGTGCACAATATGCCATGTTTTACTGTACAGGATTTGAACATGTGCAACTCCCCAATGCTTGTGGATCCTCCAGCTATACTCTATGGCTCTGGTTACAGGGAGACACACAGATATATGTCTCTGTAAAACCGTGCTCTATCGACTTTTTTCAATGAGAAAACACTCAACCCTTGATGCCGAGTGCCAATCAGGGAGGCATTGGAGAGACAGCAAAGTCATTTTGCATCAGCGACCACTGATTGTGACCATTGACATGACCGCTATACCATTATACCATTGACGCAACCGCTACACCAGTTGCGACCATTACTGCGGCTATTGACGGTTGGCTGTTTTACTATCGCTGGGCTAATGACAGCTGCCCCGAACGTTGTCATTCAGCCAACGGTCGCAGCAGTTGGGAAATAAGACAAATCGGTTGCGACCGTGACCGTTTTATAGCGGTCGCGATCAGTGGTCACCGCCACAAAATGTTTTTGCCTCTCCTGATGAAAAATGCAAAAGGTCCAAATACGGAGATGAATATGGTGGTTTCAGGGCCGACAATAACAATATGGTCTTTTTGGTACAGAGGTAACTCTGCTAAAACTTTCCAGGAACTTTTTTCTGGCAGTGCGGGGAGTCCGAGACTGGAGGACACGTAGCAGAACTATATCTATATGCAGACGGTGGAATATGTCCCCGCAGAGAGACCAAATTAAAGGATTTTCTTTTTGTTTGGTAAACTCCACAGGAAAAGACCAACGGCGGAAGAAATCATTTCCACCTCTATTTTGAAGACGCGTCTCTTTTTTTCCCCGCTTCGCCCCCTATGGAGAATCAATTACAAAAGTGTGGCCTTGTGAAGATCCCTCTGTGTGGCGTGGTTAAGGAAAAAACAACTGGCTGGGGAAAGGAAATGGTGCATTAATGCAGGAGAGTGGACTTTTTAATCATCTCTAAAGTGCTTTACATGTGCTTTACATTCACCCCATTAATTCACACACATACTGTACCAATGGCAGCCAAAGGGTTAGAAACTAACTAGAAAAAAACAAAAAAAAAAAAAAAAGTGAATAAGTCAACTGAAACTAATAAAAAATAAAAACACTAATAAACAATAACTAAGCTGAAAATGTATTGTTGTCAATGCTATCGAGTTTAAAAACCTACAGTAACGTGTAATGTGTATTATATAAACCAGGGGTTTTCAACAGGGGGTCCGGGGACCACCAGTGGTCCCAGAGAGGATTCCAGGTGGTCCCCAGGTGAAATGATGGAACGTTGGTTAACCAGATGTAACTCTTGAGAATGTAAAAATGAAACCAAATGGACCCTTGCAGGTCCAAATGTTGAAAACCCCTGATATACTCCAAACTTTTTCCACACATCACATTTTAATAGTATACTGATAAACCCGCCTGAGTTTTATGTCACTCTGGGGCAGCCTTTACTTGTAATCCCAGAGATAATCTATTCCTCCTCCTCTCCCTCCCCTCACCTCTCCAATCACTCCGGTGAAAACTCCTGTCCCTCGGGTGTCACCTGAGTTTTTAAAAAACATAGTGGTCCAATTATCTTGTGTGGTTTGATGTGATGTGTGGGGAAAAAAATAAGTTTGGCGTTACAGAAATACCCGCAGTAGAATAAAGACAACTTGCGGCCATGTTAACTGTTCCCAACGTCGTCGTGGGGACGGGGACCTCATGGTGAAATGTAGAAAATGGGACATCTGACAAAAATCAAGGACATTATGTATCATGTCACAGGAATCAAGGTAGATTGATGCCCAATGTGTTTTGGTGTGGAATTCTCCTTTAAACAGGACCCAGCTGGCTAGACTGAATAGTGAATTGCGGGGAAATAAAATCCATCAAATGAAAAAAAAAAAAAAAAAAAAAATCCACCAAATATAGTGAACCCGTGCTGCCAACCAGGCCTTTGGTGGCGTTTTGCAATGTAATGCAAATTCATGTAAATTAATCTCTTGCATATTAGAAACGTTCCTTTACACCATCCATGAATATAGCAGCAATATAAGCTCAGCGTCGTCATACTCTTTATGTGGTCATGATCTGAAATCCTGTCGTCATTCACATGTACCTGCAATCAACCTCTTTTTGGTCCAAATATGTCTTCGGTAATATAGTATATAAAGGCTTAAATCCCATCCCCATACATACATAGACGCCGCCGCATGCCGTACAGGATGAGGATGTCAGTAGAAATGCCTCTACGCCGCGCAGCACAGCGCAGCGCTTGCTCGAGGTGCATTTTGTTCTTGTTTTCTGATGCAATCCGGGGTAAGGTCTATACACCGCTGGCACTAGAATACGTGCAGGTTATTTGACAGCCTCCGTCTTTTCTGTAATCGCGGTTGCCAATCACAGCGGGGGTGTGGAGGAGGGAGGGGAGGGGGGAGGGGAGGGAGGGAGGGGAAGGGGGAGGATGTTTGTGAAACATGTCGAACATTCGCGGGAATGCCGCCACAGCGTTGTTGTCGTCTTACGTGTTTTTTTCGTGGCGAATTAGCATTATCATCCCGCAGCCCCCGTGTGCTGCGTAGGGCGACATGAGAGAGAGGGAGAGAGAGGGGAGAGAGAGGGGGGAGAGAGAGAGAGAGAGAGAGAGAGAGAGAGAGAGAGAGAGAGAGAGAGAGAGAGAGAGAGAGAGAGAGAGGGGGGGGGGATGTAACATGTCCCATTTGGGGGGCAAGAGAACATGTTGGAGGGGCAAGAGAAAATGGTATGGGTGCGGCTTCATCGCCCGTGGCGCGAAGCGTCACAGGCGATGAAGCCTCAATAATAACATATAATAAGTAAAGAATCAATAATAACATCAGTTGTTGTTGAAATTGCAACAGACACGCAGCATGCATAAAGCTAAAGGTCTGACTCAGAGAGTTTTCTGTTTTCAATGATGAAATGCTGTTGGTTTAGTGGTGACACAGCTGTAGTTAGTGAGTAGCAGCAGTAGTGTGTCAAATCATTTTGAATAGAAGCACTTTAATTTGAAATATCTTGGGTTGTTTTGCATGGCATCGTGTTTGGCGGGGCAGACTGGGTATTTAGGGGGGCATTGCCCCCCCATGCCAATGCCTAGATCCGCCCCTAGAGAGAGAGACAGACTCGGCATCGCTTGGCGCTGCCAGTTGGCGTGGAGGAATGGTGTGTTCTGAGAGAGACAGAGGAGTGCTGGTGGTGATGGGAAGAGGAGGAGAGAGGTTTTCACAGGGAGAGGAGCACGATTATAGGAGCACTATATGACTCTCAGAGCCATGGAGATTCACAAGTATAGAGGGGGGGGGAGGGGGCTTGTAAATAAGCCAATAAACCCTTCGGTTGCACCATTTGTAGCGAAAGCTTGTAAATAATCAAAGAGCCGCACAGAAGGAAAAAGAAAACACTCTCAAACGGTATTACCAGCAAGACTCTCAAGAGTCCATGAAATTAGAAAATGGAGAATAATTGTGGACAAAAGCGTGAAAGTTCTTAGTTTTGGGTGCAAGAGACAAAACTCAACATTACAAACTGTCAACTCAAACCCCAAATACTGTTTTCAAACGTCAGTAATAGCATATACAAGAAAACCTTCCAATTCTCTCCCTCTATTTTTCATTTTAAGCGCATTATTCTTAAACACTATAACAGTAAGTAACACCATCACCACTACACTATTTCAAAGCTCAAACTTTCTAGGGGGCCTTGAAATGAATTTTCAGTAATGGAATAATCACATTTTTGATGTGTAGATCTTGTTGAGACGCTCATTTTGAAAGTAGCTCTCAAGTCAAAAAAGTGTTGGCACCGCTGACCTACAGGGTGTTTCTGTCGAACAGAAAATCTCTTATTTACACATTCTAGCGTTTGGTATTTGTTTGTATACATGCTTTAGTTGACACTGCAGCATCACACATTATAGCATCAAATCCACAAGCTCGTTTTTGGTCCTTTATTTCTATTCCCGAAAAGTAACAGTGTTGGATTTGTCGAAAATACCTACAACTACCAAGTTATGAGGTATCTCCCCGCTACAGCAACAATACGCATACGTATCAAGCATATATAAACGTATGGACTTAATTAAAGAATTAAATAAAAAATCCTAAGACACAGGAGCAGTTACATCTTTGAATTATATAGCAGTGATCCAGTATGCATTTGAAAATAATTAATGGTTTGATTGATGTCATAACACTACCTATACAGTACACTGCATGTGTGCGCAGCAGACGTGTGCGTGTGTGTGCACGTGTGTGCGCCAGACGTGTGCATGTGTGTGCGCCAGTGCGTGCACTTGTGTGTGCACGAGCATGGGGAAGTCTGCTATAGAACAGGGGTTTTCAACAGGTGGTCCGGGGACCACCAGTGGTCCCTGAGAGGGTTCCAGGTGGTCCCCAGCTAAGTTGTGAACCAGATGTAACTCTTGAGAACGTAAAAATGAAACCAAGTGGACCCGCAAGGGTCCATTTGGTTTCATTTTTACACTCCCAAGAGTTAAAATATTCACCCTCTGAATTAGCCCATGAAGTCCACACAACTAGAAGACGGACAAAAGCAAAATAAATCTTTAGTTTTGGGGTCTGTGGGGCTAAAATGTTCTCAAATGGTGGTCCGTGGCTCAAATGCTGAATAAATGGTGTATCCTGGTATGAAAAAGGTTGAAAACCCCTACTATAGAACCATCTGACGTAAATTAAATGGTAAAGCAATTTAAAGCTGCAGGTGTATTATTGGTGTTAGGATTTTTTTTACTCATTTTGTATTGGTTACCATGCCAGTTACCGAAACAGACTGAAATAGATATTAAGGATTATAAAATGGAAAATATTAAAATATGGAAATCACATTGGTGCCTCAAAACAATGTGTGTGGGGCAAGTGACCGCCAGTTTTGGCCTTGTGGTTAGAGTGTCCGCCCTGAGACTGGAAGGGCAAAGATCATACCAAGGACCCAATGCCTCCCTGCTTGGCACCGGGGCGGATATAACATTTCCCAATTGGGGGGGGGGGGGGGGGGGGGGGGGGGGGGCGGTTAAGAGAAAATGGTATGGGGTCACACCCATACAATTTTCGGTTACAGGACTTTTATTAGTCAAGTAAAAACATCAATAATAACATCAGTTGTTGTTGAAGTTGCAACAGACACGCAGCATGCATAAAAAGAGTTTTCTGTTTTCAATGATGAAATGTGTTGGTTTAGTGGTGACACAGCTGTAGTTAGTTAGTAGCAGTAGTAGTGTTTCACATCATTTTAAATATAAGCACTTTAATTTGAAATACCTTTGGTTGTGTACTTATACATCAAGCTGCCTCATGCTACAGAAACAGGAGACAAGCTCCTGCATGCCTAATCTGATCCATGACAAATTTTGCACACACACACACTCCCTGGATGCAACAATGAACCTCTGCCCAGGGGTTGACACTAAGGTCTCGGACTGACTTGCACTTGCCCGATGGGCAAGTCAGGTTCTACTTGCCCTCAGCTCATGGACCTTGCGGGTCCATTTGGTTTCATTTTTACACTCTTAACAGTTAAAATTCATCATCTTAATTAGCTCAGGTCTACACAACTAGAGAATGTAGAAGATTAGGTTATTTTGATCTGCATGTTAATTTGCCTGTTTTGTTTCCCAAATCCAGCCTGGAATTGTGGATATCTAGGAAGCAGGGAAAGACACAGAGGCAGAGTGCAATGACTGCCTTCAAGACAAATTTATCTTGTGTTGTGTTATAGTGCACTAAGTTGCACACTTGCCCGATCGGGCAACCAGGTACGGTAGCAGTCTTCACTTGCCCACTATTTTTTTACTTGCCCCGGACAAGCAGGCAAGTGTTAGCAGGCAAGTGTTGTGTCAGCACACTCGCTGGATGCCAACGATGAACCTCTGCCCTCATTTTCTCTAGAACGGCATGGTATAGCGCCACCATCAGTCGGCACCTGTTCACATTTTTTACTTAAATAAATGCACCGATCTGCATGAAATGCAGGGGGTTGGGGGGAGTGGGGGGTTTACAAAACGGAAAGCACAGGCTTTTCCTTTAGTCTATCTGGATTAATGCGACCACGACCGACCGAGAGGCTCAATAATCATAGGCTTATAGAAACCAATCATTTAATTTGGGGGACACGTAAAAAACGCCTCCCCCAACCCATATATACGGCAATGCATTTTCCCTATAAGCAAATTGCACCGTTGCCTTCTCTGTCACCCTGCTTTCATCACACTGTGTGTGTGTGTGTGTGTGTGTGCGTGTGCGTGTGTGTGTGTCTCTGTGAGGCGAGGAGAGGCATCCTCAATTGCCTGTCCAATTCCCCAGCCCCAGTTCAGCCATATCATATGCCTCAAAGCAAACGCTATAAAAAGGGGGACACAATTCATATTATTTCTTGCATTCAACATGTCAAGTCGCTAATGGACGGTGAATGGAAGTGAAAAGCGCGGCTATTTTCATCTTCCCATCTCTCTCTCTCTCTCTCTCTCTCTCTCTCTCTGACACACACAACACACACACACACACCTGGTGTGTGAGGGAGCACCAGGGGCGGATCTAACATTTCCCAATTGGGGGGGGGGGGGGGGGGCAACAGAAAATGGTATGGGGCGGCTTCATCGCCCGTGTTGCTTCGATGAAGCCGCCCCATACCATTTTCAGTATTACTGTTTCAAATCATTTTAAATATAAGCACTTTTAATTTGAATTATCTTGGGTTTGTTTTGCATGGCATCGTGTTTGGTGGTGGGGCAGTCTGGGCATTTAGGGGGGGCATTGCCCCCCCCACCCCCCCCCCCCCCCATGCCCATGCCTAGATCCGCCCCTGGGGAGCACATGTAAATTGGCTACGGAGAGAAGAGGTGGAAAACAATTATGTGCGCCGCGCGGCTCAGAGAAATGGGTCTATTGCTTGACCTGTAATGAAGTGGAAAGTTGACACGCGGCTTTGTGTGACTCACAGATTCCAACGCCAGGAAATGGCTCCTCTGTACTGTCAACCGCCAGGAAAAAGATTGCCAATTATAAAGCAGCAGCGCCATGATGCAGCTTCCCTACCTAGTGGCAAGAAGGAAGGATTTCAGGATGGTTTAGGTTGTTTTTTATTTCTACGTCTGTTTTCCAACTGCCATTCCAGCCCCCAAAAACCAGCGGTGGTCCTTGAGAGAGGGTTCTAGGTGGTCCCCAGCTAAGTTGTAAAAATGAAACCAAATGGACCCTGGCGGGGTCCATTTGGTTTCATTGTTACACTCTCAAGAGTTAAAATATTCATCACGTGAATTAGTCTACACAACTAGAACAACCTTTTCGACTCCAGGGACCACCATTTATTCAGCATTTGAGCCACGGACCACCATTTGATTGCATTTGCACACCAAAGGCCTAAAATTAAAAGATTTCTTTTGGTTTTGTCCACAATTCCAGGCTGTATTTTGCAAACAAAATGATGTAAACTGATGAATGATGTAAAAATTAGAGCGTAAAAATGAAACCAAATGGACCCACCAGGGTCCATTTGGTTTCATTTTTACGCTCTCAAGAGTTACATCTGCTTAACCAACTTAGCTGGGGACCACCTGTTGAAAACCCCTGATTTAGAAGATTAACGGTCATCAAGGTTCAAGGTTCAAGGTTCTCTTTATCGTCCCTTGCGGGAAAATGATTTGCAGCAGTAAGAGTAGAAAAACATACATAGGAGACAATAAACATTCAACTAACATCAAACAACAACCTAACAATAAAAACTACTATACTAGGAACTAGAACCCAGAGTCATGGTAATTCATTTCGTTCAACTAAAATAAATAGCAACGTGCAACAGTGGCAAATGTGCAAAGAGGCAAAAGTGCCATGTGTTTTGTCATGGACAGAAGCAAAAATAAATCTTTAGTTATGGGGTCTGTGGGGCTAAAATGTCCTCAAATGGTGGTCCGTGGCTTAAATGCTGAATAAATGAATGGTGGGCCCTGGTATCATAAAGGTTGAAAACCCCTGTTAATAGAATGATGATGAACCCCAGGAAATGACTCTTCTGTACTGTCAACCGCCAGGAAAAAAGATTGCCAATTATAAAGCAGCAGCGCCATGATGCAGCTTCCCTACCTAGCGGCAAGAAGGAAGGATTTCAGGATGGTTTAGAGTTTTTCTTTTTTTTTTTTTTGTAACGTCTGTTTCGAAAAACTGCCACTCCACCCCCCAACCCCCCCCCCCCCCCCAAAACCCGCATTCCATAAAGATTTATTGTATTTATCATTATTACATTTACAAATTAAATAATAATAGCATGCCGCGTTCCTACGTGTCATATGTTACTGTACGTGTTTCCACTGGCTGCTTCTTCAAACCACTGAAAAAGGCTACTGACTGCTAGTAACAGGTGACCACATCTCTTGTCAACAGTTTTCTGAGAGACAAACCAGAAAATAAAAACGTGATTTTGCCACTACAAACTGCGCCTCAAAGGGTGGGGTTTTGAGAGGACATAAAGCCATTCTTGTCACATGCTGCGAGCCGACTGAGTTGATAAGTGTCCTTGCTGCCCCCCTGCAAATAATCTTCTGACGTTGGTCGCGACGGCTATAAAACGGTAAAGCCGTTCTTCACCAGTCGCTACTAAACCGAATCCCTACACATTACCTCAGCAAAAACCCACGATTTTTGTAACCCATTTTATTCACCCAGTGCCCAATTCCTAATGTGATCCTGGACTCTACACATCCTCCGCCAACCTGAGGAGGCAGCGGACTGGCCTCATGCTTCCTTCAATGCATGAGGAGTCCAAGCTGCCTTCTTTTCACCCGACAGGGGGGAGTTTCCCTAGTTGGACGTAACACGTGCAGGAACACGTTATTCCAACCAGTTCCTGTCCCCTCCATCAGGCGCCCCGGCTGGCCAGGGGGAGGTAGTTCAGTGCCCAGGATTACTGCATGTTTTTGTCCCTATAGGGGACACGGGGAGAACATGCAAACTCCACACAGAAAGGCCCTTTCACCAACCCCACCTCGGGTATGGGCACTAACCTTAACACTAGCATACCTGGGGAAAAATATGACCAATATTTCTGATATAAAATGACGATGATAATGGTCATGGAAGGCGAACCTTCTGAAAGCTTCATGGGAAAAGATAAACAACACTGAATGTGACTGAAGATGCCCAATAATCATTGCATGTTCCTGTGCTGCATCCAGACCTCAAACTAACACTCCCATGATTCAACTGAACTTTGTGCATTATCCATCCTTGTTAGCAGAGCTGTGGAATAGCAGCGTATCTCACACACAGCTGGAGCCGCACACACACACGCACGCACACACGCACACGCACACACACACACACACACACACCCTCCACATGAGGCCATGCTCATTGGCCTAAAGTGTCTCCTACTGAGCTGGAATTAAATATCAATTAAACACACCCAGGTGAAACTGTAAAGAACTGTGAAGATCATCAAAGTCGACATTTGCATCTCCCTGTGTGTGCGTGTGTGTGTGCGTGTGTGTGAGCGCGTGCGTGTGCGTGTGCGTGTGTGTGTGTGTGTGTGTGTGTGGTGTGTGTGTGTGTGTGTGTGTGTGTGTGTGGTGTGTGTGCGTGTGCGTATGCATGTGTGCACTTGTCTTTGTCCTCACAGGGCAAGGTTTTTCTTTTTCATCTTAAAGCAGGGTTTTTCACCCTTTTTGATTCCAGGGCATTTGAGCCACGGAGGACCACTATTTCCACCCATTTTCACCCCACAGACCCCAAAACTAAAGTTTTATTTTGCTTTTGTCCACAATTCCAGGCTGCATTTGAGAAACAAAACAAAAAACAAAACATACAGATCAAAATGACCATTAATCCTCTAGTTGTGTAGACTTGGGGCTAATTCACATGATGAATATTTTCCCTTGCGGGTCCATTTGGTTTCATTTTTACGTTCTCAAGAGTTACATCTGGTTAACCAACTTCGCTGAGGACCACCTGGAACCCTCTCAAGGACCACTGGTGGTCCCCGGACCACTGGTTGAAAACCCCTGCTGTAGTAGATTGTGTGTGTGTCTGTGTGTGCGTGTGCGTGCACGCGTATGCCTCGCCCTGCGATATAATTGCACCTAGGCTTTCAGCCCGGCTTGCTTTGTGTGTCCCATCTCGCCGTGTATTTAACGAGATATCTCCCTTTCTCTTCTTTCTTTCTTTTTTTTATCTTGATTTCATCCTCTGCCATCACTCAGGGGAGAAGGGAATTCATTCACACTCAGATCCACCTTCTCTCCCCCTCTCTCTCTCTGTGTGTGCAGATTGTTACCCAGTCATTTCCGCAGCCAGGCAGCAGCAGCAGCAGCAGCAGCAGCAGCAGCAGCAGCAGCAAAGATATTCCAGCAGCATTGTGATTGTCATTCTGCTTCATATTAGTTTAGGCTGATCTGCCGCGCAATAAAACACCAACACGCCGGACAGAATGACACGCTATTCAGCGTGATTGTAATAGCTCCAAGTGCGGCCCCAATGTGTTGTCATTGCCTTGTACAGTGCTGCGTGTGTGTGCGTGTGTGTGTGTGTGTGTGTGTGTGTGTGTGTGTGTGTGTGTGTGTGTGTGTGTGTGTGTGTGTGTGTGTGTGTGTGTGTGTGTGTGTGTGTGTGTGTGCGTGTGTGCGTGTCGTCTTGCGTACTGACAGCCTCTCATTTCCAACAGCAGGCGCTCTAGCTGGGAGTCTTCGGAAAGAGAAAAGAGAGACAAATGGATTCAATTGTTTTAGCATAACGCGTTTGTGCCTTTATTTGTTTGCGACGACGCGTTGCGGCGCGTGATGAAGCAGGATCGCATTATGCGAGCGTGCCCTTGTGTGTTGGACATGTACGGAAAAGATTGCGCTGATGCAGTGCACGGGCGGATCTAGGAATGGGCATGGGGGGGGGGCAATGCCCCCCTAAATGCCCTGTCTGCCCCAACAAACATGATGGCATGCAAAACAATCCAAATTTCAAAGATATTTCAAATTAAAGTTCTTATATTTAAAATGATGTGAAACACTACTACTGCTACTAACTAACTACAGCTGTGTCACCACTAAACCAACAGCATTTCATCATTGAAAACAGAAAACTCTCTGAGTCAGACCTTTAGCTTTATGCATGCTGCGTGTCTGTTGCAACTTCAACAACTGATGTTATTATTGATGCTTTACTTGCCTAATAAAAGTCCTGCAACTGAAAATGATATGGGTGCGGCTTCATCGCCTGTGGCACGAAGCGACACGGGCGATGAAGCCGCCCCCATACCATTTTCTCCTGCCCCCCCTATTGGGAAATGTTAAATCCGCCCCTGGTGCAGTGTGTGCACGTACGTGCAGATGTTATTATGATGGGGAACAAAGCTTCCAGAGGAGGACAGTTAGGTCCTGTCAAAATGGACTTTGTGGAGACATTCATCAGGACTGCATGAGTTCAACGGGTCTGCACGAGTTCCTTTTCATTGGCCAGGCTTTGCTACACGCGTTGTGGATTGAAGAGTATACAGTATGGAGCGCATTGTCCCATGTACAGCACAAGCAGTGTTGTTGTGATACTTTTAGAAGTGGGGGGACGCCTCTTAAAGGGGAATTCCACCCATTTTCATTTTTTTTCTGAGAGTGTACAAATGGAACCAAATGGACCCCATTTGGTTCGATTTGTACACTCTCAGAAAAAAAAAGGAAACTCATTAACATGGTGAAATACATCTTGATGATGTCATCAAGGTGTATTTCACCATGCTAATGATTTTTTTCAGACCTCCATTTCTAGGAAACAGAATGGGGGAACATTTTTTACCATGTCCCCACAACATCTCCAACACACACAAGACACGCTAGTAAAACAAGTATAGCATAATTTGAGAAAGATTGTTTACAATGCTTAATTGTATCCATAAAAGTAAATGACAAGACAAAAAACTTACGGTAGGCCTACTTTTGCCCCCAAAATATTTTAGATATGAGAAGTGGGGGGACACCATCCCCCCGCGCCCCCCCTCCACTACACCCCTGAGCACAAGCCACTTTAAAGGGATAGTTCTATGAGAGGGGACATAGGGGCTGGCTGCTCCTCTCTGATTTCTGACCCCTCAATATCGCAACTCTCCTACTAAAAGGCTCTGCACCACGGCACCCGCAGGTGAGTGTCTGTCCGTGCACGTGCGACACGCACACGTGTCTTGTTGGGTGGGTGTGTGTGTGTGTGTGTGGCGGGGGGGGGGGGGGGGGGGGGGGGGGGTTCGCAAGTGTATATGTGGAGCCTTGATTGACAAGTCTCATCAGGGCCAACTTAATGGCCCCCCCACCACCTCCCAATTAGAAGTCATCAAGGTCTCCGATTGAAAGTGGTTAATAAATAATGGATCGTCACAGTAATACCACATAATCTGGATATCAGAAAGTCAAAGGTGGATGCATTATTAATGGGGCCAAATTGGACTTTAATAACTGTTCCACTGAATCCCCGCGCTGAGGCAGAATTCACTTATGTTAATAAGCCTTATTATTTATGGGGCAGCCATTTTCTAAAATGTTAACTGACTGAGGTGCTCTGGAGGCCAACTCGGCAAGATTGACGAGCATCTCGTCTGGGGAGAGAAGAAGTTGTGTATGTGTGTATGTGTGTGTGGGGGGGGGGTGGGGCAGCTGTGTGCGTATTTATTTATTCTCCTACCTGTAGCACATCGGCCCACATCATTGTGTCAATAATTCCCTGGTAAAGCCATTAGGCGCGATCACAGAGGCCCAATTAACTCACTGCCATGTGTGAGATGACAATCGTACATCATTAGCCCCTGTAATGGCATGCAGAGCCACAGCCTCTCTGAAAACAAACATCAGGGCTATTACCCGGGAGATTTTATATGTATACACACACGCGCACGCACGCACGCACACACACAGAGTTGGTGTTGGGTAATATTACTAATATGGTAATATTACTTATTAAAGATGGAGTGCATTAATTTTTTCTACCCTAAAACATGATCATCAGATATTAATGTTATATGAAAAGTAAGATCTTTTCTCCCAAAGTGTTTGTTAAACTGTCGTTTTTTTATGATTCCATCCTACAGTTCATTAAGTATGCCTGGTTTGCCTGTCGGGTGGTGATGAGTGGAGATCCACCTGAACTGAAGCCAGCCAACAGCTTTAGTTGCATGATAAAGGGGGAGGAGTTAGGGGAGGGGCTGAACACATGATGTCACTATATTGAAGTTTTTTTTTCATTGGCACGTTAAAATATGCAACTGAGTTGAGCCCAGCCATGATTCTTGCGCTCCAAAAAACGCCCCCTTATATCCATCGGAAAAGTGATGCGGGACATTTTCACAGCGCGTGTCACGGTGAACAGCTGTTCTGTTTTCAATATTGCGTTTTGTCACTGGCAATCACGCATTTCCAGTAGTGTTTTGCTCGTGACTGTCATGAGAACACATCAGTCTTCTTCGGGAGGAGTTGATCTATGCTGCTGCTGCTGCTGCTGCGTGCGTTTTTGAACGAGGAGTCCCCAGCCTGCCACACCACGCGGCACGCACACGCACGTTCAAGGAAAAAAGTGCGAGTAAGAGCAATGGAAAGCATTTAAAGAACACGAGAAGTTGTCAGGAAAGGCTGCTCTGTCACCCTGATTTAAATTCAGCCATCCTCTGCAGCTCAGTGGGGGCTCAGTGGAGCCCAGTGGGGTCTCAGTGGTGGGGGCTCAGTGGAGCCCAGTGGGGTCTCAGTGGGGGTGGGGCTCAGTGGGGGCTCAGTGGGGGCTCAGTGGGCGCTCCCTGCCACGTCTGAGACAATTTGGTGGCTGAGGGGAGCCGATAGACTGGCTAATTTGTTCTCTTACAGGGGTTGACACTAAGGTCTCCGAGACATTTGCCCATCGGGCAAGTGCAAGTCAGGTTCTACTTGCCCTCAGGTCATGGTCACTTGCCCCCAAAAATATGTCCTTGAGAGGGTTCCATGTGGTCCTCAGTTAAGTTAGATAACCAGATGTAACTCTTGAGAACGTAAAAATCTTAATTAGCCCAGGTCTACACAACTAGAGAATGTAGAAGATTAATGGTCATTTTGATGTGTATGTTAATTTGCCTGTTTTTGTTTCCCAAATCCAGCCTGGAATTGTGGACAGCTAGAAAGCAGCGAAAGACACAGAGGCAGAGTACAATGACTGTTGCGTTATAGTGCACTAGCCCGATCGGGCAACCAGTAGCAGTCTTCACTTGCCCCACCATCTTTTTTACTTGCCCCGGGCAAGGGGGCAAGAGTTAGTGTCAAGACCTGTCTTATCCCAGCAAGGACGGGAACGGCGCCAGGCTTTAAACCCATAATATACAGTATAATAACCATCGTGTTAAACTTTAGCTGATCTATACAGCTAGCTGAAAAACGTTGAACTCCAGTCTTCAGAGACTGATTAACTCCCACGAGGGCCCCTGGACCTCTACATTTTGTTTTGACCTAAACTTAAAAAAGAAATTAATGTCTAAAATAAGGACATGATCGAACCAATTACCCCTGGGGCCACAGACCCCCTGCCTAATGACCGATGGTGGTCTGTGGCCAATCGCCCAATGTAGGGATGTTAATAATTAATCGCCCATTGATTAATCATTAGCATAAGATTTAGAAATTAGTTGTAGTAGTTATTTAACAGTTAGCAATTGATCAGTTTAATTGTTGGTGCTTTTCTGCGAATGTAATGCTGTCTGAGTGCACGTGTAGCTCAAGAACTAGAGATCGACCGATCAGACTTTTGGCCGATGTTTCCGATCACTGATTAGTGGGACATCAAAAAGGCAGATAGCCGATATCAGCCGATACGATTATTATTTACTTTTTTAATAGAATGAAAGTGCAGGAAGCAGCAAAAGTGTTTCAGTTTCCCCTCCATAAAAAGCATCTTTTTAATTCAAGGGCAACAATGCATTGTAGCAGCATTGGAAACATTTTGCCGTGAAGTACAGGCACAGAGCTTCAGACATAGACAAGAAAAAGAGAAAATACATTAAGGGTAATTTGGATAAATCTATAAATACATGAGTTGAGAGGGTCAGAGACACACAGCTATACACCACCACATCTACTGGATCTTCAATGAAAGTGGTTGATGTACAACGTACCATTTTTGAACATAATATATAATAAATAAAAATAATCGGCTGCTCTTTTCCGATTATTTATTTTTAGCACCGATACCGATTATTAATAAAATCATGGATATCGAATTCGATAATCGGCCGCGGCTGATAATCGGTCTATCACTATCAAGAACACACGCACGCGCACGCACGCACGCGCACACGCACACAAATGCCACAGCCTGCTCCTGTATTGTCAAGATTAAGATTCACAGATTTTGTGTTTACAAAAATGCTGCTTACAACTTACCGGTTAATCGATCAATAACCTTATCAAAACATAACAATCAACCGTCAATTAATGAATCAATAATTTGACATCCCTATCCTCTGCAGGTGTGTTTGGGTTATGGTATTTGCATAATGTCCATGGTGCATCGCCAGAGAGCGGTTCTGCTCCACTTCCTCCTTGTAATATATCTGGCAGCGCTTCTGAAATGCAGTCGTGGTGGTGGCTGCCTGGCACCGGGCTTTAGAGCACTCTGTCCTGACTACAGGCTAGTTTCTGATGCTAGATTCTAGTTCCTGACGCTAGATTCTAGTTCCTGACGCTAGATTCTAGTTTCTGACACTAGATTCTAGTTGCAGACGCTAGATTCTAGTTTCTGACACTAGATTCTAGTTTCTGATGCTAGATTCTAGTTGCAGACGCTAGATTCTAGTTGCAGACGCTAGATCCTAGTTGCAGACGCTAGATTCTAGTTTCTGACACTAGATTCTATTTTCTGACACTAGATTCTATTTTCTGACACTAGATTCTAATTTCTGACACTACGTTCTAGTTGCAGACGCTAGATTCTAGTTTCTGACACTAGATTCTAGTTTCTGACGCTAGATTTTAGTTTCCGACAGTAGATTCTAGTTCCTGACGCTACGTTCTAGTTTCTGACACTAGGTTCGAGTTTCTGACACTAGCTTCGAGTCTCTGACACTAGCTTCTACTTTCTGACACTATCTTCTACTTTCTGACACTATCTTCTAGTTTCTGACACTATGTTCTAGTTTCTGACACTACTGTATATTCTAGTGTCTGACGCTACAGTAGATTGTAGTTTCTGACACTATGTTCTAGTTTGTGGCACCATTTTCTAGTTTCTGACACTAGATTCTAGTTCCTGACACAATATTCTAGTTTGACGATGGATTCCAGTTTCTGACACTTGATTCTAAGATTCAAAATCTATGTTCCTGTGGCAGTGATGCTCAACAAATTTCACGCCAAGGACCACAGTAGTTATTATCTATATTTGACTGCAAGACGTCGTCCAGAACAAAATGTATCGTTCGCAGAAGCAATGATTAGAGTTAAAGATGTTTGTGCTTCTGAAATAAATATATTCAAAGAATTTTTGCGCCACCATTCTCAAAAATTTTCAAAAATATCAGACCTACAAGCTCATAGCGCGCCACTCGGTGGCGCGCTATGAGCTTGTAGGTCTGATATTTTTCTTTTTTACATGCTATATATATTGTAGTAATCATAGGGGTATGAAAGCCCAATTAATCAGATCCAGCGTTCCAGCTATCAATCTGTTGGATAATAAACATGTGGTCTCTCTCTCCTCTCTCTTCTGTATGGACACCATGCTAAGAGAGGAAAAGTATGCGCAAGCAGTCCACTGACCTGTTGACCTGTTGACACTCAAGGAATGGTCTGTATTGCACAGCCTGAACGTGAAACCTTCAAATCTGCTATGCTAGCACAGTGACACACAATCTATTCTGGAGTTTCCCTCGTATTCACACACTGTGAATGGAACTGCTATTCCCAATCATTGCTGCTCATATTAAGGAATACTTGACTTTGTTTCCCTAATGACTTTGTTCCCCTCACAGAACTCAGAGACTAAGATCTCATAAGGAGACAGTCCATGGAATAGGACTGTGGTACCATAAATAACCATTCATACGAGTGGTTGCCACCACCACAGATTACGGATTACATTTACTATATCATACTGTTTAATTGTCCTATTCATTCATACAATCATTCATCGTGATTCATCTGCCATGAATTGAAAACATTACATCCACAGTACAATAAATGTTGAAATTGCAGATTGTGAAAGATCTAAGCTAGGAACATGTGCATGCTTACATCCATGCATTCCTAAGAAGACTCTGCATCACAACAAACAAGAATGCATGCTGAGAGTGCATGTTGAAAGAGCCGTCACAGACAACCTGTCTCCAACATGCAACCAAGGATCTCCACATGGTAACTGAGATGTAGTGTGACGCAAATGACACAAACGTATATAAGAGGTAGTGAAGAGGACAAGATTGAGTGAGTTCGGGGAGTAGTTTGGGTGGTCGTGAGATGAGAAACCACTCAACAAACGAGAACCGACCAAAGGGACCTCGCGTTCTCTAGAAGCAGAGGAGGGAGAGATGAGAGAAGGCACCAGAGAAGGAAGAAACAGAGGGAGCCAGGACAGGAGCGATGACATCGCACCCAACCGTGCTGTCCCCACACTCTGACCTGAGTGTGACCCCAGAGGTGATCCAGCTCCAGCCCTGCAGTACCAACCTAGCGGTCCCAGGTGAACCAAGGCTCGCGGGTCCCAGATGACAACTAACAGCCGGGGTTCCAGACACCCGACCTGCCACCTGCAGCCTCCACCACCGACCGGCCTGCGCTCTCTCAACCTCACCCTCAAGACTCAACCTCAAAGACCATCAAGTCTACCTCTCGCAAAGCTCCCAAAGGAAAGATCAACCATCATCTCAGGTTGTGTCGCATTACATCTGTTACCAACTCATGGCAAAGGACATTATCAATTAGGATCTATCATTATCGATCAGTCTATCTATCTATCTATCTATCTATCTCTCTCTACCATTTCATTATTATTTAATTCAATTCACTATTTGTATTTTGCATGAACACTTGTTTAATTATTCTGATCCATTTTATTGAGTTTGTTTTATCATAGGTGTGATCATAAAAGGCCTAATAATTTTTACAGACAAGTTTGTTCATTGCTCACTGTTTAATTATTGGTTGATGACACATGCAAAATAAGGGGGCTATGAATTAAAGATCTTTTCCTTCAGATTTCTGTAGATTTGGTAAGATAAAATAATAATTGATTATTTATTTAATAATCTTTCCATTGTTTTATTAGTGGTTTAAAGTTAAGGTTTAAATATAAATCAATCTTATGCTTATTCCTAAGCTCATTTCAATGGTGCCCTGATGATTGATTTTGACTCTTAATCTTGAAAACTCATAATTATGAATAATTTATTATTGAGCCATAATTATTAATATCACTGATCTAAAATCTACAAGTTAACTCTCCATATACACTACATAATTGGTGCCCCGTGTGAGGCCCCTTCAACCTTAAATTATTGTTAAATCGACTCCACATCATGGGTGAGGTCGATCTAACATCTTTATTTTGCTAATGTGTCATCAACATCAGATCATGAGCAACTGAACCTTGCTAGGGCATATTGGAACTTGACGTCACATCCAAAGCCTTAGCAACCTAAAGAACAAATAATAATGATGATAGATAATTCAATGAGTAGTTGGAAATCTTAAGACTGTCCTACCCTGTGTAACTTAATCAGTGCGGTATTGTTCAACCAACAGCACAGAGCCAGTTACACAGAGCCCTTTCCTACTGTATATCTTGAGAGCTATATGAGCATTTTTCCATCCGAACCGCCATCAGTGTTGCGTAAGTTCAGGTCAACTAACAAACGCAAAACAAGCTACTGCATGCTGTACGAAAAATACACATCATCTTGTGTTTAGTTAGTTAGTATATACATTAGAATGCACGCAGTCTAAATGCTTAAAGTGTGAGGCCCACCATTAACGTGTGTTAAAGCCACTTAATGCCGTGTGAAAACACAAATAAGCAATTGTTCATATTGTGATCCTTCAAACATCATAAAGGATCAAGACTACTTAGTAGTGGTCACCTAGTGTGGTTCCGGGGGTAGCAACCCGGAATTAATTGATCAAACACTTATAACATAACCAGATAGAGTCCACTATATTTAATAGTGCCCTGGATCACAAAACCTGATTGGGGGGACTATTAAAACAGCAACTTGGTTGGGGTTGTACTTCCCAGGTGTTGTGGGAAAGTGGAACTTTAAGGTTATGCTATAAATAGCTAAGTTAACGTTAACAAACAGTATCACTGATACACCCAGGGACAGAAGCCCCTATACTAGAACATTACGCGTTTCTCTGGTATAAAACTAGCTGTCCTTTGCTGTAAAGTTGAGTATGCTGAAATTAGCCGGCCGCACATTTCAGTATTTATTACAGTGGTAAATATTGTATATGGCGCATGTTTTACTGATAAAATAATATTAACACAACTGCAGCAAGGAACAAGAAAGACTTATTCTTATGGGCTACAACACACCCACAAATGTAAGAGTTATAGTTTTTCGTACCCCAAAGCCATACATACTGTATATAAATCTAAATAGACAGAGCTAAACTACCTAACAGTAGACCAGCATATGTTTATTGCCACATGAGTAAAAGTCAGTTATATTAACTGTGCTACTTGTGCAAAATTTTTAATTGTTGCTTTCTTGTTAGTAACCTCGGCTAACTAATTTTCGGGTTAACAAGCGCTGCTTTTAAAATTATCCCCCTGATTCTCAGTAAAAAGGGTGGACAAGATTGATGTGACACTGTGACAGCCACTGTCAGCTAGCCGTAAAAAACAAGTGTGCTTTACATTCTTTCTAGTCACGTGACACTGCCCTCCAGACGGCAAAAACCCAACGCCATCTTGAGTGTACCCGTCCAGATGCCATATATTTTGGCTGTCCCATCGTGCACGTGAGTAGGTCTAAAACTCCTCGTCCCCGAAGAGGTCTATATTTGTCTGGAAATAGACACACACACACGGTTGCACACCCACACACACATATACACTGCAAGAGACTTCCATTCTCTGTTTAGTGTATTCTCAGGAACAAACGATAAATCTCACCCCCACTTATTAATCCTCCCAAATAATCTTTTATTGTTGTAACTCTTAAAAGCTTTTCATTTTTGTTGTGGAAAAATTATTTTTAATTTAATCTCTTTAATTCTCTAATCAATCTCTGTGTTGCAGACTACAGAGACCAATATGGCTGACACTTGGTCCCTAAACATCAATGTAATGGAATTGGTACGATCTCTGTCACTCCTTATGATGATGACGATGATTTTTATCACCGGATCACCATATCACAAGTTCTTTCTCATGAAAGTGCTTTGTGGACTAAAATTCATCAAAGAATTTGTACTAACAACAATTGATTCAAACCCATCAGAGAAAATCAATGCAGAATTCTATAAATTTGAATGCTAAAGATTTGAACTCACTTCCCTCTCCAGTTCTCAGAGACAAATGCAATTCAACACACCCTTTGACACTGGAAAAGGAAGGTTCAAATCAACCCCAAGCGAATAAGGTACAAATTGGGACACTTCATAATCTTAATGAATTGGGTAATTCACTAACTGAGATAAAAAGTACCAATAGTCAAATGAAAGATGCGCTGGAATCCATTACTACTCTTAGTGATGTGTCTGAAATAGCCAAACAAAGCCTAGACCTAATCAAAAGTCTAAAGCATGAAAATGAACAGCTTACTATTAAGAGTAATCAACAACAAGAACAGATTCATTTACAACGGGAGGAGATTTATTCTTTGAAACTGAGACTGACTCCTAAAGAGCCATTAGAACTCCCAACTGCCAATTCTGAAGATCGTGAGATTCAGGAGAGTCACCTGCTTGAGACAGAGACCTCACAAGTTATACAGGACAAACCAGTGTCCTTCCAAAAGATTAAGTTTGAGAATGTGACTACGGATTTATTAGACAAAATAGCACACCATGTCCCAAGATTCGACACAACATCTGATCAGTCTGACATTGTTGGATATTTAAAAGATATTGACTTCTCTCTTAAAATGTCCCAAATGTAACCTCTGCACATAAAATCCAACTGATCGGCATGACCTCTGACGCTGAGGTAAGACGGTTTATTGATCGTCTACCATGTAATGTTGTTGAGAATTATGACTATCTGTGCCATTGCCTAATAGCAGAATTTGAACTTCCCAAGTCATATAACGCCTTGCAATTACATCAAAAGAAAAATGAGCGTCCAAGTACTTTCTTTCGTCGTTTGCAAAAGGCGTGGTTCCATACAGAACATCCAAACCTAGAGGAAAGTGATTATCTTAATGAACTCTTTATCCTTCGCCTCGATCCGAGCATCAGAGATGCTGTCCAAGCGGCAGTATCTCTATATCACCCTCTATATAAATATTTGCCCAGCTTGCTATTGAAAAGAGAAGCTGACCGAGTATATTTTGAACGTTGTATGGAAATTGGAGAAAATAACAGCCTGTCTCACCTACAGGGAAGTCACCGTGACCCTGCAGTTGCGCCCTCACCTGTCCCTCATCTCTCACGACGAAAAAGAATGGCTCTACTTAACTCAGAAAGGCATAGTCACAACTGTAAGAATCCATGAAACTTTAATATGCAGTTCTCACAACACAACACTACGCGGGCGTAGAGTTGTAGTATGTGGGAATCGTCATGCTAAAGTTACATGCACCCAGCATATCGCTATTATTGCTGAGTAATATTCCCGATGTGACGACATTTACACCCTGCATTGTGGAAACTGTAGTTCTCCACCATGTGGTACATTGCCTCTCTCATGAACAGTCGTGGTATACTCTACGTCATGTAAGAGCCCACGTTGAATTAAGTAACGCCCTCTCTCATTACACTGAGGGAGAGAAATGTCCATCCTGTGTTAACACAGCGTAATTCATAGATATTGACAAGCAACCCACACTATTCTGGGTGACTGTGATGTACTCAAGAAGGCCCTGATGGCTGAGTTATCCAACACCAAGGCCAAAGCGAGCCTGACCTTTGCTATGCATCTTAAGCAAAAACAAACTGAGTAACCAAATATCTATTTCAACCAGCTAAGAAAAGCTTAGTGTAGAACAGGTCTGGATTGACCTGGAAATAATGATCCCTTAACAACTCTTCCTCCTTAAACTTGATTCAAACATCAGACATTGTCCTAGCAAATGGTGTAAAGATTAACCTAGCTGATGAATAAGACTAAAATCTGATCAAATCTAAAATTATTATCTTATTGAAATTACAGAGAATTGAAGCCTGTCTCACCCCCAGGGAGGTGCCCCACCTGTCCTATCGAAGGAATTCTCTGCCTAATTCACATAGATGTAAGCATAGCTTGCAATCCATACACTTGCGTTTAAAGTCTGATGCATGAATAAAGTCTATTTCCTCATGCTGGATTACTAGTGATAGTTCATAATTGGAAGTAACCAAGATAATAAAACTTAACCCTGTTTTATTATGCTAATCAATATTTAAAACTAAATATGATATTTGTAACTTATCAAATTGATTCCTTGACAAAACATTTTAACAGATAAACCTGCAAATCACATGCATGTGGACTCCTTATGTCATTAATATACCAGAGCCTAGGCTGGCATATTACTATTTTCAATCACTTGAAAACTAGAAATGGGATCTTTGCATGTAAATCCTTTACAGATGATATGCTGCTTTATTTGTTAAAATTAATCTTTAGACTAGGGTTAATCAAGTTACAATACAATTTTGTTACTCACAAGGATTGATACAAACTGACCGGAATGAATTTAGGTTTTTGATTTCCTGTAACTCTGTTTTACAGATCGCGTGCCGATAGACATCCACCTTTGGGGGGATGTTGTCTATAAGTTGCTACTGGCTCTCAAGATATCCACCTATCTTATATCGCCTACAATAGCCAACTTGATAGATCTTCATTTTGATATTCACTGGCTGATAATCTAGTAGCCCACACAGTGAACATTATTAAACAGTGAATATTACTACACTAAGCCATTAGTTCTCTAATAGGTCTTGAAATAGACACAATGCATGCTGCATGTATTTATTTCCCATGCCCTATTTCTCCTTAGTGTAGAACCCACCAAGGAACGAGGTAGCCTACCCTCTTCCTCTCTTGAGAAAGGTTTGAAAGAAATTCTCAGCTTTGACCCATCCAGTCAAAAGAATTTCTTCCTTCCGTCTTTTCTTTTATTTTATTTCCATTCTTTCATTTGTTTTATTCAAACGTGTTTCCCTATATCCATCATAGGAAATCCCCAACCACCAGTATTATCTAGTATTCTAGTACATACTGAATGCCTGCTTATATTCATTTGAAGAATAAATCCATGTATTATCTCAGGAAGTTTTCAATGAGAAAATTAAATAATGGATCAGTAGCATTATCATATTATAGGTGTAGCATAGTGATATGTTCATATGCCATGAATTGCTAACATGATCTATTGCTCCCCTGAGTCCATTAATTGTGCTTTCATCAACTACTTCTTTTCACAATCAAAATTTCAGCAGCACCCTTTGACCTTTTGATTGTGAAAGGGGGGGATGTGTAGTAATCATAGGGGTATGAAAGCCCAATTAATCAGATCCAGCGTTCCAGCTATCAATCTGTTGGATAATAAACATGTGGTCTCTCTCTCCTCTCTCTTCTGTATGGACACCATGCTAAGAGAGGAAAAGTATGCGCAAGCAGTCCACTGACCTGTTGACCTGTTGACACTCAAGGAATGGTCTGTATTGCACAGCCTGAACGTGAAACCTTCAAATCTGCTATGCTAGCACAGTGACACACAATCTATTCTGGAGTTTCCCTCGTATTCACACACTGTGAATGGAACTGCTATTCCCAATCATTGCTGCTCATATTAAGGAATACTTGACTTTGTTTCCCTAATGACTTTGTTCCCCTCACAGAACTCAGAGACTAAGATCTCATAAGGAGACAGTCCATGGAATAGGACTGTGGTACCATAAATAACCATTCATACGAGCACATATGTTGCCACCACCACAGATTACCGGATTACATTTACTATATCATACTGTTTAATTGTCCTATTCATTCATACAATCATTCATCCGTGATTCATCTGCCATGAATTGAAAACATTACATCCACAGTACAATAAATGTTGAAATTGCAGATTGTGAAAGATCTAAGCTAGGAACATGTGCATGCTTACATCCATGCATTCCTAAGAAGACTCTGCATCACAACAAACAAGAATGCATGCTGAGAGTGCATGTTGAAAGAGCCGTCACAGACAACCTGTCTCCAACATGCAACCAAGGATCTCCACATGGTAACTGAGATGTAGTGTGACGCAAATGACACAAACGTATATAAGAGGTAGTGAAGAGGACAAGATTGAGTGAGTTCGGGGAGTAGTTTTGGGTGGTCGTGAGATGAGAAACCACTCAACAAACGAGAACGAGAGGAGGGAGAGATGAGAGAAGGCACCAGAGAAGGAAGAACCAGAGGGAGCCAGGACAGGAGCGATGACATCGCACCCAACGTGCTGTCCCCACACTCTGACCTGAGTGTGACCCCAGAGGTGATCCAGCTCCAGCCCTGCAGTACCAACCTAGCGGTCCCAGTGAACCAAGGCTCGCGGTCCCAGATGACAACTAACAGCGGGGTTCCAGACACCCGACCTGCCACCTGCAGCCTCCACCACCGACCGGCCTGCGCTCTCAACCCTCACCCTCAAGACTCAACCTCAAAGACCATCAAGTCTACCTCTCGCAAAGCTCCCAAAGGAAAGATCAACCATCATCTCAGGTTGTGTCGCATTACCAACTCATGGCAAAGGACATTATCAATTAGGATCTATCATTATCGATCAATCTATCTATCTATCTATCTATCTATCTATCTATCTATCTATCTATCTCTACCATTTCATTATTATTTAATTCAATTTACTATTTGTATTTTGCATGAACACTTGTTTAATTATTCTGATCCATTTTATTGAGTTTGTTTTATCATAGGTGTGATCAATAAAAGGCCTAATAATTTTTACAGACAAGTTTGTTCATTGCTCACTGTTTTAATTATTGGTTGATGACACATGCAAAATAAGGGGGCTATGAATTAAAGATCTTTTCCCTTCAGATTTCTGTAGATTTGTTAAGATAAAATAATAATTGATTATTTATTTAATAATCTTTCCATTGTTTTATTAGTGGTTTAAAGTTAAGGTTTAAATATAAATCAATCTTATGCTTATTCCTAAGCTCATTTCAATGGTGCCCTGATGATTGATTTTGACTCTTAATCTTGAAAACTCATCATTATGAATAATTTATTATTGAGCCATAATTATTAATATCACTGATCTAAAATCTACAAGTTAACTCTTCATATACACTACTAAAGTATAACACAATGCTCAAAAACACTATACTGTGCTACAGTACATAAAGTGTTAGAAACCAACCCGCTGACGTCCCATCAAGGATATCAAAGGCAGGCAACAAACGCTTTCAAAATATTTTGTTTTCCATCTGCTTTTTGGACGGCGTCCCGCACAAATCACCGTGATGGGATTGGCCGTTGTTGTTTTCGTGTGTGTGTGTGATGCAGAAATATATATCTATATCTATATACTTTTTTTTTCCCCCTCCACCACCAGGCCTGTCAAAGGTATTAACCTTTTCAGGTCGGGAATCTATTTTTGGATTCTGTATAGCAGTGGTTTTCAACAGGTAGTCTGGGGACCACCAGTGGTCCCTGAGAGGATTCCAGTGGTCCCCAGCAAATGGAGTTGTTCAGATTCAATTGGACACCTTTTTAATTTATAACTCTGAGAGCGTTTAAATGCCAAACCAAATGACCTCTGGGTCCATTTGGTTTCATTTCACGCTATAATGTGTACATTATAGTTTAAGATTCGACACAATTAAAAAATGTTGAAGAAATTGTTATTTTTGACCAACGTATTGCCAGTTTATCTCTTAAAAACTTTCTTTTGGGGTCGGGAGAGTCAACACCAAAAGGTGGTTAGTCGGTGCTGGATAAACAGTGGGGCCTGGTATGAAAAAGGTTGACATTGTGAACCACTGCTGTACAATATGTAACATTGATCATTTTTTTGAAGTTTTTAGGAAACTTAGGTTGGCCTAAATGTTTAATAACTTTAGTATGATAATCCTTGGCTCAGATAATCGACTCGCTGTCCTGCTCCTCTGCCCTGTCACGCACACAGTAGTCCGTCTGTTCGCCTCTAAATCGATCGTCAGAAGTGAGATCCGTCCCTTTTTCTCCTCAGCTTTCAGTGCACAAATTACGGTGCACAGCGTGCGGTTAACTCAGGGCTACGCCGTGTTGTTCAGATTCAGAGGTTGTTGCAGCATGCCGATGACTTATTAATTCACACTATGAAGCCAAAGTCAAAATGTTATGCTAAAAAAAATAACACACAAAAACGGCCCATATGGGCTTGTTTCCACTGTGGTCCATTGTACCCACAATACGCAATACCAAAGTACAATACAAATAAAGGGACAGTTCACCGCTTTTGCCCAAAAAAATATGTGTGCACACTATGAAGCAAAGTCGAATGTTTTGCTAAAAAACAAGGCCCATAGGCAAACACAAAAAGGACCATGGGTTGTTTCCCACTGTGGTCCATTGTACCCAGATCATCATACAATTACAACAAGAGTTGTGGCCCTACGTGGCCAGGTCTCCACCGTCGGCTCAAGGTTTGAAGTGTGCACATTGCAAATTAGCTTATTGTGACTGTAATGAGACAATACTCATGAATATATATAAACGTATCTTAGTCACTATGTTTTTAACATTAACTCCTCTTCGGAGTTAATGTTAAAGTAATGTCCCTCTCTTCCTCTCGATCTCTGTCCTTTCATCTCCCCCTCCCCGTCACTGTCTTTGATCTTCATTTCCATGGTATCAACATTTATATTATTTATGATGTCATCCATGCACAGGCTATGGAAGATATGACATCATTTTGAAGTATTTGGATGGTCAGGGTATGGTCGCGGTAGGACAGGGCACGAAATATATACTGTTATGACGTCATCATGACGCCATCTTATGCACATATGGGCGGAATGGAGAGGG
>CM076971.1:12062406-12121317 GCA_039105355.1 Benthosema pterotum | reverse complement strand
ATGGCCCGGTAATGTCATCCCCTTCTCACGGCATGACCGGGGCCCCAGTGGGGCGGTGGTGGGGCCAGGGCCGGATCTAGAGGGGGACATGGGTGGGCACTGGGCAGAACCCGCCCAAACGTGCATTCCGCCCACCCAATGAAAGGTAATGTCAGTGGTTTTTAACCAGTGGTCCTTGAGAAACCAAATGGACCCTTGCTGCAGGTCTATTTGGTTTCATTTTTACACTCTCAAGATAAAATATTCATTATAGGAAATAACCCAAGTCTACACAACTAGAGAATGTAGAAGATTAATGGTCATTTTGATCTGTATGTTTGACTGTTTCCCAAATCCAGCCTGGAATTGTGGCCAAAGGAGAGGGGGGGGGGGCAAAGCTCGTTTTCAGTTACAGGTCAAGTAAAGGATCAATAATAACATCAGTTGTTGTTGAAGTTGCAACAGACACGCAGCATGCATAAATGCTAAAGGTCTGACTCAGAGAGTTTTCTGTTTTCAATGATGAAATGCTGTTGGTTTAGTATTGACCCAGCTGTAGTTAGTTAGTAGCAGTAGTAGTGTTCCAATTTATTTTAAATGCACTTTAACTTGAAATATCTTGGGTTATGTTTTGCATGCCATCGTGTTTGGTGAGGCAGTCGGGGCATTTAGGGGGGCATTGCCCGCCCATGGCATGCCTAGATCCGCCCCTGCATGACACCGTGGTGGTACAGTACAGTACTGCTTTCCAAGCTCTCCCTTCCCCCGCGGCGCCGCACGGCGCGGCCGCATGCAGCAGCGGCAGCAGCAGCAGCAGCAGCAACGGCCTCCTCCTTGCTCCATCCGTGGTGCGCTCACGCCTGACTTGCCTCCAGCAATATTTTTTAATACAAGGGCGAAATGGGAGGGCACAAATCATTGTAATTATGTTCAGTGGGTAGTGTCGTGATGATTATGTAAGGTATGGCGGTGCCATTATCGTTCCCTGACGGTGTCCCTTCCACTCTCTCTCTCTCTCTCTCTCTCTCCTCTCCTCTCTCTCTCTCTTCTCTCCACAGACCCTTCTCTATACTACCTGCGCAGCAGCAGCAATAAGGCACAATGTTTTCAATGCACTGCGTGTCGCCCGGAGTGGAATGGCTGCGCTGAGTGAGCCCATCGGACTGATAATAATAACATACAATTAACCCATTGTGTCAGATTCTAGTTTCTGATGCTAGACTCTAGTACACAGGGCTAGATTCCAGTTTCTGACACTATAGTGCCTCATGCTAGATTCTAGTCCATGACACTAAATTCTAGTTTGTGACACTAAATTCTAGTCCCTGGCGCGAGGTTGTAGTTTTTCTGAAAAAATATATTTCTTTGTCAGTGATGCTTAACAAATTTCATATATGAAGGACCCCCAGAAATATCTATTATTTCGCTGCAGACCACCTCTAAAAACATGTTGTTTTAGGTGATCCCCCAGAAGCAAAGATTTGAGTTAAAAATGTTTACTTCAGAAATAATGTATTCAAAGATTTGCACCACATTTTCACAATTTTTCAAAAATAGCAGAACTGCAAGCTCATATCGCGCCACTCGGTGGCGCGATATGAGCTTGTAGATCTGCTATTTTTCAACAGCTAAAACACCAAAACGCGGCACAGAAAGGGTTAACGAGCAGCGCGGTGGAACGGTGGTGGAACTTTTCTCGGCCCCTAAATGGTACTTCTTTCAATCCGTGGGGGTGGGGGGAGCGGAGGGGGAGGGGGGGGGGTATACACCAGGCTGTCTGCAGCACGACAGTATAACTGATGGCGACTTATTTGAGTCCAGAGCGCCTGTCCGACTTGTTGAAGGCAATACTCTAATAAAACAACGCAGCTCTATAGAGGGATGTCAAGGTATTTTCCCCGCGCACACACACGTCTTTGTTGGGATGTAGCAGCGTCTGTCTGAGTAAATGATGTAGCTTCAAGATTTTATTTCCACGAATGTCTTATTATAATAATGTAGAGTAGACAGGGAACGGCCTCATTTGCGAGGCTGCTGTCCACGGTGCTGAAGCTGCGACGAGGCAGCATGCATAGTATGCGTACCATATTGACGCTCTCCATGGTGCTAGAGCGGTTACAGTGTGTTACGCACGTGAGTATGGTGTGACTTTCTGGGTGCCTCTACACGGGTTTATGCACAGTTCAAGTCTCGGACCGGGGTGTGACGTCACGTCCTCCTTTTTTGAATGGGTTTCAATGGGCACTTCCTGCTACTTCCTGTCTGAATTTCGGACAGTGGCCAGGCAGCAGGAAAGACCCGCCTGCGGCCGAAATTCAGACAGGAACTAGCCGGAAATTCCCATTGAAACCCATTCAAAAAAGGAGGACGTGACGTCACACCCCCGGCCGAAAGTTGGAATGTGCACTTGTGCAGTGTAAACAGGAACTGCTATGGTGGAATGTTCCAGCAGAGGCGCTAGATAGAAATCCCATAACTTGTGATGTAAATAATGAGATTAGTTGAGAGTAGTTGTGAATTAAACAGCAACACTCTTCCCTTTTCAAACGTTTTATATAATCCATCCACTGTTTGAACAAAGAGTATGTTTCTTTGTCATTTCACAAAAATAAAAGTTGACACATGTACTGTCTGTAATTAAAGCAAGCATCACAAACAGGGAAAATCTACAAAATAACAATTTACGATTCCATTCACTAAATGTAGGCTACTTGCCCTTGTCTTTCAGGGGAAATCTGTTATAAACAGCTTTTTTCTTCTATACACAGTAGTTAACTTGAAATAATATTTAAACTAAAGACGGAAGCATTATAGTATTCTCTTTTCATATTCTTTTTTTATTATTTCAGTTCAGGGTCAGAAACTCTAGCGCCTCTGCTGGAACATTCAATCATTGCAGTTCCTGTTTACACTGAGCATGTGCAAACCTCCGGAACCAGCCTGCGTCACGCCTCCGTGCACTATCCTCTTTATTTATCATATATACTGTATATCAAGTGACTTTGTGGTAGTAAGGTGTGTGTGTGTGTGTGTGTGTGTGTGTTGTGTGTGTGTGTGTGTGTGTGTGTGTGTGTCTGTGTCTGTGTCTGTGTCTGTGTCTGTGTCTGTGTCTGTGTCTGTGTGTGTGTGTGTGTGTGTGTGTGTGTGTGTGTGTGTGTGTGTGTGTGTGTGTTGTGTGTGTGTAGTCACGTCCAGGTGCTGCTCATCATGATTGCCGGCTGCCAATCACCCCTGGAACCTGGCGATTGGTTGGGAGAGGTCTGGAGAAAAACGGTGAAATGTCCCTTTAAAGGCTGGCCGGCTCATCAACGCATACTGTGATTGGCACTGATTGAAGTGGATTAATCCTGCCCTCTCCCCTCCTCCCCCTCCCCCTCCCCCTCCCCCTGGGGGAGCAGAGCTGATGGTTGACAGGCAACATCCCTCAACACTGACACCCCACAGGAAAATCGTTGTTTTTTATTATATTATTTTTACTTACGTTATTGCAACTGAAAAGGCCGAAAGGCGACTAGAACGCAGAGGGAGCAAAACGTGTCATGGCTCACTGGAGTGGATTGTCCAGTTAAATGCGTATAATGCATGTTTGAAGGACCATAAAGCTTTAATGTCTTGTAAAATCCATGCCTGCATGCATGTCATGATGGAGCCTTTGAGAAGATCGAGAAAAATGTGTTTTCATTGCAATGCTGCGTTCACTGTGGCAGGTACAGTACAAACATGACAAAGATACAAAGATTTCCTAAGATGATGCAAAAAAGACGGACACACGGGAAAGAGAAAAAGAGAGACATGCAGCAAAGATCGTAGGGACTTGAACACGTGACACAGAAAGAGCCCAGATAGAGCCTGGACTGCTATAGGCTAGCTGTAGCTTTTTTGTATCTGGATCGTTTCAACCGGCTCAAATTATTTGAAGCTTTGTCAACTCAGTGTGAGTTTTCCTTTGTCACATGCAGCTCACACATGTTGCATGTATTTGTTGTTTGATCATCATGTCTTGACTTCCACTGAAAATAATTGGCAGCCCACCCTCTCTAGGCCACTGTGGGTAACACATTAGTCCAGGCTTTCCGTTTTTGCACAACGTGAACGAAGATAAAAGGCTGGGTGTGGAGGCTATAAGGTCCTGCATTATCTGCACATTCAAAACGGGTGGTACGCATGGGCTGTTGAGGGATATATGACGAGCGCTTCCAAACTCCAACAGAAAAGAACCACCTGCAACTACAGACCGTAGCTCATATGAAACAAAATCGCTTCAGATAGAAAGAGAAAATTCAAGCTTTTTGCAATCAGACTTTTCTGTTTGGAAACAGAAAACGGCTGTAATTGGGATGTTGCACCTTACCTTATTAGCAACTTGCCATTAACCTTAGATTACCCTGTGAATATATGGTTCTATCGCAGCTGCCAGTGTGAACCAAACAGACATGCTCTGAGAAACGAGTGCATGGGCCCAGAGCAGGGGCGGATCTAGGCATGGGGAAGGGAGGGGCAATGCCCCCCTAAATACCCAGTCTGCCCAACCAAACATGATGCCATGCAAAACAACCCAAGATATTTCAAATTAAAGTGCATGATCCTCATCTCAACCATAACAACGATGAGTCCAACTACAGGGATGAGGTGAGCCAACTGACCACGTGGTGTGGAAACAACAACCTCCTTCTCAACGTGGAGAAGACGAAGGAGATCATCGTTGACTTCCGGAGAGCGCATACCCAGCACTCCCCACTGAGCATCAACGGAACTGCGGTGGAGAGAGCGAAGAGCACCAAATTCCTCGGTGTGCACATCACAGAGGACCTCTCCTGGAACACCAACACCACATCGCTGGCCAAGAAGGCACAGCAGCGCCTCTACTTCCTCCGCAGACTGAGAAGAGCGGAGCCACCGTCCCCATCATGTGCTCCTTCTACCGCGGCACGATCGAGAGCATCCTGACCAGCTGCATAACTGTGTGGTTTGGCGGGTGCACGGCATCCTGCAGAAAGACCTTGCAGCGCACAGTGAGAGCAGCTGAGAGGATCGTGGGTGTCCCCTCCTGTCCCTGCAGGACATCTACACCACACGTGTGACCCGCAGGGCGCTACAGATAGCAGGTGACACCACCCACACTACGCACGGCTTCTTCAATCTTCTCCCATCGGGGAAGAGACTGAGGAGCCTCCGGGCAAGGACTTGTAGACTGAACGACAGTTTCGTTCACCAAGCCGTCAGGATGCTGAATTCCCTGCCGCTGCTATCTCGCACTGAGCACCTGCCGCTACCCCCTCCCACGGCACACGCACAGGCACGCACACGCTGAAAGCCAGAACAAGAACACTTGTACGCACACTCTGGCTTGTACGCCCACTTCGTACACACACGCTGGACTCAACTACCCCCCCACACACACATGCACACACATACACTCATATGCACAACTCACACACAACCAGAAGGACTGTACCGAATCCGCTGCTATCCCTATCCCCCCCTGCACATGTACAGCGATACCCCTACAGTAATACCCCTACTGTCATAGTTGTCATAACCTAGCCGTTAGTATAGTAGTGCGTAGTTGTAGTATGCTTAGTTTTAGTAGTATGTCTTAGTATGTTTAGTGTTTTAGTATATTTAGTATGTCTTAGTATGTTTAGTATGTTAGATGTTTTTTTTTTTTAGTCTTAGTTTTCAACTCTCACTACTTGCCACTTTATTAGTATATTTATACCTGGTCGTAGCTTAGCACCTTCACCCCACTTTATACTGCTACAGTTGCACCTTAATACTCTAGTCTGTTGCACTATACGTCACTTACTGTTCTTGTATTGTTTGTAGTCGTCATTTTTCTTATTGCACTGTCTATTGTCTATTGTCTTATTGCACTGAGGAACAATGGAAACGTTATTTCATCCCTGTTTATGTCTCGACATACACTGGAGTGACAAATAAAGAAACTTGAACTTGAACTTGATGATTATATTTAAAATGATGTGAAACACTACTACTGCTACTAACTAACTACAGCTGTGTCACCACTAAACCAACAGCATTTCATCATTGAAAACAGAAAACTCTCTGAGTCAGACCTTTAGCTTTATGCATGCTGCATGTCTGTTGCAACTTCAACAACAACTGATGTTATTATTGATGCTTTACTTGACTAATAAAAGTCCTGTAACCAAAAATGGTATGGGTGCGGCCGGACACGGGCGATGAAGCCACACCCATACCATTTCTCCTGCCCACCAATTGGGAAATGTTACATCCGCCCCTGGCCCAGAGCCAGGAAAAAAGGGTTTGGGAACCTGCACCGCACTACGACACCACCGTGGCACCACACCACCCCCAGGAGCTCTGTGCCGGCGCATAACAAATCAAAAACAAATAATTAGGCTGACATTGGAGTCCATAACTTATGAATGACACTCAAAGGACAGGAGGGGAACCGCTGCCAAATAGGACTAAAAGTTGTCACTAGCGTTTCACTAAATGTCTGTATATGAGTTCATCAGAAATAGCCTGGCTCATTCCATCATCATTCCCTCGTATACTGTGGAGGTGTTTAACTGGCCTCTATAATCACACATAAACAAGCTTGCTTGTCACGGCTCCAACTTTCAGTTCCTGTGCTAGCGGTATATACAGTATAACGGTGGCAGGAAAGGAAGGTGGGCGATGGGAGATGCGTCCAAGGCGAGTTCCACCAATAAGATTGATAATCCACCTGGTTCCCGCTAACGAGGAGATGTGTGATGTGAGCTTTTCCAGGGGCTGATATAGGCATGGGGAGGCAATGCCCCCCTAAATACCCTGACTGCCCCACCAAACATGATGGCATCAAAAACAACCCAAGATACCCAAAAAATGAAAGTGCTTATATTCAAAATGATTTGAAACACTACTACTAACCAACTACAGCTGTGTCACCACTAAACCAACAGCATTTCATCATTGAAAATAGAAAACTCTCTGAGTCAGACCTTTAGCTTTATGCATGCTGCGTGTCTGTTGCAACTTCAACAACAACTGATGTTATTATCGATGCTTTACTTGCCTAATAAAAGTCTTGTAACTGAAAATGGTATGGGTGCGGCTTCATCACCGGTGGCGCGAAGCGTCACAGGCGATGAAGCCGCCCCCATACCATTTTCTCTTGCCCCTCCAACATGTTCTCTTGCCCCCCCAAATGGGTCATGTTAAATCCGCCCCTGACCTGTTCTGCATAGTAATGTTTCCTCTCACCTCTTCCTCCATGTAGGGCCAAAGGTTCTAAATCTCCCACAGCCTTGAGACACCGCCGGGCCTGGATGTCACACGCCAATAATTTAGGTGGAAGGAGGAAAGGGCAGCAGGAAAAGTCCTTAGAAAAGTTTCGAGAGGCAGGGGGGATGGAGGGGTTCAGGTCCGGATGTAACATTTCCAATTGGGGGGGGGGGGGGGGGGGGGCAGGCGAAAATGGCATGAAGGCGGCTTCATTACCCGTGGAGCGAAAAGCAGCGTCCATACCCATTTTTATTTAAATGATTTAGTTCTGTGACTCACAAGATTTATATCTTGTACAGGACTTACTGTATATTAGGCAAGTAAAGCATCAATAATAACATCAGTTGTTGTTGAAGTTGCAACAGACACGCAGCATGCATAAAGCTAAAGGTCTGACTCAGAGAGTTTTCTGTTTTCAATGATGAAATGCTGTTGGTTTAGTGGTGACACAGCTGTAGTTAGTTAGTAGCAGTAGTAGTGTTTCAAACCATTTTAATTATAAGCACTTTAATTTGAACTATCTTTGGGTTGTTTGCATGCCATCGGGTTGGTGGGGCAGACTGGGCACCCCCCCCCCCCCCCCATGGCCATGCCTATAGATCCGGCCCTGGGGAAATTCAAAGCGCAGACAGTACGTCGTCCTCTTCAATCTGAACTATGATGTATATTGCATGGTGTATAGGCTAAAGGGCCTCAGGTTAATTCATAATTAAATTATGACAGAGAAATTAACATCAATAGCATAACTGAAAACGTAAAAAATCCCTTAACCACATGGTTTTGTGACCCATTTTTTAATCCCAGTGTCAATTATCTAATGTGATCATTGGATCTACACATCCTCCGCCAACCTGGGGATGCAGCGGGCTGGCCTCATGCTTCCGTGTTATCAGGGGAAAACCAGGAATTCCCCTGATGACCCCTGATGACACGCCACCAGCACCCACAGCGCTGTCCATAGAGGGGATCGAACCCAGGACCTTCTAGCTGTGAGGTGACAGCACTTACCACTGTGCCACTGTGCCCTGCACCTATGTTACTAAGACTTGATACTTAACGCAATCGGAATAGGGTCCTTTATTTTTGTCACCGTTAAACCCCCTACCCCTTAACTTTTTTGCCCTTTTAACTATTTAAAAAATATATATTTTTCAGTAGTTAAAATGTTCAGTCTACAAGCTCACAACGTGTCAACGTGTCAGCTGTAACAACTACAGCTGTGTCACCACTAAACCAACAGCATTTCATCATTGAAAACAGAAAACTCTCTGAGTCAGACCTTTAGCTTTATGCATGCTGCGTGTCTGTTGCAACTTCAACAACAACTGATGTTAATATTGATGCTTTACTTGCCTAATATAAGTATTTTAAACGGAAATGGTATGGATGCGACTTCATCTCGGAGATGAAGCCGCCCCCATACCATTTTCTCTCCACCCCCCCAATTGGGAAATGTTACATTGGCCCTTGAATGAGTCTCAGGTTGACTCATACAGCATTGTGGGACACGGTGACAGTGATCCATGCCGTGGCTCTGAATTAATTAAATCATATCCACCTTCATTACAATTAAAATGTCCAGTCCTGTTTCCTATTAACCTACACCTTTGGTTCAAATTACACAGACATAATTGTTTTTTTTAGATATAATTTTCTCATTAGGAATAATGATAGGCAACATTATATAAGGAACAGTATTGAATTTAACTGAAACGCGGTGGCTGTTCCAGGGCTTGACACTAACACTTGCCCGCTTGCCCAGGGCAAGTAAAAAAAATAGTGGGGCAAGTGAAGACTGCTACCTGGTTGCCCGATCGGGCAAGTGTGCAACTTAGTGCACTATAACACAACACAAGATAAATTTGTCTTGAAGGCAGTCATTGTACTCTGTCTCTGCATGTGTCTTTCTCTGCTTTCTAGCTATCCATAATTCCAGGCTGGATTTGGGAAACAAAACAGGCAAATTAACATACACATCAAAATGACCATTAATCTTCTACATTCTCTAGTTGTGTGATGAATTTTAACTCTTGAGAGTGTACAAATGAAACCAAATGGACCCTTGCGGGTCCAAATGGACCCTTGCGGGTCCATTTGGTTTCATTTGTACACTTTTATTTTTACGTTCTCAAGAGTTACATCTGGTTAACCAACTTAACTGGGGACCACCTGGAACCTGGGGGGGCGAGTAACCATGGCCTGAGGGCAAGTAGAACCTGACTTGCACTTGCCCGATGGGCAAGTGCCTCGGAGACCTTAGTGTCAACCCCTGGGTTCTATGAGTTTCTGGACTTTTTCTGGACTTATTTTTAAAGGTTTCTTATTGCTTAAACCTAGATATTTTGACTGTAATGAACAGGTGGTTGTGATGTCTTTGAGAGGAGAAGCTGGAATCAGGGGCGGATGTAACATTTCCCAATTGGGGGCAGGATACAATGGTATGGGTGCGGCTTCATCGCCCGTGGCGCGAAGTGACCATACCATTTTCAGTTACGGGACTTTTTTTAGTCAAGCAAAGCATCAATAATAACATCAGTTGTTGTTGAAGTTGCAACAGACACGCAGCATGCATAAAGCTAAAGGTCTGACTCAGAGAGTTTTCTGTTTTCAATGATGAAATGCTGTTGGTTTAGTGGTGACACAGCTGTAGTTAGTTAGTAGCAGTAGTAGTGTTTCAAATACTTTTAAATATAAGCACTGAAATATCTTGGGTTGTTTTGCATGCCATCATGTTTGGTGGGGCATGAAGTCTGGGCATTTAGGGGGGCATTGCCCCCGCGCATGCCCATGCATAGATCCGCCCCTGGCTGGAATGGGGGTTTGTAAAATGATTGCATGCCTGCCGTTGCCTCTGGCTCCTCATGTGGAGGCAGTGCAGCCGTTCCAATCATAAATACATGGCATAATATTTTACAATACGTGGCAAATTAATGAATATTTAACCTCTCATCGCGAACATGCTCTGTATTCTTTATTATGTCCATAATTTCATACAGATTACCCAGAATATTTAATAAAATAAATAAACAAATAAACAAATAATGGTGGGGCATATCTATTCCTTTAGACCTGTTTGAGAGATATTTCAAACAAAAGGGTTTTAGCCATTTGTGTACTGAACGCGTTTTGGTGTTTTAGCTGATGAAAAATAGCAGATCTACAAGCTCATATCGCGCCACTGAGTGGCGCGATATGAGCTTGTAGTTCTGCTATTTTTGAAAAAATGTGAAAATGTTTTGCAAATCTTTGAATACATTATTTTGGAAGCAAACATTTTTAACTCAAATCTTTGCTTCTGGGGGATCCCTAGAACAACATGTTTTTAGATGAGGTTCTGCAGCTAAATAATAGATATTTCTGGGGGTCCTTGCTATGAAATATGTCTAGAATTTAGTGTCACAAACTAGAACTTAGTGTCATGGACTAGAATGTAGTGTCAGGAACTAGAATCTAGTATCAAACTAGATGGAATCTAACTTCAGAAACCACAATCTACTGAGAGGAACTAGAATCTACCGTGGGGACTAGAATCTAGCATGAGGAACTAGAATCTGATCAGGACACCATGGGTTAATGCTACTAATGCTTTATTCAATAGCTCTGTATCTGTTGTTTATTTTTGCTGCAGGGAGACGATGCTCGTCCTCTTCATCCCAGAGTCAACAAACTTCCACTGTGTGGAAACACAGAGAGTGTTTTTCATTCCACACATGATCCTTTTCCTCAGGAAACAAATGAATATACAGTATGCCAACGCACTGCTAATCGGGGGGGGGGGGGCTTGGGGGGGCTTGGGGCTTGTATGTGTCATTTTTTAAGAGACTAAGGGCTCCATTTTCGTTACATGCTAAACCCCTTATCCCTTTTTTTACTATTTTGAAAAAAAAAAAAAAAAACTTTTGGAATAGTTCAACGTGCCAATCTATTGGCATGTTGTGAGCTTGTAGACTGGCCATTTTAACTATTGAAAATGTTTATTAAAATAGTTTAAAAAGGCAAAGAAGTTAAGGGATAAGGGCTTTAGCGGTGGTGAAAATCTAGGCTCATGCGTTAAACCCCTTATCCGTAACTTCTTTGTCTTTTTTTTATTTTGAAAAACGTTTTGGACTAGTTTAACTTGCGCCTGCTCCGATGTGTGATGACAAACATACCAGATGTATGTCATTACACATCTGGTTTTGAAGATCTGGCTGCTTCAAAATAAGGGTTTCGACCGAAGCTGTGGCCATAGACACATATGTCATCAAGTGACAAGTGAAACAATGATATTACATTACTACTTACTCGGAAAAAAGTAACAATTATTACTGAAAGTAATGCATTAATTTAGTTACTTAAGACTGATTAGAAGAGAGAGAAAAATCTATTCATACCAGATCTAACTCTTTGAGAGTCCATTTGGTTTTATTTTACACTCTCAACAGTTAAAATATTCATCATGAGAATTAGCCTAAGTCTAAACAACTAGAGAATGTAGAAGATTAATGGTCATTTTGATCTGTAGGTTCAACTGTTTTGTTTCCCCAAATCCAGCCTGTTATTGTGGACAAAAGCAAAATAAATCTTTAGACGTTTTGGGGTCTGTGGGGCTAAAATGTCATCAAATGGTGGTCCCCCGTGGCTCAAATTCTGAATGAATAGTGGGCCCTGGTATCAAAAAGGTTGAAAACCAGTGGTTTATAACAGTCCCAGGTTAGATTCCCAGGTATTGGAGCCTCCATGCAGCTTCTAGCTGTGGTGCATCCAACACATGCAGTGTTCAAAAGAAACACACAAGGCCATTAGATTTAATTGGGTGAAATCGTGGCGATTTGTGAATCGGTCCAGCTATAGTCTCTTGGGGGGAAATGTACAGTATGTACAGTCATGGAAAAGAAAAAAAAAATAGACCACCCTTGTTTTCTTCAATTTGGTAGTGCCATGTTCAGCTTGTTTCTTTTGTTGTTGTTGTAATGAACGGCTGTCTTGGAGATCTTCAGTTTTTTTTCCCGCTACCTTTCTCTCACTCATGCCAATTTCCAGCCAGGGGCGGATGTAACATGTCCCAATTATGGGGAGCAGAAGAAAATGGTAAGGGGGCAGCTTCATCGCCCGTGGCACGAAGCGTCACAGGCGATGAAGCTGTCCCCTTACCATTTGATGAAGCTGCCCCCATACCATTTCAGTAGTGTTTCAAATACTTTTAAATATAAGCACTGAAATATCTTGGGTTGTTGTTTTGCATACCATCATGTTTGGTGGGGGTAGACAGGGCATTTAGGGGGGCATTGCCCCCCCCCATGCCTATGCCTAGATCCGCCCCTGTTTCCAGCAGTGCCAAGATGGCTGCCTTTGTGGCTTCACATAATTATTTTGTTTTAGGCATTATGTGAGAGCTGACAACTTGTGAGTTGTGCTACGGATTGAATGGCCTCTTATATACCCTGGGAATCAGTTAAGCTTAGGAATGTCAAATAGGACATAAATTATGATGTGACCAGCTGCATTTTTTGTTGTGTTCATTGGTACCAGATATTAGAATGAACAAGACATTGAAGAAAACAAGGGTGGTCTAATCATTTTTTTCCCATGAATTTGTATCAGTGGCGTTTCTAAGCAGTTTGGAGCCCTAGGCAAGATTTCCCCTGGAGCCCTGCTTACCAAATGGTAAAGGGGGGGGGGGGGGCTCCAGGAAAAATCTCCTGTAAAATGGCGCCCCCAAGGGATACAATCATACAATTATGAACTATTTTTAAACTATTCATATTATGTGTTTTAAATGTCACGCCCCTGCTTTGTATGTTTGTGCAGTATGTTGGGTTGTTTCTGTCTGTATAGTCTCTGTCTGTGGTTGTACCCAGGCTGTATTGGAAAGAGATTAGTGCTGTGACATTTGACATGGGTGGGCGAACTGTCTGTCTGCCTGCCTGCCTGCCTGCCTGCCTGCCTGCCTGTCTGTCTGTCTGTCTGTCTGTCTGTCTGTCTGTCTGTCTGTCTGTCTGTCTGTCTGTCTGCCTGTCTGTCTGCCTGCCTGCCTGCCTGCCTGCCTGCCTGCCTGCCTGCCTGTCTGTCTGTCTGTCTGTCTGTCTGTCTGTCTGTCTGTCTGCCGTACGCTGGAGGCAGAGTGGAGCAGAGACCAGGTGACAGCTCCTCTTCTTCTCCACCGACTGACTCCATCGTGGTTTAGATGGACAGAGAAAAAAAAACACCAGCCGATTGACAAGTGCAATTTGGACCACATACTGTATGTACTGCACACGCGCTGTGTGCGCACACACGCATATGTGCACACGCGTACACGTGCACACACGTACACGTGCACGCAACATGATGAGGTGAAAGGGTTTGCGATCGTCTACCTGCAGGGCTGGATTGGGGGAAAAAATCGGCCCGGTAATTTTTTTAAAAAAATGAACAGTTGGTAACCAGATGTAACTCTTGGAGAGCGTAAAAATCAAACCAAATGGACCCTTGCGGATCCATTTGGTTTGATTTTTACACTCTCAAGAGTTAAAATATTCATCTGAATTATCCCAAATCCACACAACTAGACATCTACAGTAGGTTTGCCTGTTATATTTCTGAAATCCATCCTGTGATTGTAGATAAAACAGAAGAAACCTTTGGGTTTTGGGGTCCGTGGGGCTAAAATGTCACAAAATGGAGGTCCGTGGCTCAAATGCTGAATAAATTGTGGACCCTGGTATGAAAAAGGTTGAAAACCACTGATATAAGCCTAATAGACACACCTCCTATACAGCCCTTTGTTGCTCACAGGAATGATCCAATGATCCAAGATAGAAGAGTGTTGATTTGTTCCTCACTGGTACAGCTACAACAGGGTTGGCCAACCAGTCAGAGACTAAGAGCCACTTTTTTACCGTGTTGCTGGCTTACTGCAAAGAGCCACATCATACAGATGGACACACATGAACATCATCCCATCCCTTCCTCTCTCACACACACACACAGACCTCTGCTCAGCCAGACCCGACTTCGGATAACCAGTTTAAAATGGATGGATTATGTAGGCCAGTTATTTTCAATAATTAACATTGTGTGCACTGCCTCACACACAAACTCTCAGTTGAACCAGTTCCGCAAACAAAAATATAACATTGTGAGCTCACACACAAAATCGATTTAATAATCATAATATAGGGAATGAATGGCTGTGCCTGGCCCAGCAATTTTGACACTTGTCATGTGAAAGGCCCTTAAGAGCCGCATGAAACCAGCCAAAGAGCCACATGTGGCTCAAGAGCCACAGGTTGGCCAGGCCTGAGCTACAATACAGGTCTGCCAAAAAGCGGACCACATAGCGCTGCCCTATGGCCGCGGCCCACCGGGAGAGCTCCTGGTACACCCTATAGCCAATCTACACATACTGTCTGTGATGCTTCACCCCATGTTTCTAGCTTGTAGATCTGGTACACATGTTTTTGTGTGTAATGGTGGATTGATTGGTTTTATTAACAGCTTGAAGATTTAAAGCATTAAAAAGCATTTTTCAATAGTTAAAAAGCTAGGCCAGTCTACAAGCTCATAACATGTCAACAGATTGGCATGTTTAACTTTTTAAAAAAAGGATAAGGAGTTTGGAATAAGGGGTTTAGTGTGTAACGAAAATGGAGTCCTTAGGTAATCAATCTATTAACACGTTGTGAGCTTGTAGACTGGCCATTTGAACTACTGAAAAATGTTTTTTTAAATAGTTTAAAAAGGCAAAGAAGTTAAGGGATAAGGGGTTTAGCGGTGACGAAAATGAAGCCCTTACAGTATGATTCACGCAAGGGTCCATTTGGTTTCATGTTTACGCTCTAGAGAGTTAAAATATTCATGTGAATTACCCCAAGTTTACACAACTAGAGAAGACTGTAGAAGAAGACAACTGTAGAAGATTAATGGTCATTTTGATCTGTATGTTTTGCCTATTTTGTTGCCCAAATCCAGCCTGGAATTCTGGACAAAAGCAAAAGAAATATTTAGTTTTGGGACCTGTGGTGGTCAAATGGTGGTGTGGCTCAAATTATGAATAATAGTGGTCCCTGGTATGAGAAAAAGGTTGAAAACCACTGCTATGCGGGGTCCCCACTGGGGTCCATGTGGTTAGGCCTTGGCAGTGTATATATATAGCAGACAACCAGGTGTAATGGCTCTTCCCCAGGGTCCCATTTTCCTCCACAGAGCAATTACAAAGCCGTATAGCCTCCAAAATGTCTGCCCCTGGCCGGAGAATGGAGGTGTCACATCACCGTGACAGGAAGGTCGCGACCCTCACAGTGTCATCAGAGTACCGCTGACAGAGCCGGGGGTCAGAGGTCGCGTCTCCCCGCGACCTCTCCCTGGAATTGATCTGTTGCAGCGGAAATAGGATTTTTTTGGGGTGCAGTGATTCAGAGATTCAGACAGAGAGACAGACAGTTAGACGTCTGAGATGTCTATCTGTGTTGACTGACTGATGTCTCAACACATCTCAACAAAAACGTTGTTTTTTTTTGTTTGTTTTGTTTTTTACTTGCGTGTGCAGAGCAGAGAAAAAATGCCTGTCAGCTGATTGGTCTGAAATGGCTCAATTGTACACCGATTTCCTGATCCAGAAAATCGGGGTGGCCAATCAGGACACAGCATTCAAATACATTTACATACTCTGACTTGATTGGAGTAGGAAATGTTTGTACAATTGGGCCCCCCCTTGGGCCCTTGGCCCAAGGGGGGGCCAAGGGCTCTCTGGGGATCACTCTGCACTGGGTTTGAGGTTCTACAGCCAGCTCCTGCATGGGGGCCATTGTTGGCCATTGATATTGTTACATTTTAGGTCAAAATCTTGATAAACACAAAACTTGGGGGGAACGTTGGGGCCCCTGAACCATTTTAAATCTGTCTGATTGGGTGGAATCATCATTACAGTGTGTCCAAAACTGTTACTTCAAACTGTTACTTGAAAATGAGCAGATTATAATTATGCATAAGATCAGATGCTTTTGTATGACACTGTATTGTATGATCAATCAGTAGGACATTCTTCTATGAACAAAAAAAATTAATACAAAGTTAAATTATGGAGTTAAGAGTTTCTTCCTGACAGCAACGAGTTCTAAATGAATTATGTCAGTATAAAGCCCATGGTTTTGTGTCTATAATGAGCTATGCATGACTTAACGGGGGTGAAACAAGGTCTTTTTATTGTTTTTCCCCAAAAGATACAACATAGAATAGAAGAAAAAAGCCCTGGTAGCGTTCCCCTCACAGTAGGCAGCATAGAGGACCTGGATTTGGCTGGAGTTCTTCACAACAATCGCATCCCACTAAGCTGTCTAATTATAGCAGCTAAGGGAAATGATAGCGAATATTGACAGTGCAGTTAAATCCCTGGCACACTGAAGAGTCTGTGATTGCGGTATAATAATTTGGCATTCAGCGAGACACAACAGGCATGAATACAGAAAACATGTCCGCAGTGTAAGACAGGGAAACATGGCAAAGAAAAGAACGGAACAGGAGAAACAGAAAAAAAAAAAAAAAAAAAAACGTGTATTTGAGGCTTTCAGTTGTAACTAAGTACTACTTACAGTAGTTACTTAGTTACTTAAGGCTTTCAGTTGTAACTAACTTAAGTACAAGTTTGAGTTACTTGTACTCTACTTGAGTAGACTACTTTATAGGGCTGGCTAAATCCGGCCCTGCCCCTGATATAAGGTTCACTTTTTCTTCTCCTTGGGGCTGATGTGTGCCGTGCCGTGCCGTGCCGTCAGTGTTGGGAATATTACTTTACCTCGTTAATATATTACTTATTAATTATTATCTTCATTTTAAAGCAATATATTATATTACAATATTACTGTCTGAGCAAGTGTAATATATTAATATTACTATTACATATTACTTTGAAAAAACGTTTTACAAAATATATAATTAAATATTAATGTCACTATTGATCAAATATTGCGTATGCCAGTGGCATACCTACAATAAAGCAAGCACACTTGGCTATGTGGCCAAATCCATGTGAAATCAACTTGAAAAAAATGTCACTCCTTAATGAATAATTTGATGACAACTGAAAATAAGTAATTATTTAACTTCTGCAGTTGTCAAGATAATTTCACAAGAACATTTTTAATGAGACAGATTGACAGAAGGTAATATTAAAAAGTAATGCAGTAATGCAGAAAGAAAAGTATAATATATCAGATTGTTTTAGTTTAGTAATATATTTATATTACAAGTTACTGCATTTTGGTAATGTATTTTGTAATATATTAAGTTACGTAGTGCACATGTCCCAACACTGCGTACCGTACCGTACCGTACCGTACCGTACCGTACCGTACCGTACCGTACCGTACCGTACGTCTTATCGTCAGGAGTGCGCGCTGCGCTGCTACACATCCCTGTCACAGATGAATGGAGGCAGACAGACAAAAAGACGTCTGAATGATAGAATGATGGACAGATGGCTAGATAAACAGACAGACAGATAGATCAGTTCTACTGTAAAGCCACTGCCTGCCTGCCTGCATGCTGCCACGGCTGTGTGAAGTTTGAGCCCCATGAAGGGAGCATGTCTGTGGGCATGAGCGTCAGACAGGAGTGGATACTGAGACACTTTAAAAGAGAAATCCACCCATGTTCACCATATTTAGTATGCCATTAATATACCTTAGAGATGCTGTGTGGACATGATAAAAAAAAGTTCCCCCAATTCTGTATTTCCTAAAAATGGAGGTCTGAAAAAAAATCATTACTATGTACGTTTTTATGTGCAATGATGTCTTCCCTTTGTATTTAGGGTTTCTTCCTGGGGGCTGAACCTTTCCAGTCAAACGTGCCAATGAAAAAAACTTCAAATCATGTGCTCAGCCCCTCCTCTAATGAACTGGTAGGGTGGAATCATAAAAATGACAGTTTAACAAACACTGTACACTTTTTGAGAAAAAATCTTGCATTTCATATAACATTAATACACGATGATCATATTTGAGAATAGAAAAAAAAATCATGGCACTCTATCTTTAATGTTCAGAACTAGCCTGAAACCAGCCTCATTTGCCGTTGCAACATTCAACTTATGAACGTTAAATGGCAACTGAGTCTGGATAGGTCCTGCCTGGCTAGAATATCCCTGACGTCACCTGTTGCGTTGCACCGTTGATTCTGATTGGATGTTGTTCTGAACTGTTGTTTTTTCCCTAAACAAATCAGAAGCCTGGACACATACATACGGCACTACGGCCAGTGATAAACAGAAAAGATAAATATACAAAGAAGACAATGGTGCAGAAAAATAAATGATTGACTGTAAGCCAGTGACAACATGTATACAACAAAACTTAAGTAACGAGAATAGTACAATATACAACATATTATCACAACCAAAACCTCTAAAACGTGATCTTACACTTTAAAGGGGAATTCCACCCATTTTTCAACATTTTTTTCTGAAAAAAGAAGCGTCTAAAGAAAGCCATTAACATGGTGAAAATATATCTTGATGATGTCATCACCATGTTAGTGGTTTTCTTCAAACCTCCATTTCTTGGGAACACAGAATGGGGGAACTTTTTTTATCATGTCCACCCAACACCTCTAGGGTTTACTAATGACATATTATAATGTTGAAAATGGGTGGAATTCCCCTTTAAGTATGTAGTACTTGTTATCTTCCACCATGCACTGCATGTACACTTGCACACCACACACATGCACGGCATGCATGTGGCCACATGCGCTCTCTCTCTCTCTCTCTCTCTCTCTCTCTCTCTCTCTCTCTCTCTCTCTCTCTCTCTCTCTCTCTCTCTCTCTCTCTCACTCTCTCTCTCTCACACACACACACACACACACACACACACACACACACACACACACGCGCACACACGCACACACGCACACACACACACACACACATCACACACTGCCTGCACATGCATGCATGCATGGCTGATCTTTAACTTCATTAGCATGTGAATGTTCTGTGATGAGATAGAAGGCAGTAAATGTCAGCTGGAGTCTAACACCACCCAGTACTGTGGTGCTGGTCTCCAGTCTATCTCCACCCAGCACTGTGGTGCTGGTCTCCAGTCTATCTCCACCCAGCACTGTGGTGCTGGTCTCCAGTCTATCTCCACCCAGCACTGTGGTGCTGGTCTCCAGTCTATCTCCACCCACTGTGGTCTGGTCTCCACCCAGTACTGTGGTGCTGGTCTCCACCCAGCACTGTGGTGCTGGTCTCCAGTCTATCTCCACCCAGCACTGTGGTCTGGTCTCCACCCAGTACTGTGGTGCTGGTCTCCACCCAGTGCTGTGGTGCTGGTCTCCAGTCTATCTCCACCCAGCACTGTGGTGCTGGTCTCCACCCAGTGCTGTGGTGCTGGTCTCCACCCAGTGCTGTGGTGCTGGTCTCCAGTCTATCTCCACCCAGCACTGTGGTGCTGGTCTCCACCCAGTGCTGTGGTGCTGGTCTCCAGTCTATCTCCACCCAGCACTGTGGTGCTGGTCTCCACCCAGTGCTGTGGTGCTGGTCTCCACCCAGTGCTGTGGTGCTGGTCTCCAGTCTATCTCCACCCAGCACTGTGGTGCTGGTCTCCACCCAGCACTGTGGTGCTGGTCTCCAGTCTATCTCCACCCAGCACTGTGGTGCTGGTCTCCAGTCTATCTCCACCCAGCACTGTGGTGCTGGTCTCCAGTCTATCTCCACCCAGCACTGTGGTGCTGGTCTCCAGTCTATCTCCACCCAGCACTGTGGTGCTGGTCTCCAGTCTATCTCCACCCAGTACTGTGGTGCTGGTCTCCAGTCTATCTCCACCCAGTGCTGTGGTGCTGGTCTCCAGTCTATCTCCACCCAGCACTGTGGTGCTGGTCTCCACCCAGCACTGTGGTGCTGGTCTCCACCCAGCGCTGTGGTGCTGGTCTCCACCCAGCACTGTGGTGCTGGTCTCCACCCAGCACTGTGGTGCTGGTCTCCACCCAGCACTGTGGTGCTGGTCTCCACCCAGTGCTGTGGTGCTGGTCTCCAGTCTATCTCCACCCAGCACTGTGGTGCTGGTCTCCACCCAGCACTGTGGTGCTGGTCTCCACCCAGTGCTGTGGTGCTGGTCTCCAGTCTATCTCCACCCAGTACTGTGGTGCTGGTCTCCAGTCTATCTCCACCCAGTACTGTGGTGCTGGTCTCCAGTCTATCTCCACCCAGCACTGTGGTGCTGGTCTCCAGTCTATCTCTACCCAGTACTGTGGTGCTGGTCTCCAGTCTATCTCCACCCAGCACTGTGGTGCTGGTCTCCAGTCTATCTCCACCCAGTACTGTGGTGCTGGTCTCCAGTCTATCTCCACCCAGTGCTGTGGTGCTGGTCTCCAGTCTATCTCCACCCAGCACTATGGTGCTGGTCTCCAGTCTATCTCTACCCAGTACTGTGGTGCTGGTCTCCACCCAGCACTGTGGTGCTGGTCTCCAGTCTATCTCTACCCAGTACTGTGGTGCTGGTCTCCAGTCTATCTCCACCCAGTACTGTGGTGCTGGTCTCCAGTCTATCTCCACCCAGTGCTGTGGTGCTGGTCTCCACACTGTACCCTCCTCTGCATGCAGGGGCGGATTGGCCATCTGGAGTACAGGGAGTTTTCCCGGTGGCCTGCGCCACCTACTGGCCTGGACAGTGGCGCAGATCAAAATGACCATTAATCTTCTACATTCTCTAGTTGTGTAGACTAAGTTGGGCTAATTCACATGATGAATATTTTAACTCTTGAAGGTGTAAAAATGAAACCAAATGGACCCGCAAGGGTCCATTTGGTTTCATTTTTACGCTCTCAAAGAGTTACATCTAGTTAACCAGTTGCCCCCCACCCAGGGTGGCCTGGGAAAGGCAAAATTGTCCCGGTGGGTAAATATGTGCCAATCCGCCCCTGTCTGCAATGCATGCCCACATATCTGCTTGAAAATAGATGGAATTCCCCTTTATAAGAGGCGTCCCCCCACTGCTAAAAGTCCCACTACAAGAAGAGGCATCCCCCCACTTATAAAAGTCCCACTACAAGAAGAGGCGTCCCCACACTGCTAAAAGTCCCACTACAACAAGAGGCGTCCCTCCACTTCTAAAAGTCCCACTACCTTCTTTCAAAAGTCGCCGTTTGACATTTGGGTTCACTAAATCTCAATATGACTTTTGGGAGAGGGGGGGTGAGGGGGGGGGGGGGGGAATAGAGCCAGTGTTTGGGAATCCACAAAGCATCAATCTGTGATGCTCTTTACCAACCTGACCTCCCATTTGTAGCGCTGAACCTCTTCATACCCCAATCCACTTTATTTGTACTATTCTCGACTTGCTGGGGTCTGAATTATACGGTGGAGGCGCAGGGGCGGATCTAGGCATGGGCATGGGGGGGAAATGCCCCCCATGCTAAATACCCAGTCTGCCCCCCCAAACACAATGGCATGCAAAACAACCAAAGATATTTCAAATTAAAGTGCTTATATTTAAAATGATTTGAACGACTACTACTGCTACTAACTAACTACAGCTGTGTCACCACTAAACCAACAGCATTTCATCATTGAAAACAGTAAACTCTCTGAGTCAGACCTTTAGCTTTATGCATGCTGCGTGTCTGTTGCAACTTCAACAACAACTGATGTTATTATTGATGCTTTACTTGACTAATAAAAGTCCTGTAACCCAAAATGGTATGGGTGCGACTTCATCGCCCGTGGCGCGAAGCGACACGGGCGATGAAGCCGCACCCATACCATTTTCTCTTGCCCCTCCAACATGTTATCTTGTCCCCCCCCAAATGGGACATGTTACGCCCGCCCCTGCCCCATCCACTTTATTTGTACTATTCTCGACTTGCTGGGGTCTGAATTATACGGTGGAGGCGTTGTGTGCAAATACAGCAGCAGAGGCGAGACGCGGAGGGCATGAAAAAAGAAAAGAAATTAAAGCAGAAAAAAGGAAGCAGCCTGCGATGAGTGTGAACACTGAACAAGGCCGCGGCTCTCCGTCTGCCCTCAGACTTCCACCAGACACACAAACAGCAGCCGCTGCTGCCTGCTGACAGCTTTGCTCAGGTATGGCGGAAAGGTCGTTAATAATGAATACTAAATCAGCATCTGAAAAAGGTTACCGTTTTTCGAGCGCCCCGCACTGTCTCTCTCTCTCCCCTTGTATCTCTGCTGTAGCATTTATTATAGCCTTTTCACTTCCCCTTTCACTGTCACCTCTTTTGTCACCCAAAGTATGAGCTATGGCTGCAGGGGTGAGGGGTGGGGGGGTGGGGTGGGGGGGCAGGGACAGGGAGATGAGAGGAAAACGGTAGCATAGTGTGATTCATTCATCGGCGGATCAAGTGTGATGGCTCCAGCAGTGGAGCTGAGGTTATTTGGTTTCTCAGGGCCTGGTGTCATTGTGTGGGCCTTTTTCATAAAATGTAATCCACTCCCACTATGAACCACCCCTTTAAAAAAGAGAAGAAGAAAAAAAGTGTCCATATGTATGTATGTATGGAGCCGCAATCTGGATGGAGAGGAAGAGAGAGAGAGAGGAGAGATGAGAGAGAGAGTGAGGAGAGAGAGAGAGAGAGAGGAGAGAGAGAGAGAGAGAGAGAGATAGAGAGGAGAGAGAGAGAGAGGAGAGAGAGAGAGAGAGAGAGGGAGAGAGAGAAGAGAGAGAGAGAGAGAGAGAGAGAAGAGAGAGAGAGAGAGAGAGAGAGAGAGAGGATAGGAGAGAGAGAGACGGAGAGAGAGGGAGAGGAGATGAGTATCCTTCGTTTCCATATATGGAACAAATTGACTCAGTGTCGTTAGGCAGCATTAAATAACATGCAACAGTTCAAAGACAGTGCGAGCTCACTGTGTGTGTGTGTGGGTGTGTGTGTGTGTGTGTGTGTGTGTGTGTGTGTGTGTGTGTGTGTGTGTGTGTGTGTGTGTGTGTGTGTGTGTGCGCGCGTGCGTGGGTGGGTGGGTGGGTGGGTGCATGTGTGAGGGTACAATATGCATTGCATCTCTGAATTTAATTTGTCCTATAAAGAAAACTCTGTAACTCAAATCTTGGCTCATGATCTGACTGGGGGGTCCCTGATTGCCATAAAACATGTTTGAAGCAGGGGCGGAATCTAGGCATGGGTATGGGGGGGGGGGGGGGGGGGCAATGCCCCCCTAAATGCCCTGACTGCCCCACCAAACACGATGCCATGCAAAACAACCCGATATTTCAAATTAAAGTGCTTCTATTTAAATGATGTGAAACACTACTACTGCTACTAACTAACTACAGCTGTGTCACCACTAAACCAACAGCATTTCATCATTGAAAACAGAAAACTCTCTGAGTCAGACCTTTAGCTTTATGCATGCTGCGTGTCTGTTGCAACTTCAACAACAACTGATGTTATTATTGACGCTTTACTTGACTAATAAAAGTCCTGTAACCGAAAATGGTATGGGTGTGCGGCTTCATCGCCCGTGTCGCTTCGCGCCACAGGCGATGAAGCCGTCCCCATACGATTTTCTCCTGCCTCCCCAAATGGGAAATGTTACATCCGCCCCTGGAGGTGTCAAGTCATTAGAACAGCAGATAGTTATAGCATCAGCATTAGCGCTGCTAGGAGACGTACCCATGGCAACTTCACAAACGTGTGCGTTACACGCAACACGCACATGCAAACTCGTTAACCTTGTTTTTCAACTACCTGTTGTCACTTCTGAAAAAGCTATGATGACAAAAAATCGTTGGCACCTGCGTCAATGAAAATGTTGAACGAAGCTTTGAACCATCAGTGAATGTAAGAGGCCAGATTCAGGGGTTGACACTAAGGTCTCCGAGGCACTTGCCCATCGGGCAAGTGCAAGTCAGGTTCTACTTGCCCTCAGGTCATGGTCACTTGCCCCCCAGGTTCCAGGTGGTCCCCAGTTAAGTTGGTTAACCAGATGTAACTCTTGAGAACGTAAAAATGAAACCAAATGGACCCTTGCGGGTCCATTTGGTTTCATTTTTACACTCTCAAGAGTTAAAATTCATCATCTTAATTAGTCATTTTGATGTGTATGTTAATTTGCCTGTTTTGTTTCCCAAATCCAGCCTGGAATTGTGGACAGCTAGAAAGCAGGGAAAGACACAGAGGCAGAGTGCAATGACTGCCTTCAAGACAAATTTATCTTGTGTTGTGTTATAGTGCACTATGTTGCACACTTGCCCGATCGGGCAACCAGGTAGCAGTCTTCACTTGCCCCACCATTTTTTTTTTTACTTGCCCCGGGCAAGCGGGCAAGTGTTAGTGTCAAGCCCTGAGATTTTTACACTGTGTGCACTTGTGCAATGTTGTCCCCCTCTGTTTTGTATTTTGTTTGTCTTTTTTGTATGACTGTTTCGGGGTGAAAGCCCAAGACAAATTATTTCCCCTGGAGTCAATAAAGTTTACCTTGACCTTGAACTATGATAAATAAAGCGACGACTAGACGAAATTGCCAGGAATTGAAGAGTAAAGAAGTATTTTTTTAGTTTGGTTGTGCGCACAGGTGTCGTGCTAGCAAAAAAAAATAACTGAACTTCAAGCTCACAACGTGAGTGGCACAAAAAAGTTGATCTATGACTACCTGTGGCGCATTGATCTTTGGCTCTGTGGCTCATTTTGCATGACAATTGTAGTTTTGCCATTTTCATTCATTCACCTCAGTCATTGATGTCTTCATGCACCTGTGAAGATACTTTATTCTAGGTGTGCGAAAGCAAGTTGAGTTTGGGGCGGCTGTGGCTCAGGAGGTAGAGCAGGTCGATCAATGACCCGTGGGTCGGTGGTTCGAATCCCTGCTCCTCCTGTCTACGTGTCGAAGTGTCCTTGGGCAAGACACTGAACCCCAAATTGCCTCCAATGAGTTGGTCGGTGTGAGCTGGCCACCATTGGTGTAAAATAAATAAAATAAATCTTTAGTTTGGGAGTCTGTGGTGCTTAAATGTCCTCAAATGGTCCGTGGCTCAAATGCTGAATAAATACTGGGCCCTGGTATCAAAAAGGTTGAAAACCACTGCTATATAAATAACTGCTATCTAATAATGCTGTCTAATAATAATAAAGTGCTGTGTGCTGAGATGGAGTCTGAAGAGGTGTGTTTTCAGACAGCGGTGGAAGATAGGGAGTGAGTCTGTGGTTCTGACTGCAATGATTCCCTAATTCCTTAAAGCTATACCACACATGGACATATGACATCATCAACTTGCAACAGTAGCAGTTCCCTAGAAATGAAAGAAGTTGTGCTTTTATTTCAATTCTTTAGTTACTTTGAGTAGAACATTTTAAGGTCTATTTGTTGTATTATCCAGAGATCTCTTTAAATGTCTTTTTTAAAAGGGTCAACTTCTAGTGTTCACTTTTATTTTTAATGGTACGCTCTAGCCTTTATTTATAAAAATCAAACTGCATGGTTTATTTTTTTGTGTGTGCGTGTGTTGTTGTTGTGTTCTTCTGGGCTTTTTGTCATTTTGCATTTTCTGTTTGAACTTCATTAAATTGGATTTTCCTCTGCATCGGGTTCCAGTAGTGGTTTTGAGGTTTAACACTCCTGACAGCATGGCTTATTATTCAGCTAATTGTGTTGCTTATTTAGCTGAACAAATTAAAGCCTGCATGGGCATTGTTGTTTGTTGGTATAAGCTGGTATAGTCTATTTCTATTTCTTTGTGTTATAATGACACGACCGAAAAGCATGGATACAGACAAAACCTGTTAGAAATAAGTTATTTCACCAAACGCTATGCTAAGCAGGGGCGGATCTAGACATGGGCATGGGGGGGCAATGCCCCCCCCCCCCCCCCCCCAAATGCCCAGTCTGCCCCACCGAACATGATGCCATGCAAAACAACCCAAGATATTTCAAATTAAAGTGCTTATATTTAAAATGATCTGAAACACTACTACTGCTACTAACTGCTAACTAACTACAGCTGTGTCACCACTAAACCAACAGCATTTCATCATTGAAAACAGAAAACTCTCTGAGTCAGACCTTTAGCTTTATGCTGCGTGTCTGTTGCAACTTCAACAACAACTGATGTTATTATTGATGCTTTACTTGACTAATAAAAGTCCTGTAACCGAAAATGTTATGGGTGCGGCTTCCATACCATTTTCTCCTGCCCCCCCCCCAATTGGGAATGTTACATCCGCCCCTGCTGCTATAAGCACTGCATGGAGGACATTGTTGGTGATTTATTGTGTATTTTCTGTGCGCAGTAAAAGTGTGATGTGAAGCTGCAGCTGCTAATTACCAGCAAGAACATATAACTGAGGTTGTCAAGTGATTAGAACGGCAGATAGTTAGCATCAGCATTAATGCTGCTAGGAGACGTAGCCATGGCAACTTAAACCCAACGCACGTACATGACACGCAAAACACACACGCAAACATGCACCAGCACATACGCACCGCGCTGACACGACACGTGTTCTGGTGTTAACTTTGTTTGTTTAATAACTACCTGTTGTCACTGCTGAAAAAAAATCTATGATGACGACAAAAACTATAAATAGACCATCCCTAGAAGGCCCAGGTGTATTTCTGCTTGGGAAAAAAAACTGCTAGTCACTGCTAGTTAATTTGTACCTGTTAAAAAAAGGGGAAAACAGTATCTATTATTAATGCAAATTGGGATAATTATTAAAATAATTATAATGAAATAAAAAATATACAGTATATTTTAGGGATATATTTTAATATATTAGTCCCTGTTGATCTTAGTAACACCTTATCCAACCTTTTTAACTCACATCTCTGTCATCTCTGAGGTGGTTGTCCTTCTATTTTATGTATTTTAATAAAATGGATGTACATGTTCTAGACATTCTAATGATCACCAAATATATATTCATTGCAGTCATTTTACTTACTTTTATTTTTACTTTTATTAGGGTTAAAGGGTTGCAGCCTCAAATACCATGACCAACAGCAATGAAAATACTAAACAATGAACATCAACCATGATATTTTGTGAAAACAAAAAAAAAAATATTGATAACAATTTTTAAGTAATTAACGGGCTAATGTTGCCAAAAAGCAACAACCAGACTAAATTTCCTGGGAGTGACGAGTATAGAAGATATTGTAGAACTGTATATACTGTATGTATGTAGATATTGTATATTGTAGAACTGAGTATTTTTTGGTTTAGTTAGTGTGTGTGTCGTGTTTGCAGAATAGCTGATCTACAAGTTCACCTACAACATATCTGTGAGTGACACAAAAATAGCTGATCTACGACTACGCGCGTGCATGCGTCACTGCATGGACACAGGTGTGATCCATCTTTTATCCGCTCTGCCTCCCTGCGATCTCTCCTTCAGTGCTGTGACCTCTGTCAGACGATGAGAGACACCAGAACACTCCCAGCATCCATGGATCCATCTCTGCCTCCAACACAAAACACACTGCACCTGTCTGGAGACGAGGCAGGAACCACTCCCTTTCACCAGGGGAGGATGTAACATTTCACAATTGGGGGGGGGGGGTTAGGAGAAAATGGTATGGGTAGGGCTTCATCGCCCGTGGCACGAAGCGGCATGGGCGAAGAAGCCGCACCCATACCATTTTTCAGTTACAGGACTTTTATTAGTCAAGTAAAGCACCAATAATAACATCAGTTGTTGTTGAAGTTGCATAAAGCTAAAGGTCTGACTCAGAGAGTTTTCTGTTTTCAATGATGAAATGCTGTTGGTTTAGTGGTGACACAGCTGTAGTTAGTTAGTTAGTTAGTAGCAGTATTAGTGTTATAAAATATTTTAAATATAAACACTAATTTGAAATATCTTGGGTTGTTTTGCATGCCATCGTGTTTGGTGGTTGGGCAGTCTGGGTATTTAGGGGGGCATTGCCCCCCCATGCCCATGCCTAGATCCGCCCCTATTCACCTATTGTATTGTAATGCAAATATCATGACCAATTTCAATGAAATTCTAAACACTCAACCATGATATGAAAAAAAAGATAACATTTTTTTTTTTAATAATTAAAGGGTTAATGTTGCTAAAAAGCAACACTGGGCCTTCTAGGGTTAAGGAATGGATCATAAGTTGTTATACTCGCCATATATGCCATACGTGTTTCCGGTGTCCTAATATTGCCCCCATTTTGCCCCAACTTGGCAACACTGTTTGCTTTCACCATTTTTTCCTCCTCTTATGACAGTGGTTTTCAACCAGTGGTCCCCAGGTTAAATGATGGACAGTTTGTTAAACAGATGTAACTCTTTGAGAGTTAAAATATCCATCATCTGAATTAGGCCTATCCCAAGTCTACACTACTAGAGAATGTATAGGCTAAGATTAATGGTCATTTTGATCTGTATGTTATAATCCCTTCCAGGCAAGCAGCCGCATTCTTGTGCATTTTGGAAGTGCCACTGTTGCATTTTGGATTTTGTCAGTTGGCAACACTGGAAGCAAAGCAGGTTAGCCAGCCACTCTCGTCTCGGCCAGTGTTGCCGACGCATTTGTCGCTATATTTAGCTTTTTCCAGACACCCTAGCGCCAAGATGCATAATGAAAACATGCCGGATAATTTAGTGTTTAGTGTTTTTTTTTTTGCTGGTGAGTTGGAGCGAAATTGGTTGACAGGAGCCAGAGATAAAACCCTTGTTTTACACCATTTTTCCTGGGTGGGCCCTGGTATAAAAATGGTTCAAATACCCACTGCTCTAGCACATACATTCTAGTGCATTTTGGAAGTGCCACTAGTGCATTTTGGATTTTGGCAGTTGGCAACACTGAGGCTAGCCACTCACGGCCAGTGTTGCCAACTTGGCGCATTTGTCACTATATTTAGCTCTTTTTCAGGCCCCCCTAGCGCCAAAATTAGTGGAAAACTCCTGGCGGAAAATCTAGTGCTTTTTGGCTGGTGAGTTGGGGTGAAATTGATTGACAGGCGCCAGAGATAAAACCCTCATTTTTCACCATTTTTCCTCCTATGACAGTGGTCGCCAGGATAAATGATGGACAGCTGGTTAACCAGATGTAACTCTTTGAGAGTGTAAAAATGAAACCAAATGGACCCTTGCGGGTCCATTTGGTTTCATTTTTACGCTCTCAAGAATTAGAATATTCATCATGTGAATTAGCCCAATTCCACACAACTAGAGAATGTAGAAGATTATTGGTCATTTAATGGTCATATTCCCTTCCAGGCAGAGCATCTAGCGCATTCTAGTGCATTTTGGAAGTGCCACTACTGCATTTTGGATTTTGGCAGTTGGCAACACTGAGGCTAGCCACTCTCGGCCTGTTAGCTTCCAACCAACACAGACAGACGCCATACACGACACGCGTTGGCACGGAGCGGTCCGTGGACTTTAGTTCGGTGCTTATATAGTATTTGCCAATAGTTTTATTTGTTTTATTTAATGACATAACGTTGGTTAGGTAGTGATGGGCAGTTGAAGCTTTTATGAAGCTTTGCACAATTTGAACCGATTGGTTCAAAAAGGTACGAAGCTTTGAAGCAGTGGTTCAGTCATGATAGGGACATCTGCTGGTGAAATGCTAGAATGCATTTCTAGCATTTGAAACAGTGAAACACTCAATACATGACACGGTAAAACAATAATAGGCTAAATATTATCAGATTTGATAATAGAAATACACTTGTTGATTAGGCTACATATGAGGTTTATCCCCATGGCTCTGGTCATCTGTTTTTTTTATCTGGAGTGTAAGAAATTAATACTATCATCCGTCATGATGATATCATATAAAACCCACATGATAACTTTAAAAATAGTTACAATGTTTATTAAACGCAATCATTCAATTGCATTTAGTAAACAATACAAAGGAGTCACTGTATATTCTATTGTATCAGCTGATTACAGCACCTCAACCCTGATTCGAACCCGCGACCCCCCGTTTAAGAGTCCCGCACGCTACGCAGATGCCACTGAAGTATTATTTTGACAGAGCTTCTGTCGTTGTGAAAGCTGATCCGTGGCAGCGGCAGAGTATAGACAGAGTTACGACAACTCGGTCCACTTCATAGGGCCATTCAATGGAGGATCTTCTACTTAGACTTGAATAGAGAATGGGGACAACAAGTCCTGGACCTGAAGTAGGTAGAAAGACATTGGCAATAGTCCAGCGTTATCTTGAATCGCTTTATTTTAGATCGTGTTGTAGTGTTAGTACAACAGACGTAATCATGAATGAAAACGTAGGTTGTCCCTATTCGGGCTGCATGAACAGCATTCGAGCGCTTGGTTTCTGACCCCTCAATGTCGCAACTCTTCTACTAGATGGCTCTGATCCTTGGAACCATGATCGAACCGGTATGAGGAAATGAAACAGTTACTGCTTCGAACGTCACTGGTCACGTGACTTTTTCCTGAGTGAAGCAAGCTTCGGAGCAGTGGTTCATATGCAAATGAAGGCGGGGTTCGGAGCTTGTGTCGGAGCTTCAGTTTCACACGGCCATCACTATGGTTAGGTTGGGGACGGGCGGACAGAGCCAAACAGTGGAGTATTATGTGGAATATGGAGGAGACAGCAGGAGTTGTTATTAAACTGGACAGTTTAATACATAGGCCTACTTAGCCCCGTTCGTGACACTCTCATCTCGCTGGCAATACTGACTACAGCTACGAGGAGAGAGTCACGTGTAGCTCGGTTGCTGCTGTGGATGACCGGCTTGAATGGCTTGCGCTAGCAATTAGCTACATGCTAGCGCTTCCAAAACATGGTACTGCCGTCTTCTAAAATTAAATACGCGTTTTCTGTGTGCCGGCCCTCAAATGTTAAGGTCCGGCGTTGAGTTTTTTTTTGTTGCGACTCTATCGACACCATTCCCGTTTGCATTGATTACTGCTAAAGGGGTTTAATCCACCGTTTCTCGCCGGCTGCACCCGGCGGTCATCCAGAAAGGTAACCGAGCTACACGTGACTCTCTCCTCGTAGCTGTAGTCAGTATCGCCAGCGAGATGAGAGTGTCACGAACGGGGCTAAGGCCTACTGTATGGACACTTCATTAGTCACAGAAGTTGGAATACACGTGTGGGAAGCCGAGGAGGAGAAAACGTTTCACCTCGGTAAGTGTCTTTATTCCATGTTATTCCACATTTAACTTATCTCTCTCACACACACACACACACACACACACACACACACACACACACACACACACACACACACACACACACACACACACACACACAACACACACACACACACACACACACACACACACACACACACACACACACACAGTAAACAGTTGTTAATGTTTACAAGGTTAGAAGCGCGAAATGGCTGATTCGCGCCAAACTGTATACTTTGTTGCTGCTGCTGTGGTTGTTTCTCTGTCTGCTGTCTGTACTGTGTGAGCTTTCAACCACTGGTCCGGGGACCACCTAGTGGTCCTTGAGAGGGTTCCAGGTGGTCCCCAGCTAGACGGTGGAAAGTTGGTTTAGTTGGTTTCAGCCAGTGGTCCGGGGACCACCAGCTGTACTTGAGAGGATTCCAGGTGGTCCTCAAGCTAAATGATGGAATGTTGATTAACCAGGTGTAACTTTTTGAGAGCGTAAAAATGAAATGGACCCTTGCGGGTACAAGTTCCTTTCCTGTTTGTGAGCTTGTATATCTGTTCTTTTCAACATGCAACCAAGGATAAACGGAGTTCCATTTATTGGCATTGTGATGGCTGACTTGTTTGCTTGCTAAAATAGCAGATCTACAAGCTCACTACACGCCACAGCGCAGTGGTTTGTAAGCTTGTAGATCAGCTATGTCCAGGTTTCAGCTTTGGAACCGTTCCGACTTTGCTTGTCTGGGAGGGGCGGGTCCCCAGTTCATATATAATTACTTTGGTGGAATCACACCTGCGTGAACCCTCTCTTGGCATGTTTAATGCATATGTTTGGACAGTTGGTGCTTGCTCAGAAGATGTCGATGTCTGCTCATGAGGGTTGAGTGTCTGCTCAGACCGAACACCATTCCAATGCTTTTAGTGTGTGTGTGTGTGTGTGTGTGTGTGTGTGTGTGTGTGTGTGTGTGTGTGTGTGTGTGTGTGTGTGTGAGCGATAGCCCCGCCCCCTTGACGTTCATTTCAATACAAGTTGCTCAGTGGCGTTTTGAAGCAGTAGTAGGGTCTATTTCCCAATAGAATATCACTGTCGGCTACTTCCACCCAAATGTGACCACCATGTGCGCTGCACGTGGATTCCCTTTCCATTATACGGCTGCACTTCCAGGGGTTGACAGTAAGGTCTCCGAGACACTTGCCCATCGGGCAAGTGCAAGTCAGGTTCTACTTGCCCTCAGGTCATGGTCACTTGCCCCCCAAAAATATATTGTAAATTTTGCATTTAAGTTTACTTCCTACTTGGGTGCTTTAAACCAGGGGTTTTCAACAGGTGGTCTGTGAGAGGGTTCCAGGTGGTCCCCAGTTAAGTTGGTTAACCAGATGTAACTCTTGAGAACGTAAAAATGAAACCAAATGGACCCTTGCGAGTCCATTTGGTTTCATTTTTACACTCTCAAGAGTTAAAATTCATCATCTTAATTAGCCCAGGTCTACACAACTAGAGAATGTAGAAGATTAGGTCATTTTGATGTGTATGTTAATTTGCCTGTTTTGTTTCCCAAATCCAGCCTGGAATTGTAGATAGCTAGAAAGCAGGGAAAGACACAGAGGTCTTGCCCAATCGGGCAACCAGGTAGCAGCCTTCACTTGCCCCACCATTTTTTTTTTTTTTACTTGCCCCGGGCAAGCGGGCAAGTGTTAGTGTCAAGCCCTGACTTCCACTTGTTGCCACTAGGGCCCACAACTTCAACAGAGAGAGAGCTTCTCTGGGGATGTGGTTACACCATAGGGTTACAGTGTAACAATGTGTTTCCTGACAGTTTACATATTAAGTAGTGGCCAGTGGCATATGGAGGTCCGCTGATGTACTGTATGTGTCCCAGTTGTTCAGCAACTTGGACAGTAGTCACTGTTTTAGAACGGTCTGAACTCTGTTTTATCAGTGCATCGCCAGCAGACACTGGCCAGTGGCCACTGCCCACAATGTACACGTAGGTTCAGCTTTCATGGTGCCTAAATGGTATAGAGATGCGCAGTGACGTCACCAGCCCTGTTCCACTAGTGGATTCCTCATTCATTTTCCTCATAGACTTCGAAAATGGTTAATAAAAACCATTGGCCAAAGCCAACTCGGGTCGTGCCAAATCATGACAGCAAACACAATATAGTCATATAATATGTATTTAGGAGGAAGTAGAAAACGGCATGATACAAGATTTTTTATTTCGTTTTTCATCTTAGAAACTATTTTATTGTCCCAAAAGTTTGTGTGTGTCATCATGATTCGTCACGATTTGAGTTGGCTTTGTCCGCGGCGTAATCGTCTTGATATAAATTATTTTTGAAAAGTCTATGAGAAAAATGAATGGGGAATCCACTAGTGGAACAGGGGCGGTGACGTCACTGTGCATCTCTATTTTGGTGTAATCTTACCTGCTATCCATCGTACCAAAACCGTTATCTACTGGGCAGCACGCACATGTCAAAAAATGGTGACAGGTGCTGGACAATATATGATAGAGAGAGGATGTCCACACACTGTTCTTAAGCTCCAATAGTTTTATTCATTTGTAGGATTCAATTCCTACAAATGAATAAAAATATTGAAGCTTAAAAGGATCCCTGCCTAATTAGACGAATATTCCTTAAAACACTATACTTCCATTCTATAACTAAATAATACAGATAAAACACTGCCAATACTTTTATTCCATTCATAAATAAAGAATATTCTACTCAATAGCGACTGCTCCTGTCGCAGGATGATGATGTTTTACACCATTTTTCCTGGGTGGGCCCTGGTATAAAAATGGTTCAAATACCCACTGCTCTAGCACATACATTCTAGTGCATTTTGGAAGTGCCACTAGTGCATTTTGGATTTTGGCAGTTGGCAACACTGAGGCTAGCCACTCACGGCCAGTGTTGCCAACTTGGCGCATTTGTCACTATATTTAGCTCTTTTTCAGGCCCCCCTAGCGCCAAAATTAGTGGAAAACTCCTGGCGGAAAATCTAGTGCTTTTTGGCTGGTGAGTTGGGGTGAAATTGATTGACAGGCGCCAGAGATAAAACCCTCATTTTTCACCATTTTTCCTCCTATGACAGTGGTCGCCAGGATAAATGATGGACAGCTGGTTAACCAGATGTAACTCTTTGAGAGTGTAAAAATGAAACCAAATGGACCCTTGCGGGTCCATTTGGTTTCATTTTTACGCTCTCAAGAATTAGAATATTCATGTGAATTAGCCCAATTCCACACAACTAGAGAATGTAGAAGATTATAGGTCATTTAATGGTCATATCCCCTTCCAGGCGAGCATCTAGCGCATTCTAGTGCCTTTTGGAAGTGCCACTACTGCATTTTGGATTTTGGCAGTTGGCAACACTGAGGCTAGCCACTCTCGGCCTGTTAGCTTCCAACCAACACAGACAGACGCCATACACGACACGCGTTGGCACGGAGCGGTCCGTGGACTTTAGTTCGGTGCTTATATAGTATTTGCCAATAGTTTTATTTGTTTTATTTAATGACATAACGTTGGTTAGGTTGGGGACGGGCGGACAGAGCCAAACAGTGGACTATTATGTGGAATATGGAGGAGAACTGGACAGTTTAATACATAGGCCTACTGTATGGACACTTCATTAGTCACAGAAGTTGGAATACACGTGTGGGAAGCCGAGGAGAAAACGTTTCACCGCGGTAAGTGTCTTTATTCCATGTTTAATTTAACTTATCTCTCTCTCACACACACACACACACACACACACACACACACACACACACACACACACACACACACACACACACACACACACACACACACACACACACACAGTAAACAGTTGTTAATGTTTACAAGGTTAGAAGCGCGAAATGGCTGATTCGCGCCAAACTGTATACTTTGTTGCTGCTGCTGTGGTTGTTTCTCTGTCTGCTGTCTGTGTGAGCTTTCAACCAGTGGTCCGGGGACCACCTAGTGGTCCTTGAGAGGGTTCCAGGTGGTCCCCAGCTAGACGGTGGAAAGTTGGTTTAGTTGGTTTCAGCCAGTGGTCCGGGGACCACCAGCTGTACTTGAGAGGATTCCAGGTGGTCCTCAAGCTAAATGATGGAATGTTGATTAACCAGGTGTAACTTTTTGAGAGCGTAAAAATGAAACCAAATGGACCCTTGCGGGTACAAGTTCCTTTCCTGTTTGTGAGCTTGTATATCTGTTCTTTTCAACATGCAACCAAGGATAAACGGAGTTCCATTTATTGGCATTGTGATGGCTGACTTGTTTGCTTGCTAAAATAGCAGATCTACAAGCTCACTACACGCCACAGCGCAGTGGTTTGTAAGCTTGTAGATCAGCTATGTCCAGGTTTCAGCTTTGGAACCGTTCCGACTTTGCTTGTCTGGGAGGGGCGGGTCCCCAGTTCATATATAATTACTTTGGTGGAATCACACCTGCGTGAACTGAGCGTCCCTCTCTTGGCATGTTTAATCCATATGTTTGGATAGTTGGTGTTTTCCCAGAAGATGTCGATGTCTGCTCATGAGGGTTGAGTGTCTGCTCAGACCGAACACCATTCCAATGCTTTTAGTTGTGTGTGTGTGTGTGTGTGTGTGTGTGTGTGTGTGTGTGTGTGTGTGTGTGTGTGTGTGTGTGTGTGTGTGTGTGTGTGTGTGTGTGTGTGTGTGTGTGTGTGTGAGCGATAGCCCCGCCCCCTTGACGTTCATTTCAATACAAGTTGCTCAGTGGCGTTTTGAAGCAGTAGTAGGGTCTATTTCCCAATAGAATATCACTGTCGGCTACTTCCACCCAAATGTGACCACCATGTGCGCTGCACGTGGATTCCCTTTCCATTATACGGCTGCACTTCCAGGGGTTGACAGTAAGGTCTCCGAGACACTTGCCCATCGGGCAAGTGCAAGTCAGGTTCTACTTGCCCTCAGGTCATGGTCACTTGCCCCACAAAAATATATTGTAAATTTTGCATTTAAGTTTACTTCCTACTTGGGTGCTTTAAACCAGGGGTTTTCAACAAGTGGTCTGTGAGAGGGTTCCAGGTGGTCCCCAGTTAAGTTGGTTAACCAGATGTAACTCTTGAGAACGTAAAAATGAAACCAAATGGACCCTTGCGGGTCCATTTGGTTTCATTTTTACACTCTCAAGAGTTAAAATTCATCATCTTAATTAGCCCAGGTCTACACAACTAGAGAATGTAGAAGATTAGGTCATTTTGATGTGTATGTTAATTTGCCTGTTTTGTTTCCCAAATCCAGCCTGGAATTGTAGATAGCTAGAAAGCAGGGAAAGACACAGAGGTCTTGCCCAATCGGGCAACCAGGTAGCAGCCTTCACTTGCCCCACCATTTTTTTTTTTTTTACTTGCCCCGGGCAAGCGGGCAAGTGTTAGTGTCAAGCCCTGACTTCCACTTGTTGCCACTAGGGCCCACAACTTCAACACTGGAGAGCTTCTCTGGGGATGTGGTTACAGTTACACCATAGGGTTACAGTGTGACAATGTGTTTCCTGACAGTTTACATATTAAGTAGTGGCCAGTGGCATATGGAGGTCCGCTGATGTACTGTATGTGTCCCAGTTGTTCAGCAACTTGGACAGCAGTCACTGTTTTAGAACGGTCTGAACTCTGTTTTATCAGTGCATCGCCAGCAGACACTGGCCAGTGGCCACTGCCCACAATGTACATGTAGGTTCAGCTTTCATGGTGCCTAAATGGTATAGAGATGCGCAGTGACGTCACCAGCCCTGTTCCACTAGTGGATTCCTCACTCATTTTCCTCCTAGACTTTTCGAAAATGGTTAATAAAAACACGCCGCGGCCAAAGCCAACTCGGGTCGTGCCAAATCATGACAACAAACACGATATCGTCATATAATATATAATTAGGAGGAAGTAGAAAACGGCATGATACAAGATTTTTTATTTCGTTTTTCATCTTAGAAACTATTTTATTGTCCCAAAAGTTTGTGTGTGTCATCATGATTCGTCACGATTCGAGTTGGCTTTGTCCGCGGCGTAATCGTCTTGATATAAATTATTTTTGAAAAGTCTATGAGAAAAATGAATGGGGAATCCACTAGTGGAACAGGGGCGGTGACGTCACTGTGCATCTCTATTTTGGTGTAATCTTACCTGCTATCCATCGTACCAAAACCGTTATCTACTGGTGTAATCTTACCTGCAGCACGCACATGTCAAAAAATGGTGACAGGTGCTGGACAATATATGATAGAGAGAGGATGTCCACACACTGTTCTTAAGCTCCAATAGTTTTATTCATTTGTAGGATTCAATTCCTACAAATGAATAAAAATATTGAAGCTTAAAAGGATCCCTGCCTAATTAGACGAATATTCCTTAAAACACTATACTTCCATTCTATAACTAAATAATACAGATAAAACACTGCCAATACTTTTATTCCATTCATAAATAAAGAATATTCTACTCAATAGCGACTGCTCCTGTCGCAGGATGATGATGTCACATGAGACCGTGTGGTTCAGGCCTAAAGCACACATGCTCGTGTGACATCATCAAACTGCGACAGGAGCACTCCCTGTTGAGTAAAAGATTCTATATTTATGGAAGAACTAAGATACTGACTGTGTTTTTATTTGTTTATTTTAGTTTTATCTGGCAAGTATAGTGTTTTATGCCATATTTGTCTTATTAGCCAGGGATCCTTTTAAGAACAGTGTGCGGACATCCTCTCTTTTAAAACCGTTATATATGCCTGAAGGTGTGACCATATGGGCGTATTATCAGCACCATTTACCCAAATTGCTATATTGACCATGCGCTCATTTGGGTAAACCACACAGAGGATTCTAAAAGCATCGGTAAGCCGTAATGCCAAATCCGCTTGGTATAATTATATCATTACCGTCTTAAAGAAGCTAATTGGTTTGTGCCGTGCATTGTGCCATGATTCTATTTACCAGGGATTACAATAATGTAACATTCTCCAGTAACACTAGTTGATATACCTGCGTCAATCAAATATTCAAAGGCAATTAGCCCTCCATTAAAGGGGAATTCCACCCATTTTCAACATTTTTCTGAGAGCGTAAAAATGGAACCAAATGAACCCGTTAGGGTTCATTTGGTTCCATTTGTACGCTCTCAGAAAAAGGAAGCGTCTAAAGAAATCCATTAACATGGTAAAATACATCTTGATGATGTCATCTTTTTTTTAAATCTTCCAACACCTCGAACTCAAAGGTACATCAATAACATAGTAAAATGTTGAAAATGGGTGGACTTCCCCTTTAAGTCCCTCCCCAATCGGGCCTTGTCCAAGAGGCAAGCTTGACCAGGAAAGCTTGACCTGGATAGCAACAGTTGCTAACTTGCTAAACTATTTGGATTGGCATTGGACAGTGAACAAACACCAAATGCTGCATGTTCCGGAGCTCACATCCCTCCAGCCTATGGGGATTTTGATCTGTCAATCAGTGTCTTTAGTGTCCATGTTGTTATTGTCATTTGTAAACCAATTCCACAGGCGATTATGTCTAACATACAACACACACCCTATACACACATTTAATTTTAGCATTTCGAACCAAGCTGGATGTCATATTAAAGCAGGGCTTGACACTAACACTTGCCCGCTTGCCCGGGGCAAGTAAAAAAAATGGTGGGGCAAGTGAAGACTGCTACCTGGTTGCCCGATCGGGCAAGTGTGCAACTTAGTGCACTATAACACAACACAAGATAAATTTGTCTTGAAGGTGGTCATTGCAACCTGGGCTAATTAAGATGATGAATTTTAACTCTTGAGAGTGTAAAAATGAAACCAAATGGACCCGCAAGGGTCCATTTGGTTTCATTTTTACGTTCTCAGGAGTTACATCTGGTTAACCAACTTAGCTGGGGACCACCTGGAACCCTCTCAGGGACCACTGGTGGTCCCCGGACCACCTGTTGAAATCCCCTGGTTTAAAGCACCCAAGCAGGAAGTAAACTTAAATGCAAAATTTACAATATATTTTTTGGGGGCAAGTGACCATGACCTGAGGGCAAGTAGAACCTGACTTGCACTTGCCCGATGGGCAAGTGCCTCGGAGACCTTAGTGTCAACCCCTGTAAAGTGGGTTTAAAACAGACTGAATCTTCCAAAAAACATCTGTGTTTTTGGAGGACAAAGCAGTGATGGGAATGAAGCAGTGACCTTAATTTCTGTTTCTTCTATCACTGTGACAGTAGACACGTCATCAGCACGTTTTTAGTCAATCAAATTATTTGATAGACAAATTCTCAAAAGTGACATTTTGCCCTCTTCTTTTTTTTGCATTCCTTGTTGGGTATGATGGCCATGTAATGAACACAGATGTGATGTTGTCTAAAAAAAAGTGTGACAAACGTTTTTTTTTTTTTTCACTGGGGCTTGGAAAACAAAGGGTTTTAGAAAATCCCCAACCTTAATTTTTAATCGATGGTCACAAATTGTTACTTTCTACTTCCTCCTTTATTTTGTTTATATTTTGTGGCTCCAAACGTTTAATGCACTTTACCTTTTTGTTATTAAATGTTTTTTATTTACGAAATAGACAAAAAAAATATATATATATATTCCGAGAATGAAATATTACAATAAAAAACATGAACAAAAATAATAATAATTAAAAAAAAGACAAAAACAACCCCATCCAACCCTCCCCCCCGGGACCAATGAAATCATCAGGAAAATAAAGAATAAATAAATAATAATAGCAAATACAAATATACTGTGCACATTAAGACAGAGATTATAAGACCTAACCTAACATGTTCTTAACTGCATCTGCAATGCCAGACCAAATATTAACATTCTCCTCTTTTTAATGCACTTTACCTATGAAAATCAATCAATAAAAAGATTTGAAAAGAAAGAAAGAAAATCCCCAACCTTCCCATCATTGAGCGTATATAAGACCTCCCCACCACCAAGCCCACGCTGTGCCCACGCACCACAGGGATGTAAAGAAACTAAATCAACCCCAAACAAAAGCAAAAAAACAACAAATCCTCCTCCTCCTCCTCCTCCCCCCTCCCCGCCGTCCGCCGTCTATACCAGCGAACGGCTGCTGGTCTCAGGCTGAGCCAGGATTAATGTTCTCCCCCCTAATAAAATCATAAAGAAAGGGAATGAACATAATATCCGGGACTCCCCCCTGTGAAATGGCCCTCTCTCAACAGCCTCCTAGGGTAGAGCTGTTTTATGTCCCCTACTAATCCGCACCGTTCCACTGGCGCTAGCTGCCACCGTGCACACCCCTCACCACCACCCCTAACACACACACACACCCCTAACACGCGCACGCACGCACACACACACCCCAACACCGGCCGAAAGCCATCCCCTGTTCTGACACATTTCAAATCCCAAACGCAAACGTCGATAGTCATTTCAGCCACAGACAGGGAAGGATGAGAGGGGTTTTTTGTGTGTGTGTGTGTGTGTGTGTGTGCGTGTGCGTGTGTGTGACTGTGTGTGTGCCATTGTGCGTGTGCACGCACACATGCGGTGTACTTTGCTGTATAGATATAACTATACTTGTGAGGGCCACAAAGAATGTGACATAGTTGCTATAGAATTTGATATACTGTAGTCGAGTGATTCTGTGTGACTGAGGACCACAAGATGTTTTTTTAATGATAATAATAAAAAAAAGCCATAGACCCATAGGAAAACATTTGGCTATTGTTGGTGCACTGTTTATACTGTAGGTCTTGGGGTTATTGAGTTTTACCTATAAACTGGCCCACAAGTTTGGAAACATAACTTTGTGAATTATATGTTCTCCACCTTTATAATAATACAGATTTGTATTGTATCTTATATCATTTTAATCGTGGATTAGTCAGCTTTACAACAAGGTATGACTTGTAGAGACTGGGCATTCCTGGAATGAGCAGCACTGATAAATGTGTGGGTTGCATCATCAAAAAATGTGGCAAAACGAAATGGTGTTCTGTTGGCATTTCCTCTCGATTTGAACTTTGAGTGCTGGCAGTCGCAGGTGTGTGCCACTCAGTCGCAGGTGTGTGCCACTTAGTCGCAGGTGTGTGCCACTCAGTCACAGGTGTGTGCCACTCGGTCGCAGGTGTGTGCCACTGAGTCGCAGGTGTGTGGCAGTCACAGGTGTGTGCCACTGAGTCACAGGTGTGTGCCACTGAGTCACAGGTGTGTGCCACTGAGTCGCAGGTGTGTGCCACTCAGTCACAGGTGTGTGCCACTCAGTCACAGGTGTGTGCCACTCAGTCACAGGTGTGTGCCACTCGGTCGCAGGTGTGTCCCACTCGGTCGCAGGTGTGTGCCACTGAGTCGCAGGTGTGTGGCAGTCACAGGTGTGTAACACTGAGTCGCAGGTGTGTGCCACTCGATCGCAGGTGTGTGCCACTCGATCGCAGGTGTGTGCCACTCGGTCGCAGGTGTGTGCCACTGAGTCACAGGTGTGTGTGCCACTCGGTCGCAGGTGTGTGTGCCACTCGGTCGCAGGTGTGTGTGCCACTCGGTCGCAGGTGTGTGCCACTCGGTCACAGGTGTGTGCCACTCAGTAACAGGTGTGTGCCACTCAGTCGCAGGTGTGTGCCACTCAGTCACAGGTGTGTGCCACTCAGTCACAGGTGTGTGCCACTCAGTCACAGGTGTGTGCCAGGCCCATAAGCATGCGGGTCCTGTCACTTTCTTGACTTTGTTTGTGCTGTTTATGACTCCATATCTTTAGAATCTGCAAGCAAGGTTGACTTCTAAAATTTCCATTTTGGCAAAGTTTTTGGGGCCGTGCAAACCCACACTTTTAGCAGTGTTACTCAGTGATTGTGATTGTGTTTTGGGGCTAGGGTTTTTGAATCTGTCTTAATTCAGTTCAGTTCAGTTTAGTTTATTTTGGTCGCAGGATGAACATATAACATTTGTTCTTTGGTCATAAATATTTCTGGTAATAGACCAAAAAGGAGGTTGGCTGAAGCACAAGGCTTACAATGCCTTACATGCCTTACAATGCGTTACATGAGCACGTCTGTGACTTTCACACGATGCGTGCACGTGATCACCCATTATTCCATTACACCAGACAGCTGAACGTTCATAACACCTTCAGAGTGCACGTGGATGTGCACGGAGACACAGACAGACGCCCAGAGCGCACCCACACACACCTACACATACCCACACACACACAAACAGAACAGCCGTTGTTAAACCGTTGACATGAGTAATCACAATCCGCTCCCAAATCTCCTCCCATTGACATCTCTGATATTGCCTGAGGCGTCGTTCATTTGTTGTTGCACATGTCCGTCATGCTATAAGACTATAGCTGATATTATGCCTCCTCCCACCGTCCCAAACACACACACAAGCACATGCGCATGCACGCACGCAACACATAATACTCTGTTACTATATTTTTTCAGGACTTGCCATTGATTTTCTCTCACTGACTATTAGCACTATACATCTCTATACCACCATACCGAACCACATGCATGCAGCTTTTCAGGGGGCGTGCAGTGCAAGAATGCGGCGGTTGCCGTCCGTTTTTCACCCTTAGCCCAGATAAGTCCAATAAACTTAAACATTTTATGGAAACTGGTTGCACTGATATTTGTTTAGTTCCATAATTAAAATACTTGAGTGATGTTAACTCAACATTAGAAATTCCTAAATAGAAGCATTTAAGTTAAATGTACTTGAATACTTTGTGATGTTAACTTAGAAATACTAATTCCAAAATTGAAGAATTCAAGTTAAATAGACTTAAAATCCTTTCTTCTAAAATTAAGAATCCTACGTTCATTGCACTTATGTTGCAAGGTTGATTTGACTTAAATTATGTAAATTATTTCACTTCAGCATATTCACATCAAAGACACACCCCATATTACTTTCTTTGTACATTTATTCAACAATTTCATAATTTCAGAGTCACAAATATTTGTCCCTCCAACATCCAAGCTTGATCACAATTTAGCATTACTTATGTTAAAGATGCAAGCTATACTGCACATTCCAGAGAGTTCTTTGCAAGCATATTAGAACGACTTTGTGAAATCTGTCGAATTAGCGAATTATGCACAACAGAGTAAAGGCTATATTGAAGAGATATTAAACAAATACACATGTCCACCTAAACACACAACACACAATCAGGAAGAAGAAACACTTCATGTTTACTAGTATGATAATGATTCAAAAGCCGTCTTCTCTTGGCACAGTTATTTACCTGTGTATATTAAGGTGAGAAAAGTACAGCTATTTTCACATAATTAATCTTTTTGGACGAGGCCGGTTTGTTAAATTACAAAGTTCACTAGCCTCAGAGTCTGCGTTCACCTCTTCAAAGATAACCATATCATCTGTACTTTAGGCAAGATACTTTTCAGAATTGTAAAAGAAAAAAGTAGTAGCAGCTTCTCTACTTTCACATATAGGGTGACCAGATGTCCCTCTTTGTGTGGGGCAGTCCCAAGACCGTTTAAAGCCATATTTAGGCCATATTAAAAAAAGAGCTGATCTACAAGCTCAAAATGTCTCACAGTGCGGCACGTGTTGAGCTTATAGACAACCTAGGTTTTGCTATATTTGAATTGAAATCCTGAATTATTTTGGAATATTGACATCAAGATATCAAGATGATGATAATAATTTAACACATTTTGTTTCCCCACTCGACTTATCCCACACATGCAAAACTTCTGTCCCTTAAATGAACACTTTGGATCTGGTTACCCTACAATCACACAAAAGGCAAGCACTTTTCCCCCAATTGTAGTGTCATTGTGTGTGTGTGTGTGTGTGTGTGTGTGTGTGTGTGTGTGTGTGTGTGTGTGTGTGTGTGTGTGTGTGTGTGTGTGTGTGTGTGTGTGTGTGTGTGTGTGTGTGTGTGTGTGTGTGTGTGAGAGAGAGAGAGACTCATCATCTCATCATTACAGACATGTTTTAGAATTCCAGCTGATCCTTCAAACGTTGAACCTTGCGTGGCAGACATTCAGCATTACCTGTTGAATGAAGTTGCATGTATTTTTGCATGCAGGTTGGGTAGTCCATGTGCAGGGCATAAATCAGTCCAAATAAAACACAGACGGTGTGAGGCAGGTCAGCCACCTCCGTCAACACAGTCCTTTCCAAGACAATCCCCATCTTGGATGGGCTGGCTGAGAACTTTCCCCCTCCATGTTGAGGAGTCCCACTGTCATCTTGATGTATTGGGAAGAATCACGTACATCCTAATAGCAACAGAACAAGAACAGAACATAACCATATTTAGTACTGAAATACTAAATAGATCTACATTGCAGAATATAAACGGCACAATTATTAAAATAACTATAATAAATGTACTTTTTCCTGAAATAAAAATGTTTCTAGGAACGTGTCATCCAAGATAAAATTGATATTTCTCTTCTGTTAAAAATAATGACATCTGCAACGTTTATAAGAAATTAAGTTACTCACGGAGCAAGACTTGAAGGCGGAGGCCGGATGGTCCCCCAAGATGAGTGGCAGTCCATGAAGACGAAGAGTTCTCACAGCTGTTGGCTCTGTGGTCTGGAAGGCAGGCAGTAGGGCAGGAAGGACATGGTAGGGCAGGCAGTAGGACAGGGCAGGCAGGACGTGGTAAGACACAGCAGCCAGGCAGTCAGGGAGACAGGAATTTCAGTTATGTCACATAAGTGAATAAAACTACATAAACCTGAGCAAATCCTTTGAGTAACTGAGTTACAGTACTAAAAAATTAGGCTTTTTGCCAGGCCTAAGTTACAAGACCAATGTGACTAAATGCCACACTATGGTGCCATTAAGTGCTTATAGTTTTAAAGTGACAACGATAATATAAATAAGTGGACATTATAAACATAATATATGAAAATATCTTGCATGAGAAGTTTGCAAATGGAAAAAGGAAAGCAGAGATCAAGGGAAGTAGACTGTAGACAACTCACCTTGGTCTGTAGTAGAAGCTCAGTCAGATGCTCTCCAGCGATGCCTTTCTTCATCCTGAAGGTCAATCAGCTTTGAGGACAGCTAGTCCAGTGCACTGAAGAAGTGGTCTCTCAGATTTGTCCCACCAAATCTGAAACACAAAACATGGCCAGAGAGCCAGAAACACAAATCATGACCCATGAAAGAATTAAATTAAATAGGACAGATCACTATGATATTTATACCTGATAGCAAAAAAGAAAATAATAATTAACATAAATCTATTTTGTGCTATTCATAAATGCATATTGAACAAGTTCAAAAACACAGGGCCACATAGTCCTATTTTGTAAATAGTCAAAAACCTACCTGGCTTTCTGTAAAGGGTGCTGGCCATCGTTGTAAAACCTTGCTGGCATCAGCCTTCTTCTGACGATTTATTTTCTCCTAAAAACAAATGTGGCATTTTAATGTTTTTTTCTTTAGTTCTCCTTTCCTTGCCTTCATGAAGCCATCATAATGACCATCATCACCATCACCATCATTTGACTGTTCTTGTTCAAAACCTCCACCATTGTAAGAATTATGTCTGGATGAAACATCTTCCAGTTATCTATCTGTTCTGTTATTTTTACTTTTGTGTGCTTTGAAGGAAACTGTAGACACTGCCTTCATAGTCACAAGTTTTATAAGGGCTCCTGACTTCATGGTTTACTTTTAAGTGTATATTATAAAAAGGTGAGAAAAGTATTCTGTTACTGAACAGGTACATTTGCACATAATGGTTGCTATCTGGTTTGGTGTGAATGCGGGATAAGGGTATTTTAGTGCATTCAATGATCTACAAAAGTGGCTTTCAACCTTTTTGATACCAGGGCCTACTATTTATTCAGAATTTGAGCCACGGACCACCATTTGATGCCATTTTAGCCCCACAGACCCCCAAACTAAAGGTTTAAACTAAAGGTTTATTTTGCTTTTGCCCACAATACCAGGCTGGATTTAGGAAACAAAACAGTCAAACATACAGATCAAAATGGCAGGGCTTGACACTAACACTTGCCCGCTTGCCCGGGGCAAGTAAAAAAAAAAATGGGTGGGCAAGTGAAGACTGCTACCTGGTTGCCCGATCGGGCAAGTGTGCAACTTAGTGCACTATAACACAACACAAGATACTGTAAATTTGTCTTGAAGGCAGTCATTGCACCCTGCCTCTGTGTCTTTCCCTGCTTTCTAGCGATCTCTACCTATCTCTCTCCCAGGTCCATTTGGTTCCAAACTATCATTTTGCTGGGGTCAGGGACCACTGGGTCTGTGACCACCATGGGCTAATTAAGATGATGAATTTTAACTCTTGAGAGCGTAAAAATGAAGCCAAATGGACCCGCAAGGGTCCATTCGGTTTTCATTTTTATGTTCTCAAGAGTTACATCTGGTTAACCAACTTAGCTGGGGACCACCTGGAACCCTCTCAGGGACCACTGGTGGTCCCCGGACGCCTGCCTGTTAAAACCCCTGGTTTAAAGCACTCAAGTAGGAAGTAAACTTAAATGCAAAATTTACAATATATTTTTGGGGGGCAAGTGACCATGACCTGAGGGCAAGTAGAACCTGACTTGCACTTGCCCGATGAGCAAGTGCCTCGGAGACCTTAGTGTCAACTCCTGAAATGGCCATTAATCTCCTACATTCTCTAGTTGTGTAGACTTGGGCTAATTCACATGATGAATATTTTAACTGTGTAAACATGAAACCAAGTGGAGCCGCAAGGGTCCATTTGGTTTCATGTTTACCACTCTCAAAGAGCTACATCTGGTTAACCAACTCTCCATCCTTTAGCCTGGGGACCACCTGGAATCCTCTCAGGGACCTGTTGAAAACCCCTGATCTATAAGGATTCAAAAGCTGAATTCTTGGTACAGTTAAAAGGGCAATACTTACAGCTCTAAATCCTGTCCATCTCCGATACAATGGTCTGCAATGAAACACACAGGGGGGGGGGGGGGGGGGGGGTCAAATTAATTGCATGCAATGTGTGTCCATGTATTTATATTCTAAATCTTTTCGATTAAATGATATGGCGAATGCATACATCCATCTGTTAAATATACTTTCAGAGTGGGGTATGAATAAGGTTAAACCAAATAGGTGGTAAATATACCACCAGAATGAGTCACTACCGCACCGCATGCAGCTCAATACGGCTCGTGGCATGCTGCTCGTCCACTGAACAGTGTGGTTGACTGGGTCTCGGGTCGCGTAAACCCGGCCCTCTGAAACAGCGGCTTGCGGCGTGCTGCCTGCCCGCTATAGTGTGGTGAAATGCGGCGCGGGACGCGCTACCGACCCGCTGAAAACAACGTGGTGAACAGCGGTTCGCGGCGTCCTGCTTGCCCGGTATAGTGTGGTTAAATGCGGCGCGGGACGCGCTACCGACCCGCTGAAAACAACGTGGTGAACAGCGGTTCGCGGCGTCCTGCTTGCCCGGTATAGTGTGGTTAAATGCGGCGCGGGACGCGCTACCGACCCGCTGAAAACAACGTGGTGAACAGCGGTTCGCGGCGTCCTGCTTGCCCGGTATAGTGTGGTGAAATGCGGCGCGGGACGCGCTATTGGCCCGCTAAAACAGCGTGGTTAACTATAACCTACAAGCACCGCACCTCCGTGACTCCTCGAGTTAATGGAAAGCTCCACAAAAATGAAAAGAAATGAAAACTAAAACGAACTGTTGCGTTGTCAAATGTCCCGGTTTCCAACATCTCACCTGCACCATCCCTGCATTGCATCCAAGTCGTAGGCTAATGCTGGTTACCATGCGCCCACTGACCACAAGTAACCACCTCCACCACTTAACACAATACATGCCAAACAAAATCTCAAAAACATTAATTATTTCTTACCAATGCAATGAATGTGTTGTGCTAATGGCGAACTTCCAGCCACTTGTCTTGTCTTCTGGTCCTCTCTCCTTGTCCAGCTTCTTCTCCCCACAATGCATTTCAGTTTTGAATCTTGAACTTGAAAATCTTTTGTTCTTTTCAATTTAAACTAAAATAAGTTAAACTAATTAAACTAAACCTTTTCTATCCATCCCATTACAATACAATTCTAAGTACAATACGATCCACTTTTTTAGTTATGCAATAAAACTTAAATGATGTATTTGTATTGTACTGTTTTTACTTTAGTTGATATGACAAAATACAAAATATGGTCTTACAGTGTATATAGGGCAGTTGAGCTGATCTGATTTGATCTCACCAACGTGTCGTCATCCCTGGCCCCTCCCCCTACCTACCGCCCCCCCCCCACTGCTGTGATACGTCACATCATTTGGAGCCACGCCCACCCTGTAAGGTTGACTCCTCCCACCTCTAGGCCACCGTGGCTAACACATTAGTCCAGGCTTTCTGTTTTCGCACAATGCGGACAAAAATGAAAGCCTGGGTGTCGAGGCTAAATTCTGTTGTTACTCCTATGTCTAGGGATATCTGATGGCAACAGGTGTAAGATTTGACCTGCATGGCGCGAGTGTGTTCTTTTGCAGTCCGAGTATCATTGTATATTATGAAAATAGCAGAAATATACGTAATGGAGATTGGAGGTTTCTTTCTGAGCAACCGCAAGGACCTGCAGAGAGAGAGACAAACCGTGCAGTCAGTCAGACCTGCAGACCGAACAGCTGACACACACACACAGACAGACAGACAGACAGACAGACAGACAGACAGACAGACAGACACCTTCGCAAAGCGGGCGGCGGGAGAGACGAGTCGGAGCACAGCGTAAAAGACAGGCGGGACAGATGGGCATGCATGCATGCCAGCAGAGAGACAGCCAGGCATGTGCTATTAACCCTTTTTTTTTGGTGTTTTAGCTGTTGAAAAATAGCAGATCTACAAGCTCATATCGCGCCACCGAGTGGCGCGATATGAGCTTGTAGTTCTGCTATTTTGGAAAAAATGTGAAAATGTGGTGCAAATCTTACATTATTTCGGAAGCAAACATTTTTACCTCAAATCTTTGCTTCTGGGGGATCCCCTAGAACAACATGTTTTTAGATGAGGGTGTGCAGCTACTGTAAATAGTACATATTTCTGGGGGTCCTTCCTGTGGAATATGTTAATTCTTAAAGCGCCGTTCTCGAGCTGCTCGTGGACATCCCGTGGAGACCCCCCCGCGGTCACGCGGACGGCTCGTATCACGACGAGATGTAGATTTCATTCTTTAATCCAACTATTAGTCCGTGCGCATCGTCTGATGATCATCCGTTGCTGACTTTCATTTGGGACAGAATTGGGGACAACTTTTTTTTTTCCCCTCCCATTGACATGCGTTCAACCCAATGCATTCAAACGGCTCTCCTCGGTTTGCCCCCTCAATGTCGCTGGCGCATGGGTTAAGCAGCCAGGGCTACACAGCTCTTCCTGACTTGTGACCCGGATGTTTTTGGGTACATCGCCAGATGATCGATTAGGCAAGACAACAGACACAGCATAACAGAAACAGCACATCCTGTTTAGGAGATCTGAGCTTCAAAATAAGGGCTTTTTTACCGATCGAACTGGTTTGAGCCGCGGCAATGGAGAGGAAACAAAGAAGATCCGATCGCGGTCAATGAGTTAAGCATCACTGACACAGAAAGAGATTTTTCCAGAAAAACTAGAACCTCGTGCCAGGTACTAGACTTTAGTGTCATGGACTATAACTATAATCTAGTGTCAGGGACTATAGAATCTAGTGTGGAATCTAACTTCAGAAACTACAATCTGCTGAGAGGAACTAGAATCTACCGTGTGGGACTAGAATCTAGCATGAGGAACTAGAATCTAGCATGAGGAACTAGAATCTAGTGAGAGGAACTAGAATCTAGCACTGTGAACTAGAATCTAGCATCAGAAACTAGAATCTGATCAGAACACAATGGGTTAAACAGACAGACATGTCAGGAAGTCACTCCCAGTTACAGGTCTGAGAGACACGCATGCATGCGTGTTTGTGTGCACAGACAGACAGACAGACAGACAGACAGACAGACAGAGACAGCGGTAGGAAGGCAGGAGGCCTGGCGACAGGTAGAGCAGCTCCATGCATGCAGAGCGGCGTGCAGCGAGGCAGCAGGCTGGCTGGGAAGGAGATAAGATTCCTGGGTGGCTTGGCTGTGCAGGGGCGGATCTAGCCATGGGCATGGGGGGGGCAAAGCCCTCCTAAATGCCCAGTCTGCTCCACCAAACACAATGGCATGCAAAACAACCCAAGATATTTCAAATTCAATGCTTATATTTAAAATGAATTGAAACATTATTACTGCTAACTAGTAGTATGCGGCTTCATTGCTTCGCGCCACGGGCGATGAAGCCGCCCCCATACCATTTTCTCCTGTTGCCCCCCCTATTGGGAAATGTTACATCTGCCCCTGTGGCTGTGGGGCACCGGGCTGCCCCGGTGTGTGTGGGTGTGTGGGTGGGTGGGTCGGAGAATAGCGTTATCAAGCCAGTACAGGGGGCTAGGCTACAGGCAAGAAAGGGGGCAGGGTATAGGGATTTCCACAACACACACACACACACACACACACACACACACACACACACCACACACACACACACACACACACACACACACTCTCTCTCCGTCACGCAACTGTGACAACTGGGAGATTGAACAGGATATTCATACATATACTATTTAGAACCAGCGGGAGAAAAGGAGGGATTATAGAAAGAAAGAAAGAAGGACAGAAAAGAAAATGTCATATTAAACTGTCTTGTCGTATAAACTGTGTACTTTTATTGTGTAGTAATGTTCCTAGTGTTTCCTGCCCACTCCCTTCGTTGGTACTACTAGAGTAGCCTCGACGCCCAGGCTTTTATTTTCGTTCGCATAATTGCGCGAAAACGTAAGTCCTAGACTAATTTGTTACCCACAGTGGCCTGGAAGTGGGAGGAGTCAAGCTTCAGGGGTGGGCGTGGCTCCAAATGATGTGACGTATCACAGCAGTGGAGGGGTGGTAGGGGGAGGGGCCTGGGATGACGTGTTGGTGAGATCCAATCAGTTCAGCTCGTCTGCAGTCCAAGTTCGGACGGCATCCCACCCCCTAGGCCAGGGGTGTAAAACTCAAATGGGACAAAATTTAAAACTGAACAAAGCTGCGGGGCTAGGTTCCAGGTGGTTTCCAGCTATGTTGATTAACCGGATGTAACTCTTGAGAGCGTAAAAATGAAACCAAATGGACCCTTGCGGGTCCATTTGGTTTCATTTTTAAGCTCTCAAGAGGTTAAAATATTCAATTCAATTCAATGTGAATTAGCCCTAATCTACACAACTAGAAGATTAATGGTCAAGGACAGAATCAAAGGAAATCTTTAGTTTGGGGAGGGCCAGTGTTTCCCCCAGAAATTGGTTAGTCAAGGGTGGTGAGGCTTCGAGTCTGTGCTCCGTGCGCGTGCGTCTGTGCATGTGCGCGTGCATGTGATGTAATTACAATACCGTAGGCTACACTTTGGGTTGAAAACAGATAATCGACGCTATAAACTTGGAGGTCTGCTGGGCTGCAGACATACACTCTGTGGAAATGCGAGGCTGCATGAGGGATCGGCGATTCGTTGTTGGTCTCACTCGTGTCTATGCGAGAGTCAACGCTGTTATAGTCATGGTGGATTATATCGTTATAGTCCATGTTGGTGGCGAAGAACGTCGCAACACTTAGGGGAAGATCGACGAGCGCCGCGGCGTGGGTGGAAAAGTTACTATCGAGTTAGAGAGAGAGAGAGAGAGAGATGGGCCGGGCGAATGTGGCAGCCGGTCGCTTGTTTGTAGACGTGTTACATAGGGGGCATGGGCAACCTCCCGTATGAGGGCACTTCTGTGTTTTAGACATGCGAAAGAGCTGGGGCTGCAGGCCCCTTTTTAATCTGTGTGTGGGTTGTGCACGTACCTGTAGAGTGTAGAGTAGACTGGCAGCGCGGAACAGTGTTAGCGATCCGAGGGGCAGCGTCGCATGCGAATATTAACTGATCTACAGGTTCATCAAACGTAGGCAAGGCGGGGGAGGGATTTGGTCAAGGCGGGCGCCTTGATAGAAAGCGCTGGGGGAAACACTGGGGGGGGGGGGTCTGTGGGGCTAAAATTATCCTCAAATGGTGGTCCGTGGCTCAAATGCTGAATAAATGGTGGGCCTGGGATGAAAAACGTTGAAAACCACTGCTGTATGTTACAGAGCAGACGGCAAAAAACAGCAGAGCATTATGGGATTTGTAGTATTAGCGGAGAATGCAGTGTTACAGCGGCGCCCGGCTGTATTAATACGGTCACAGAGGGCCAAATTTGGCCCGCGGGCCAGAGTTTGACACCTATGCCCTAGGCAAAATTAGACATAGAAAAAAAAAGAAGATAGAAAGAATCCCTGAAAAAATGTTGGTGAGAAAGAACCTTGTTAGTGTCAGCCCTGGAAAAAGCATATGTTGGTGTTGTACATGCATGCTGTGTGTTGGTGTACATGCATGCTGTGTGTCATACAAGCAGCATACATGCTGAGCGCTGGCGTGTACAACAACACGCAGAGAGAGAGAGAGAGGAGATGGGAGGTGGAGTTGAGGGACAAGATGACGTCCATTCATCCACACTGTGTTATTTGTGTGTGTGCGAGTCAGGCCCGGATGTAACTTTTCCCAATTGGGGGGGAAAGGCGAAAATGGTATGGGGGCGGAAGCTGCACCCGTACCATTTTCGGTTCCAGTACTTTTATTAGTCAAGTGAAGCATCAATAATTAACATCAGTTGTTGTTGTTGAAGTTGCAACAGAAACGCAGCATGCATAAAGCTAAAGGTCTGACTCAGAGAGTTTTCTGTTTTCAATGATGAAATGCTGTTGGTTTAGTGGTGACACAGCTGTAGTTAGTTAGTAGCAGGGGTAGTGTTTCAAATCATTTTAAATATACTGTAAGCACTTTAATTTGAAATATCTTTGAAATTTGGGTTGCTGCCTAGATCCGGCCCTGGTGCGAGTGTATGACAGACAGACAGACAGACAGACAGACAGACAGACAGACAGACAGGCAGGCAGACAGACAGACAGACAGACAGACAGACAGACAGACAGACAGACAGACAGACAGACAGACAGACAGACAGACAGACAGACAGACAGACAGCTCCGCCATACCATTCACAGAGATAAGAGCAGTGCAGTAATGTGTATGTAGTCCATCAGTGAGTGGTGATGGTGTTACTGTGGATATGTGTGAACATACATACATACACATACACATACACACACGCCCAATGCTCCTCTGAGGCACTTTATTTGAATCAAAAGGAGCCCTGGGGTAATCCAACCAACACATGCAACACGCATGTTCATTCTGTTGTCCCATGAGTGTGCGCTCTCTCTCTCTTCTCTCTCTTCTCTCTTTCTCTCTTCTCTCTGTCTGTCTCTCTCTGTCTCCCCCCCTCTCTCTCTCTCTCTCTCTCTCTCTCTCTCTCTCTCTCTCTCCCTCTCCCTCCTTCTCCCTCTGTCTCCCCTCTCTCTCTCTCTCTCTCTCTCTCTCTCTCTCTCTCTCTCTCTCCCTCTGTCTCTCTCTCTCTCTCTCTCTCCTCTGTCTCTCCCTCTGTCTCTCCCTCTCTCTCTCTCTCTCTCCCTCTCTCTCTCTCCCTCTGTCTGTCTCTCTCTCTCTCTCTCTCTCTCTCTCTCTCTCTCTCTCTCTCTCTGTCTCTCTCTCTTCTCTCTCTCTCTCTCTCTCTCTCTCTCGGTCTCTCTCTCTCTTCTCTCTCTCTCTCTTCTCTCTCTCTCTCTCTCTCTCTCTCTCTCTCTCTCTCTCTGTCTCTCTCTGTCTCTCTCTCTCTCTCTCTCTCTCGTGGATTGTGTTTAAGTGTTTCCCAGATGCAGTGCATAATGCGGTTCGTTCTTTCACAGCAGGACATGATCTACACACAATAAGTAAAGCTTTGAATTAACCACAACGGCTTTTTGCCCACCCCCCACCCCAACGATGCCATGTCTGGACGGCAGACCACACACACACACACACACACACATACACACACACACACACACACACCAGGGGCGGATCTAGGCATGGGCATGTCAAATACCCAGTCTGCCCCCCAACACGATGCCATGCAAAACAACCCAAGATATTTCAAATTAAAGTGCTTTATTTAAAATGATTTGAAACACTACTACTGCTACTAACTAACTACAGCTGTGTCACCACTAAACCAACAGCATTTCATCATTGAAAACAGAAAACTCTCTGAGTCAGACCTTTAGCTTTATGCATGCTGCGTGTCTGTTGCAACTTCAACAACAACTGATGGTATTATTGATGCTTATGCTTGCCTAATAAAAGTCCTGTAAACTGAAAATGGTATGGGTGCGACTTCATCAAGTCGTCCCCATACCATTTTCTCTTGCCCTCCAACATGTTTCTTGCCCCCCAAATGGGACATTTTACATCCGCCCCTGTCCACACACACACACACACACACACACACACACACACACACACACACACACACAACACACACACACACACACACACACACACACACACACACACGTCGACATGCATCGTTGCATGGTGGTCATTGCTTAATGGACAGATGCCAGGTTGGTGTCAAGAATCTTAAGAATTACAATGTGTTAATGCTGTTCAATCTGCTGCGTCAGCAAACTATACGTTATACTATGTAGTCTTAGATTTACACTCTGGTAGAGAGGCATGTTTCCATTCTGACGAATCACAATACCAGAGTCTGAGTGCACATAGGGTTTTTTTTTGCATGTCAGGGACAACCTGTCTCATGCAAAGAAAAAGCATATGTTGGTGAACATTGGCTGCTATTCTTGAACAGCTCATGATGAACACAGCAGGGGAGTACATTAACATTTTTGTTGTCTCCACCGTAAGGTGGGTGACTATAATTTGTACTCTGTCCGTCAGCCCGTATGTCCGTCTGTGCACATCTCCATATATGGAGCTGTCAGTAGCCAGTAGGGTTTAATATTTTTCCGAATTTGGCTTATTTTACATCCCGGGATTTTGCCGACGTTTTCCGGCCCTCCCGGGAATTCCCGTAAAAAATAGAAGGATAAGACAGTTAAAAAGTCCCTAAAAATGCAATTATATGTCAACACTTAATATTCTCAATTGAATAGTGATATTTTATTGTTTAAAACCTTTAATTTTTTGTGATCAAATATTTGGTATGGGCATTTAATAGGCTACTATTGATTGCAGCTGCGTTTCCAGCTCATCATGCAAACGAAGCGTTGTTGTCTGACTACGCATGTTTTAGTCGCTGTCTGACATGACAAGTTACGGGATGCAAGTTATATAACTTATTTTGTATATATTGTAATATTGTAATATCAATAGCCTCGGTGGACATGGGGGGAGAGACAGAGACAGAGAGAGCGCTGGTGTGTGTGTGTGTGTGTTTTTTTTTTTTTTTTTTTTTTTTTACCTGTGTTGTAAGTTATTTCACATTGCTGAGTGGGCCGTGTGATATACAAGAAGTTGTAGAAAACGGGACAATCTGTCGAGAGGAAAATTAAGTCCATGCAGTATAGGGAAGTCCAACGTTCTCTGCAGATGTTCATATTTTTGCTACTGTAGGCTGTATAAGCTGGTCTGCGTCTGATTAAATGAATGAAGGAGGATGCGGCATTCGTGCGGTCCATAGTCCTGAGTCCTGGCTGCTCGCATTTAGACCACGTGTCGCCAATATTGTGGTCCCGCAGGCACGCGGGGCTCCTGTTCATAGCCCCCGCCTGCATAGTCTAATTACCGGTATCAGTGATGTTTGGAACTTATGCGAGGGTTATAGATTTGATTTTACCACTCACAGATATCGGGAAAACACGATTTGTGTGGAAAAATTGAGAAAGAAATGATAACCTCTGGGAAGAGGGTCCCGGAGGATTCCCGTGGAGGGAAATTAAGTCTGTTGTACCCGGGCGTCCGGGAAACCGGGATCCCGGTATTAACCTAGTAGCCAGTATATATCCATATATGGAGCTGTGGTGTATATCTCATATATGGACCTGTCAGTAGTAGTGTATCTTCATATATGGTGCTGTCAGTATATCTCCGTCAGACTCAGGTTTGCACAGTTCAGGCCTGAGCACGGATAATTTGTTCTAGCGTTTGTTACAGGAGAGATCTCACCAATGCTATAGACATGTACAAAACGTAGCATATATGGTAGAGGTGAGAAGCAAAAGAAGGAAGATCTTTGGGTATAATTTCCCCACAGCTGGACCTTTTTGATGAGGACTGGCATGTTAAAAAGAGACCCTTTTCCTCTGCCCGTCTACGTCGTTTTTTTTCTCCTTCCTTTCCTTCTCCAGGTCCCAATCTAGTGATGATAAAAGAGGGTCTCCTCCTCCTCCTGCTCAACCAGACACATGGCCAATTACAAATTAGCCAGTTTGTTGGGGGGTGAAAATCGTAATCAGGCTTCAAGAGGTGGAGGCCTTGAAGATTAAACCATCTGGGCGGTGTTCGAAGCCAGGGGTTTTCAACCTTTTTGACACCAGGGACCACTATTTATTCATCATTGAGCACGGAGGACCACCATTTGATGACATTTTAGCCCCCAAAGACCTAAAACTAAAGAATTCTTTCGGTTTTTGTTCACAATTCCCAGGCTGGATTTTGCAATCAAAACAGTGTAGACCTCTTAATTAAACAGTGCTTCAGATGATGGATATTTTAACTCTTGAGAGTGTGAAATGAAACCAAATGGACCCGCAAGGGTCCATTTGGTTTCATTTTTACGTTCTCAAGAGTTACATCTGGTTAAGCTGTGGCCTACTGATATTTTTCTGGGAAATCGATGACGCAAAATGTGACTCAATCTTTTTGTAATAATTTTTTTTCATTCCGGTCAGTAGGGGTTAATTGGAAATGGGCCCCTGCTAAATGTCAATGACAATCAAAGGGCCTGTACGGCTGTGATTGACTCAGACAGACTGCTCTATCTAGGATAAGCTTTTCTCACAGCCGTGACATTGTTGGCACCACTCCCTCACCCACTCCATCTTGGCGGGGGGGAGTGTGTGTGTGTGTGTGTGTGTGTGTGTGTGTGTGTGTGTGTGTGTGTGGTGTGGCGCAGATATAAAAGGAGAGCAAGGAAAAATGGGCTCTGGGAGGCGAAAGAAAAGAGTGGGGGAAAAAAAGGATGGGGGCGAACGTTTGACATTTCCAACCTCCCGGTGTGTTCATCATCTTCGGGGGGAAAGCTTTGGTTATGATTTGAAAGGGTTCTTTTTTTTTTTTTTTTTTTTTTTTGTACCGAGCCACACACACACACACACACACACACACACAACACACACACACACACACACGCCACACACACACGCACACACACACGCACACACACACACAGAAAAAAAGACACCAAAAGAAGCAATTTTCCACGGTGGGGGACCTGCGTACTGTACTGTAAGAAGGAAGGATCTCTGAAGGCCATTTCCTGTCTCCTTTCAAGTGTGTGTTTGGTTGGTGTGTGTATGGTTGGTTGGTGTGTTGTGTGTTTGGTTGTGTGTGTTTGGTTGGTGTGTGTTTGGATGGTGTGTGTTTGGTTGGTGTGTGTTTGGTTGGTGTGTGTATTTTTGGTTGGTGTGTGTATGTTTGGTTGGTGTGTGTATGTTTGGTTGGTGTGTGTATGTTTGGTTGGTGTGTGTGTGTTTGGATGGTGTGTGTTTGGTTGGTGTGTGTTTGGTTGGTGTGTGTTTGGTTGGTGTGTGTTTGGTTGCTGTGTGTATGGTTGGTGTGTGTTTGGTTGGTGTGTGTTTGGTTGGTGTGTGTTTGGTTGGTGTGTGTTTGGTTGGTGTGTGTTTGGTTGGTGTATGTTTGGTTGGTGTGTGTTTGGTTGGTGGTTTCACCAGGATCCAACAAGCTGTTCCTTCACATCTCCATCTGCTGTCTGTCGGCCAGTCAATTACGGCTAGTCTTGGGCAATATACCGGTATTACCGTTTATCGCGATATTGGAAATCAATACCGAGTAATATGGTTGGGTCTATAAAGAATATCGAATACTAAATATCGTCGAATACCAAATATCGTCAAAAAACTATACAAACAATTTTCACTGGTGGTGGTCTGGGGACCACCACCAGTGGTCCTTGAGAGGATTCCAGATGGGCCCCACCCCAGGCTAATTTATGGACAGTGGGTAACCAAATTGACCCAGATCTGTAACTGGTGAGATCATACGCTCTCAAGAGTTAAATCGTATTTAAAACATCTGGAATACTTCAAGAATGTACACAATAAGAACATGATGAAGAATTGTTATTTTGACCAACATTTTGCCAGTTTATCTCAACTAAATTGTGGACAAAAACGTGAAAATCCTTGGCTCAAATGGCGAACAAATAGTCAGCCCTGGTATCAAAAACCTCTATGATACCAGTGGGTATCTCTTGGTTGATGAGTTTGATTATTCAGTGTGTCGTTAAGCTGGTTTACACTCATAATCCCATTAGCAGTCTCAGTAACATTATATTGATTTGAATGGAGCTATAGATCACAGGGGTTGACACTAAGGTCTCCAAGGCACTTGCCCATCGGGCAATTGCAAGTCCGGTTCTACTTGCCCTCAGGTCATGGTCACTTGCCCCCCAGGTTCCAGGTGGTCCCCAGTTAAGTTGGTTAACCAGATGTAACTCTTGAGAGTGTAAAAATGAAACCAAATGGGACCCTTGCGGGTCCATTTG